>CM055834.1:5400243-6000243 GCA_029582265.1 Zoroaster sp. YZ-2022 | reverse complement strand
AAGCTAATAGCTCCTACCTCATGATGCAATCATGTTTATAATCATAAATCTCATAACCTGGTCATATTAACCCATTATTTGTGGATTACCTTTTTTTTGAGTCGCCCTGTATATTACAGAAATAAAATAGAGAAATCTTTATTTCAAGTAATAGAAATATATCTTCTTTTTTTATTTTTTATTTAATAGAGATATCTCTGTTTTTAATAGACTGAAATATCTCTATTTAAAGTAGTAGAAAGTAGTGCATGTGTAGTGATGTCCTATCAATTAAAGACTTTTCACATGAAACCCGCTGAAAAAACTCAGATAGGCTACATCATAATAACCGATAGCCGATATTCTATTATATGATACTTCTAACCGACCAATTTGTACTGTATCGTTTCTGTCATATTATACATGTTGTGTATGGAGATGCTACATGGAAACAATCAAAAACGCATACCAGAAAAAACGACATAATAAAAGCTCTCTCATTGGTCAAGAAGATGATTTCATGAATAATATACTCGCACAAGATAACCAATGAACGTCTTCGTTTCACCCGTGGAATTTTCCATTTGATATAATCGGCTGCTGCGTTGTGACATTTGGCGGGAGATGTTGGTAAGTTCTTGGGTAGAAGCTCGGACAGATTCCATATGTGAGGTCCCCTGACGACAGTGGACATTGAAATCAGCTGACTTCTTTCACCACACCATGGCCAGTTAACAGTTTTAAGGTAAGAATCATTACAATTTTTGCGTCTAGTCATCAGTGTTGGTCATGGTGAAAATTTAGTATCCAATAGGTCTACTTTCGTGTGCAGTTAAATATCAAATTTCTAAAGTATGTTTAACATTAAAGATAGCCTAGGTCTAAATTATATAAAGAAAAAAGAATAAAAATAACAAAATGATCGATTAAAATGTAAACATAAGGCCTACTTGGTGTACAGTCTTAAAACTAAAGTGTTGAATCAACATGTTAAAGAGTTCGGTCAGTGACAACTCTTTATAAAGTTGGATTAAACTTTTGAAAGTGTTGAATTAACATTAATAAAATTAGACTTAACTTGACTTTGTGTTAATTCAACACTTGCTTCGAGTTGAATTTAACTTTATAAATTGTTGTCACTCACCGAACTCTTATATGGTTGATTCAACACTTTAGTTTTAAGAGTGTATAAAGCTGATGATGGTATCAATCTTACCTAGAAATAAAAATTAATGTTGTCTGACGTACTGTAGTTTCTATATATGAAAAGTTAACATAATTGCCACCATGTTGACTAGAAAGAATACTCTTTCCTTAACTCCACGTTAGAATGAATACGACAAAGTTAAATTTTGTCTGAAGTGCTTTCATCTTCGAGAAAACAGCAATTGTTATGTTAAATTTACAAAATGTTCCCGTCCAACAATCTTTTGTTAAACATAACATTAAACAAAAATATAAGAAAGGTAAAACTTGTAGCTTTGCATGGTGAGGATGATAAGTAAGACTAATTGCGGTGACACCATGTGGAATCTCAATTGAGTAGTAATTAGTTCTGAAAAGAACTGGGGGTAATCGTTTTCTAATGCTATGGTCCCACAGAGATTTCGACTCTCTAGATCGTGTTTCGTCAAGATTTTAGATTTTTTACAATTTTGTTTCGAGAAAAGTCGAAATAGTCTAAAGAGTCTAAAAAAAATCGAAACTGTCGATATTTGTCGAGATTTGTCGAAAAAAAAATCATTAGTCGAAAATTATTAAACCTGACCAATATTTTTCGATAAAGTTTCGATCAAATTTATCGAAATTTTGTCGACATTTTATCGAAACTGTCGAAAATGAAATCGAAATAGTCTTAACAGTCTAAAAGTTCGAAAACCAGTCGAAATAAATCTAAACTCTCTAAATAGTCTAAACAATCGTTGCAGTCGAAATAAATCGGAACATTTAAAAAAATATTTTTTAAACAATCGAAAATTAATCGAAAAAAATTCGAAATCAATCTAAACAGTCTAAACAGTCGAATTTTGTCGAAATGCCAGTCGAAATGATCTAAACAGTCGAAAGTCGTCGAACTAAAATCGAAAATGAATCGAAATTGTCGAGAAAATACAAAAATAAAAATGTTCTCACGGAAAACAGATATTTTGTCGATATTTATACGAGATTTTGACGAAATTATTAAAAATAACAAAAAAAACAAGAATCGAAATATATTTCGACAGAAAGATCGAAATATTCCTGTGGGACCATAGCATCAAAACGTGATGAAACTTTTAACAGTTTTTATGATATTCTTCCTGATATATACCCGGGAGTTGAAATGAACGTACGTTATTAAATTCCACTACTTCACCTTCCCATTAAGAAAAACGTTTCCCACCACAAAATGCCCAATACCAACGAAATCCAGCCTAGTACTGGTGTGAGGGAAATGGAAGTCCTGCATGCTCGCGGGACACGCGCAAAGGGACGCGTAATTGTTCAAGCTACATGCATGTGCATGAAAAACATGGTTAAAAAGTTTTTAATTTTAAATTTTGTTTTACCAAATTCCTTGAAACAGCACTAAGCTCATTATTTTATCCTTAAAAAAAAATCACGGAACATTAAGCACCTCAGTCTTTGAGTTGGGCCTTTTGAGGCCTTCATATATATTCAAACCACTGTTTTCTCAGGCCACAATATCACTGGTAACTAGTGAGAGTGATTGAGTCCTTTTGTATTCGATCGTTAACGGTTATCAGGGAAGAGTTTTCCAGTCTAACAGAACCTACAAAATGGAATGAGGTGAATAACAGAACGGAATGCAGCAGTGAGCATTTCTGGTTTGTATATAAAATGACTCAAGTGATATAAATTCTAGTGCGAGATCCCATACGTTTGTATGCAAACGGACTTTAAAATGGCGCCGCGAAATGCACCAACCTCTAAAGACCGCTAGAGAGTATTGATGTGCACGAAGCTAACATTCAAAGTACATGCCTGGAAAGGTCTTCCAAAAGAGAAACAAAATAGAGTTCTACACAAATTCGTCCTTTTGTGGGTAATTTTGGAAAGTATAACAAAGTCACGTGATTGATTGCACCATTAGCAAAATGTATGTACAATCAATCAAATGAACGTATTAAGGTTACTGTGCACCCAAGACGTACTCATGTGTCGCTGGATTAGACCGTGAACAGTAATAAGTTAGTAACAGTAATTGGTATCGTGTTGTAACATCGTCTTTTCAATCGACGTGCAACATGCATACAGCCTGAATGCGATGATGTGGGCGCTGAATGCTGTCGCTTGCATTTACTTTTGCAAATACGTACACGTCAAAGCTTTTATTTGTTTTGGATTACAATTTCTTTCATTTTCTCAATCAACTGTGTTGATGAAATCCTCTTTGAAATAATTAACATTAATTTTGTAACAGCGCTGTAAGCTTTGTAATCTGATTGTAATTCAGCTGTCAGCTGCCATAATCTATTTAATATACCAATAGTATGTACTTCAGGTTCTTTTAAGAAGCAGGGATGAGATTTTACGAAAATGAAAAGGTCTTAAATTGAATGTGAGCCAGCACAAAACAACATTGGCCGTGGGGCCCGACAATTTAACAAATGTATATAACACAGAAAGCACGCATTAAATGTACACGTAGTACATGTACAGTAGTTATTTCCCGCCTTTTTCTAATGAATTCCTTCCCATAATCCTTTGCATTGCCTTTTTTCTTGTTTTTGTGTTTGTACTTTCTCTATGCCTCTGACGAAGGTCCGGTTTGGATCAAAAGCTAAAGCCACCACTCCTCCATTTTTGTACAGTAGTTACAGTGTACATACCTGTATAACGGTAGGGTTTTTGTTATAATTTTTGCCTTGTTTAATGAATGATGACCTGGGAAATGTTTAGGTTGTAGATGCTCTCTGGTGCAATCCGAGGCTATTTAGGGGCATATTGCAGAATATAATTTGTCACACAAAACCATATGTTTTTATACATAAATATATTTCTTGCTTTTCAATTGGTAGGTTTTAACATGTTTACATGTGCACATGTAATTCTGTCACATTTTTCTCAACTAATATCAAACCCATTTTTAAATATAAAATGGAGTAGGGCCTACAGGACTCATGTTGTTATTGTTTTAATTATTGTTTTATTCACTTTACATTGGATTGTTGTTAGTTTGTAGCTTTAAACTTGTGAGTAAAGTTAATCGTTTTTATCAATAATTCAAAGCTAGATATGATCCCAAAAATTCCATACAATACATTACAATGTATGCCTTGACTTATGCCTACTTTAAATTAAACTTGATAGAACTGTGGAGTGTCGTGGCCGAGCGGTCTAGCTTACTGGACTCAAGTTCTGGTGTTAACAGCAGAATGTGGGTTCGAATCCCGGCCGTGACACTTGTCTCCTTGAGCAAGACACTTAACCATAATTGCTTCTCTCCACCCAGGGGTTAAATGGGTACCTGTGAGGGCAGAGTTGGTTGATTAGCCCTATATGCGCTGTAATGGCAGCAATTGAGCTGTATACTCCCCAGGGAGCTGAGATGGTTTCAGGAATGATTTATGAGCCTCGTGAGCAGGGGTAATAATATAATGCGCCTTGAGCACCACTTAGTTGGTGGATACGTGCGCTATATAAGTCCACACATTATTATTAAACTATAAATAAAATGGTTCTTACAAACGAAACCCTGCAGTGCAAGCTTCACCCAGGTAAATAGTTTTATCAAGTATTTTATTGGACAGCAGGTAAGAGCTCTATATTCCAAGTCCACAGTTATTGCGTAAATAAAAAAAAGCTCAGCGAAGTTTTTAAAAACATAGGCCAGCTGTAAAGACGCCTTAGAATTATCCTGGCTCCAGTCTGTTCAAAGTATTTTAAAAGAAACAAGACAACCAGCAACCAAAAAGACACAATTCTGGGTCACAAGTTCGCATCAAAGAACTGTCTGCCGACTTTGGAATGTTGAATGTATCAATTTGGGATTAGAACCAAGACAAGTGTTTGGGCTATGGTTCACTTGACAATGACTGATAGGTTGTGGTTTTACACTCCCAGACCAGGTGACATTGGTTCTTGGGACCTGGTTCTTGGCTGGTTTCCAAGCTATATAACTTAAGGCCTTTTCACACTATGTACCTCTTACACGTGTAGAAGTGTACACGGTTCCACTCCGTGTTGACTCTGAAGAATTTCAACACGGTTCAATTCCGGTATGATTTCACACTATCCGTTTTGGGGTTACACGTGTAACTATCCGACACGGATCCGACACGTGTAATTGCACGATCATTTCACACTACGCTCGAGTCTACACTGGTCACAGCAGAAAGTCCCACACTGCATTGCGACACTGCGTTGCGAGCAAAGGTCATTAGTTTGTTTGTTGTTTCATAACTACAATAATGCACACGGATCGAAAATCAACCCAGTGACTTTTCACACTACGCTTTCGCGGCGCTTTCAACACGTGTCGGCGGTCTCAACACGGATCGAAAGCTCTCAACCCACCTCATGAGCAGGGTTAGTTTCGACACGGATCGAGCATCTTACACGGATCGGCGCCGTGTTACATTTTACAGTGTGAAAAGGTCAGTCAAGATTACACGTGTCGGACCCGTGTCCAACCCGGAGATTTTCTGTAGTGTGAAAAGGCCTTATGTATACATTCTCCCAAGGCTTAAGTTGCGCGAGTGAGTGATCCGACTGTTGGCTGAAATACGTTTTTCAGTTGTTTCAAAGCCAAAAATTTAAAACAATAAATCTAGACCTACTTAAAAAAATATGACTGGTTGGAGCAGAATGGTGACATCTATTTATTCGACTGAGAGCAAACTATTGGTGAATTTTTTACCTTGGAAAAGCTTCAGAAATCTTTGACATGTTTTGTTTTGTGGAATTAAATTCTGTGGATTATACCTGAGGCGGAGAATCTCAGCTCAGAAATAATGCTTTCGGCATTAAATAAATAGCGGTCGGGTATGTAAATTAAGAAGAAAAACAGTTTTAAAAAGTGTTTACCGTTTCTCCTGATTTAAAAGTAAACGGAGGCCTGTTTGCAGGGTGCATTTGTGCTATACGCCCGCCTACTGAACAGATTTCTAAAAAATAAAACGGCCAAGGCGGAAAGTCGGAACTGAAATTTAAAGTCGGATTTTCAAAATCGTAAGGTCGGATTTCTGACAAAAGTCGGAAGAATCTCATCCCTGGTTAGAAGACACCTTTACATTGTCCTTTATAGATGCTTTAAAATGTGGAAATATCAAAGCATAAAATTATCACTTGCTTATGATATTAAACATCCCTTGTTTTCTCATGTCTGAGGTGCTATCAATTTTAAGAACAGTCAATTAATAGTATCCCCAATAATTTACATCAGATCTTTTGTTGATGAATTTATTAAAACATTCCACGTTAGAATGACTACGACCTTCGCGTCTGACTATCGAAATTGTTGAATGCATTTTTACTGCATTCGCGTGCCAGTTGTTTTATATTTTTATTCTTATGAATATTATAGGGCTGTGCGTTTTCGAATAATTTGGTAACTGAATATTCGATATTCGAAGGTCGCCGATTGTAAATTGCGCCACGTGATAAAACGAGCACGCACGATATGGTGGGGCCAACAATGTACTAAACCTAGGATGAACTCGGTAGGTGGTGACCAAATCAAACGTAGAAATGAGGATGATTGGAGGGAGGGGGGTAATGATGGAAGCGCCAATATATATAAAAAATTCAACAAAGACTTTATTTTTTCCTTCGAAATCAACCAGATTCGAACCATCGATCGAATATTCGAATATTCAGTTATTCGGCACAGCCCTAGAATATTAGTTGCGCTTATTAGTTTTCGAATGGTTTACTTTCCCTTGGAAACCGAGATTCGGTGTTTGTGATTTGGCTGGGTATATCGTCTTGGCTCGTTGGTTATTTTTTTTAGTGCTGGGACGGTTAACCGGTTAACCAACCGAAACTGCACTAACCGTCAAGAAGTTTGCTGACCGGCTAACCGAAACCAATATTTAATAAAATAATATAAATAAATTTTGGAAGCCTTTCCGCCCATTTTGTTGTTCATTGATGCTTTTTGATTGAAAATGTATACACATTGTTCCATTTGCCGACTATATATCTAGTGTGCGTGGCCGTCAGGTGCCGACTTTCGGTTAACCGATTAGCCGACTGTGAACTTTTCGGTTAAACGGTAATTCCCAGCACTATTATTTTTCGTTCGCAAACCGTTCCATCCGAGTCGCGACTCTTTCCAACTTTACCACGAACTGAATTTCCCATGTGTATGATTGCACTTTCCATCAACTCTTCCTCCCATGCTACTCCTCTTCAGATTCACCTTGTGTGATTTATTTGAAAGTAGCAGCAGGATTTTCCAATGTAATTGGAATCGTTGTGTCATACCTTCGGGCGCCGACTCCATCCAGCAGAAGTTCCTCTCCCCGGCCTAGCTGGATCAGCACCGAAGCAACTAGTCCGTAGGCCTATATAGGGTATTATACTCCCGCGACATCTGAGATACTCCCACGTGAATATACACCAGGATTGAAATCACTAAGAATTTAATTATCGTGCGTTTGTCACTGTGATCTACTCTGTGATCTATGGGCAAATATTCTCGTGTTTACTGCTTGTTTCTGTAACAAATTTTATTTGGATATGTTTTGACGTGTTATTACATATATTGCTTACGGCTGAACTGCCGGGTAATGGCCACAGAATGCAAGATCACGCTAAAACGTTCTAGTTCGCGTTCAAAGCAGTATTTTATGATGAGACTCACTGACTTTTAGTCAACCGTCTGATGATTGAGATGTGAGTCTGAGGCAACCAATAACAAATTTGATCCACGTTACAAAACTATCAGACATTGTAATATAGCTGGTAATTTTAAAAGTTAGTTTTTTGTTGGTATAGAAATTTGGTAGAAGGGCTTTTAAAATATTCTGTGATTCTGTAGATCTTACTGATTAATACAATCACTGTTACCAGTTTGCATAAGTTTGTGAACATAGATAAATGGCGTCATCAATTTTTTTTCCATGAAAATGTGTACAAAAAAATAATATTCTTTGAGCCCATAGTACACAGAAGCTACGGCTTTAATACCGTTCAGTATCCGGAAAATACAGCACTGTATAGGCTTATACACACATTTTATACACATGAGGTGTCGTGGCCGAGCGGTCTAGCTTACCGGATTCAAGTTCTGGTGTTAGCAACATAATGTGGGTTCGAATCACGGCCGTGACACTTGTGTCCTTGAGCAAGACACTTAATCATAATTGCTGCTCTCCACCCAGGGGTTAAATGGGTACCTGTGAAGGCAGAGTTGGTTTGCTCTATATGCGCTAGAAATGGCAGCAATTGAGCTGTATACTCCCCAGGGAGCTGAGATGGTTTCAGGAATGATTTATGAGCCTTATGAGCCTTATGAGCAGGGATAATAATATAATGCGCCTTGAGCACCACTTAGTTGGTGGATACGTGCGCTATATAAATCCACACATTATTATTATTATTATGCCTCACTGACACCAGACTCATAGACGTATTCATGTACATCTCGGTCAGCTATAACGCTGGTTGCAATTCTCCTACCACCCCTGTGTGATCTTCCAGCCATGTACTGACTAAAGGCAAGGCGTTGCTTAACTTCAATATCATGCCATGGCTCATCCAATTGAGCTCACTGGTCAGGTTAAAGTAATTACTGGCATAAATTCGTTATAAATTCAATTATAATTATTGTGATCATGCATTTTTTACAATCTGTTTTGGAGGTCTCATGACTGTAAAATATCGAAATATTTTCATCATGTCTATAATAATTATTCCATCTTACGGGGCGATGTATTGTCTAAACTTGAGCATTACTTGATTGTATGCATTATGAATAGAGCAATATGCAGCTCATTTATATAGGGCCCTACACAATATAATGGGAACTGTTTAATGACACAGATTTACTATTACTAACTATGTAAAACTAAATTTTAAAAAATGGCAACAGTGATTTCATTGATTAGTGATTGTTTTAGAATTGTTTTAGCCGTGCTTACAGTTTCTATATGGAATTTTACTTTTTTCGTAGCCGAAAATATAAATCGGTGTCGTGCAAGACGTCACATCTTGCACATTCGAATTCGAGACATTACAGAATGGTTTAGGCCTTCAAAGCAAGTGTTGTTTTTGACAATGTTTTGTTGAAGGTAATGTTTCACAAATATTTGGTGAATGTACAGGCCAGTAAGCCTTTTATGATGCTTTCGCAACACATTCAAAGAAAGAATAAAGCGCATATGCTCTATGCAGTTTTTTTTATTTGAAACTTAAGAGGTACAGACATATCCCCTCAATATTACTTTTGTTCCTGATAAAATATCTACTTACCATCTCCTCTCATCTACAAAGCCAATGATCCTCATCCGAGAAATCCCTTAAAAGATTAATAGTCGTTTTCACTTTCACACAGCTTTGTTTTTGAGCCAACTGGAGTGTGTCGGTTGTAAATGAATGTTGGTCGTGAGAAGAAACACTCATTCAAAATCGTTAATGCGTTAAGTCGATATCCACTGCTATCAAAATGATATCATTTATTTTGCATCTTAAAGTGGACACAAAAGACGAGGTGACTCATAGACAGATGATTAACAGCCACCGAGTAATTACCGACTGGTTTGTCAGGGGTCAAGTCTTTTGTGGTTGCTGTTCAACATGAAGACGCACCCAGAGAAGGAGCATAGGCAGTGTTACAGTGATATAAGTAGCCGTAGATCATCAGTTGAATCCATGCATATAAAGCATATGACCAACAACAAATATCCGGTTTCTAGTCATAGGTCGGCTTTAAAATCGATGCAGTGACGCTTTTTTGGGGAAGGGGTAGGGGGTATTTTTATTTATTTATTTATTTATTTTGGCCAACCAGTGAAATACGTGATAGGCCTACATGTATAAGCGGTTAATGGAACCAAACCAAATTTCCCATACACAAAGTCTGGTGGCTGAGAGAGGCCTCACAAATCGAGCAAACATTGAGAAGGAGACCAGAAACCAGAGACACATCGTAGCCCTCTAACGGTGAATTTACACCCAGCGTCTTGATGATAGCCACTTTGGCGTCAAGTGAGCGTTGTGCGTACACTTTATGCGCGTATGTTATGGTACTACACGTGCGTGTACTTCTACCAGCCAATGATCGCTGGAGATATTCTGCGTGTACACACATCAGCTACAAAATACGCCAAACGCGATGCACTATCGCTGCCCTTTCGCTCACAGTGGTCTAGAATATGTGCCCTCATCTCAACAGCTCATGCATGGTTTGAATATACTTGTATCTCCTGCTATCTGCACCGTGTACACATAATAGCCCTATATACTTTTATATGCTACCGCCATCTTTGTCAGACTATTTTCCTTCCAGCCTCGGTTTGGTCACTCATAGGTTTATATGGGAGAAAAACAAGATGGCTGCACCGTGATAAAGGTGTATTGCGGTGAAGAGGCATGATCTACGTACCGAGTCGGTGAAGAGGCATGATCTACGTACCGAGTCCAGTACACCTATAAGGACCCCTACCCGTGTTGTATAATGTACTCGCTTATGAGTATGAGTAGCCTACGTGTACTCCAGACTTGTAGAAGGCTACTTTTTCATGAGTACTTGTAGAAGGCTACTTTTTCATGAGTACTAGTACGAGTACAGAAAATGTACTGGAGTACGAGTACAAGTTCGAGTACAGCAACTCTGTCTTTGAGCAAGACACTTAATTCCGTAATTTCTTCCCTTCTACTATGAGTATAAATGGGTATCGATAGCAAGACTTGTAGTTGAGTACTTTGGCATGAGTACGAGTACGAGTACTTATGAGTTCGTTGTCATTAGTACGAGTACGAATACGTATTGTCATGAGAAAAATAACCAATGCTTGTGTTCATGTATAGACCTGTTTCAAAATGCATTTATGCACGAAAAATGGCTGAAAACGAGCCGATGGGTTTAATTTGTATTCATGCATAAATAATGCTTTAACGGCGGACTAAACTAATTGAGAACGACAGAATACGTGCACACGAATACATGTTGACATGTATCACGTTGGGGCCTTCCTTAAACATGACCACATTATGCTCATACATCATTACTGGTCCAGCCCATTTGCCCTCAGGCGTCGGTTTGGACATGTGGACTTGTATGGAAGAATATGAAGATTGGGGATAATCAATGGTCTATCCTGTTTGTAAATTACTACAAATTTAAATGTGGAGCGAAATTGTGCAACATTAACAACTTTGATTTGGTAATAATTATTGTACATTTGAAAGTGGCCCAAACGTCATGTTAAGTTCTATCGATAAAATGATATTATAGAGGATAATATATGGTTTTAATTGTATAGTACAAAACAAACGGGTATAGTTGCTGTGTTTCATTCACTAAAACATTTCTTTCATGGAAAAAATATAGGTGCTGGTTTCTGCTTATCACCCAATCATGATCGGGTTTTCGCTAGCATATAAACATAGGAAATAGGTTATGATTAGGTTAAATAAAATATGTAGGAGCTATGTATAATGGCACACAATTTCAATACTACGTGTACATGTAGACAGAAATACATGCATTTACATAGCAAATGCCAGAACCATGATTGTTTAATTTTGTTTAGGTGCCAAAAACCAGCCAAGATGAGTTTATCATGCCTTGTTCAATTATTTTGTAAAAAAAAAATATTTCTGCAAGGGAATAGCTAGATTGTGCCAATAAAAAAATAATAATTGCTAGTACATTTTGAAAACCACAGAATATAGGCCTACCTGTGTTTCACCCTTTGTTCTTACTGGATAGCGAGGGAGAAAAAGTTTTTATATTTATTTCAAGTACCCCAATACATTGTACAGCATACTCTCTTAATGTAAACGAGTGAAAAACCACTCTTTTAAAGAGCTATATGGTGGACAATTCTTTTTGGAGTGAAACCCACTCTGATTCGAGTGAAAAATACAGTAAAAGGCTACCAATTCACTCTTTATACACTACTAATTTTACTCTTTATCCACTCCAAAAAGACTTGTCCGCCATATAGCTCTTTGAAAGAGTGGTTTTTCACTCTTTTACATACACTCTTCACTTGTAGTTGGAGTACATTTTGATGAGTACGATTACCAGTACTTTTCATGAGTACAAGTTCATGTCAAATATTTTCTGTGAGTACGAATGCGAGTATAGTGAGTATGAGTACGAGTACGTATACGAGTACTAGTACGAGTGCCAGTACAAGTACAACTCTGCTGAGAGGGTATGGTTAATCGTATGAGAGTTTACAGACTGTTTTTTAATGGGAGCTGAGAAACATTACAGGAATAATGTTGTTGTCGCAATGACCAGAGGGTAACAATGTGAAGCGTGTTCAGACATTATTACTTTTCCGTAATTGCTTCGCTTCTCTGGAGTATAAATGGGTACCTGCAAGACGTGTTTGATAAGCTCTGTATCATGTAGCGTGAAAAGAGGTTGCACATAATTACGCGCTGTTTACTCCCCAGGGAGCTGAGAACAACATTGGCCCAGTCACCAGGGGGTAATGATGTAAAGTGCGTTAAGTTCATGAGTAATGTGCTTTATAAGAATAAATATGTAAAAAACATATTGATTAATTAAAATGTGTCCATGATGCACATAGAGGTACACAACAAGTACTGCACACATCTGTAGGTCCCCTATATCATATATTTATAGATCAACGACAGACTTGGTGTTTACCAATGATGGATTACAGAAAATAGTGAAAATGCATTCAGATTGTTCGCTTTCATTCGTTTTCAGAAAAAATGGAAATGTTTCACTTATTTTAGTAAAAGGATTACAGCAAATATTTCAAGGGATGTTTGACACAATCATCAACTTGTGAGATCTAAGTAAAATTGTGATTATTGATGTTTTTCGAGATGACCAAATAGTGTGTAGTAGCTGAAGTAGAGCATTATTTTGGCTTCATCGACAACATGAATTCCCCCTCCCTCCCTATTATGATGTAACCAATAAACATAGGCCTAAGTCAAAACGATATCGATGCACAACGTAAGAAGATTACACATGCCAAGTTGTCAAGGACAAGTGCAATAAAAACACGTACAATCTAAGCCATCTTGTTTTTCAAAGGCTGGAGGGGAAAATAGTCTGGCTCCTGATATGTATTGAGAATCAGCACTTAAATCGTTATCGTGAATACTGGGAATCAGACAAAGATGGCCGCAGCGTTATCAAAGTCTATTGCTCTAAATAAGGCATTCCAAAGGGATTGTATACCTATAAAATGTCCATAAATGCAATCATACTTTATAAAGAATCAAGAGAAATGCACAGAAATCAATCTGTGATAATTTCATTAGCTTATTCCATTGAACTGTTAACAAGAAAATAATCTCGATATTTTTTTCTCGAGAGACTTACTTGGTGTCAAGTTGATGATGGTATCAAACATCACTTAGGTATTAACGTTTTAGTAATATGAGAGAAATAATTTCCAAAACGAATTTCTGTTTTCATGAAGACAGGAATTCCACATTGGAATGAAAACAAACAGTCTGAATGTATTTTAACTATTTTATTCTTTCTAATTACCAACACAATGAAATAAATAAATAAATAAATAAATAAATAAATAAATAAATAACTAAATAACTAAATAACTAAATAACTAAATAACTAAATAAATAAATAAATAAATAAATAAATAAATAAATAAATAAATAAATAAATAAATAAATAAATAAATAAACGGGTGTTAAATTAGGGTCTTTGAAAAATAAATTGTTTTCACAATTCTGTATGTTGACTTCACTTTTCTACCTTTTTGTGGATGATTTGATACTTATTGACAATTTTGCATATTCATCGGGGATGTCACAGCGTGAGCAGATGCAATATCATGGTTGATTTTGCATAAAACAGATATCCTTTAGATGGTTTATCAATCATTAAACTTGTTACGGTAACCATTGTTTTCTATGGCAGAGTTTGTAACTTTCAGAGTTTCAGAGTGTTCTCACATGCGCCCTCCCTCCTGTGTCAAAGATAAGCATGATTACAAATTTAGTACACTTTAGTATACAAAACAGTACACTCAATTTTCACATTGTCAACAATACTAAAACTCCCATTTTGTTAAAACTGTCCAGAAGCATGGATTATTGCTAAAATATGTATCTACATAAAATTGCATTTCATAGACCCGTTTCAAAAAAGGCACAACATCATAAGCTGAAATTTTCCTCGGTCAGTTTTTTGTGAATGTTAAGGGCCTATCTGACCTCGCATGAAGTATAAATCAAAGATCAGAGCAGAATGCCAACATAGCCTAAGTCGGCAGCCGACACTTCCCTGCATTAACATTGATCCACGACTCGGCTCACAAGGAGGCGGGTGAAAGAGCGGCCAAACCATCGAAAAATAGAACATCGGGGATTACCCTTTGGCGTCACTAATGTAGCAAACGCTCCACACGTTTCACTGTATGCCCAACTTGGCTTATACGGTGTTTATGAAGGAGGTATCAATGCTTTACATTCAGACAAGGAGTCCACAGCAGGCGGGATGTTCCCCCTGAGGCGCTGTGATACAGTCGCAGATTGTGACAAATGGTGTATCATTCATCCCCATGGAGACTGGGTAATACCTGTTAATAATTGCAAACCTGCTCCTGTGTTCCCCCGCGGGAAACAGGTTGCGAACTACCTCCTTCAATTCAATGTTTGGAGGACGTGCCAATCTAATACAACTATGCACAGAAGTAATACATTTCGATTGCTGTTTATGGAAAGCCATTGAAACGCATTTTGGTATATAGTCGGCGTGTTTTACATTAATCTTTCATCGTGTGCAAATCACTTCTGAAATATCTGAAATGGTCTGTTTAATCTCTCCAAGCGGGCAGGACAATCATAATACAACTTGTCAAATTTCCCCTTTTTTTTCTTGTGAAGGGACTGCATCAATGGAAAACATTATTCTAAATAATGCTACGCATAGATGCCATTTGGAAAGCAAATTGCGGAAAACTAGGTTAAATAAGCGAAGAAATCAGACAGTCGAATAAGGACAAATCGATGAATGACGGTGAACACGCCGTTGGTGGATCAGGCACGGCTTTCCCAAAGCAATGAGAGGGAAGTGATTTTTTTTAAAGAAACATTTAGAAAAAAACCGCCTCTCATGGCTGGTCGTTAGGAAAACATCTTTGCAGTACGATCTGCCGATTTTAACACAACGAACGAGTCAAAGCATCCCCCCGGGGCAAGCGTGTTACACTTACCGTACACAGGAAATTTGTTTGCACATTCTTCCTGCTGATTTTTGAGTTTTTCACTACAAAGTTCCACTTTTTTGAACAATCTTTAATCTTTTTTGAAAGATAATATCGTTATTAAAAGATATATATATATATATATGTATATATATATATATATATATATATATATATATATATATATATATATATATATATATATATATATGTAGTTGTGGAGTTGTGGAGTTGTCTGATGATCGCATAACGCGTTGAAACTCGGAGTTACAACTGCCAGCGTTCCACTAGTTTTACTACAAGTATATATATATATATATATATATATATATATATATATATATATATATATATATATATATATATATATATATATATATATATATATATATATATATATATGTATATATATATATATATAAATATATATATATATATATATGAAATTTAGATGTCGGAAACTGTAGGTATAAGCGGTATTAAAAACGCGCTTGATTCTGATTGACAGCCGCATCGGCCAATCGGAAGACTGCACACGCCCTCTGCCGTTACGTACAATAAATTGTATGGTCACGTGCAAGCTGAGGATTACAACAGTGGGCCAACATTATTAAAAAACATTCTTGGTCCTGATCCGTAATTATGTGCTCAAATTAATTTTGGGACATGCTGTAAAACCATGCTTATGATTACTGCTTAGAAATGAACCATTTTAAAGCACTTCAGTTCTTCCTATGCAATAGTAGTGTTCTGATGAAGACAAAACTCTTCAGTAAATTGCCTGTAAAAGCGATAAACATGGGCGATACATCAAGTTAAGAGGCACATTTTGTAAACCATGCCTCACTTCGACCAAGATATTTTATACTGAAAAACACTTTGTGCCAAGATGTTTACCCGGATTACATCTCCCCTGTGTGCATTTTCTCTTTTCACTGAGCACCTGGGCCCATATTCATAAAAGCCTGCTAAGCCTAGTTGGCAACTAAATTGGCCCCTAACTGCCAATTAAGCCTAGTTGGATACTAAGTGTTATTCATAGAATGCCGCTAAGCTTAGTGGACTGCTAAGTTGTCTGCTAACTTTAGAGGTGATCTTGGGTACCTCTAAGTCACTAGTTGACAACTAAACCCTTCATTTGTATGTTTGACTCTGTGTTCACGATGCTGAGAACATAGAACTGCCTGTACATTGCATTCGATAGGCGCACACACATATTTCGTGCATGCACAGCTCTATTGTTAGACACATAAACATGCCACTCATATTGAAAGTGAAACTTACCCATATTGTGTTTTGTGGTTTGGAACAATGCCAAATGCTAAGTTAACAACCAACTAAATCCTAGTTGACAACTACCTGGCACTGTCCCTAGCAGGGTTTTATGAATATGAAAATAGCAAGAAACTATGGAGCAGGCAACTAGGCATTTAGCAGCCTGCAAAGGCCTAGTTGGCTGCTAGTTTAGCAGGCTTTTATGAATATGGGCCCTGGTGTCCACAGCATCAGTGATCAACACATCTCGTGTTTGACACACATACCCGTCGGTTAAATCATGACGAGCTTAATTTGGAGAGGTGTCTGAACAAAAAATTGTCTTAAATTGCCTTTCCAAAGACTTTAAAGATGTATCGCCTGTATTTGTCATTCTTGTAACGGCAAGTTAATTGAAATATTGCTTATTCTTTTAGGAGAACAAAACAATTGTCAGAAGTCTGATTAAACAGCCATTAAATACCATAATGAAATCATGACGAGATCCACCATACATTCATTTTAGGACACATTATCTCATAAAATTCACGGGCAAGTTGCATTTAAATTAATGTATCGCTTATTCTTTTATAAAGGAGAACACATATAATCCAAAACGTGACATTTCACAGAACAACTGACAGAAGCCTAATGTAACAGCAATAAGGTGCCGTAATAAAACTATGACGCGACCCACCATGAATTCATTTAAGGACTTAATAACTCATAAAACTCAATATACTTTAATTTGCATGTGCTCTCTCTCTCTCTCTCTCTCTCTCTCTCTCTCTCTCTCTCTCTCTCTCTCTCTCTCTCTCTCTCTCTCTCTCTCTCTCTCTCTCTCTCTCTCTCTCTCTCTCTCTCTCTCTCTCTCTCTCTCTTCCTCCTTAGCTTCAGTTACAGTATAATAATGATATTATCGTTCTTGTTATCTATAGGCCAGCGCGCGCTCATGGGGTATTATTTTCAGTCATCTGAAATTTAAAAGTTCATCTAAATCTTAGGACACCGATTCCATGCACTGTCGATAGTTTGCTCTGATTGTGACAATACTGTCCCTTTAAACGTGACAACACCTCAGACAACTTGACATTTGGTTATTTTTCAACTAGGCCTACTACTATATTTTTACATTTAAGAACACTATGTAAGCAGCTAGGACTTTCCACATGTTGGTTGTTTAACGTATATATTTTGCATTATTTTAATAAGCAGTTTTGCCAACATTATCAATGTTGTTCCATTCCATCCCTTGACTTATCAGCAAGGAGCATTATGTATCCAATTGTTAGATTAGGCCTTGAGGGGTTGATTTTTCTACTAATGTTTATCTTTACTCTTTGCAGGCGTCGTAGCACTTACAGTATGAATGGGCGCAACACATTTGAGTAACAAATAAATTATGCACACTCTTGTTGCAAATTGTACTGTGTGTTTATTAAATGCATATGATATTTTCGGAGTGGGAACTCCGAAATTTCGACGACTGTAATTGCGTGGTGAACTGCGTCAACACGTTACGCCTGAAACTCAATCCACTATAAGTCGCACCAAAAAGCCATGAGTTTCGCGTGAAACCATTGTAGATAGTGAGATTAAAAGTGAGTTAGCGTATAAAACGATTACTTCGGTTTTTCTCGCCATTCGCGTCGCCCCTGGCTAGCACGAATTTGTTGTCCATTTTATGTTTTAAGGTTCACAGACAGGCTACCGGTATGCTTTCAATATAATATTCAATGATCTGTCAACCTATATGTTTCAAGAACTTTTACTGTCCAGATAGTGGATACTGGATAGTCCATTTTGGGGGGAAAACAAAGTAAATTTGTCTGTTCATTTGAGTTTTGTGGCGGTAAAGTTAGCCCCAAAAAATCCTGGACACGCCACTCTCAACCATGCCTTGAAATGTTGCTACTATATTTAAGTTAACACAAAATTGAAAATATTTTTTTCTAAATTAGTTTTTTCCGAAAAAAAACTCTTGATGCATTTTTGAGTATTTTCTGGATAACAACGTAATAAGCTGAAACATTCACAGGTTGATTGCATAATGTAGGCCTTATAATATTTTGATTCAAACAGAACAACATTAACGCTGTGCATACACATTGGCCATAATGTTTGTGACGCCCCTGGAAATAATTGTGCCCCATATTACCTAAAGTGTATAATGGCTTCAAGAATTCTCGTTGGGATCAGGACAGAAAAAAAAGAAAACGCCGGAACAACTACGGCAGCAATTTTTTGTTGTCGAAACGTATTCGGCCCAATGTTCGTTACCCTTTCTGAAACACCTGTGGCACATATTTCAGATTATACACGCCAGCGTACATTAGGCCTTACATCGCCATCATCATCATTACCCTAATTCTTTCCGACAGTAGCTTATAATGATAATTCGCCTTTGGGCTGCCTTTTTGCTGCCGTGACTTGATTTATGAAACACTGAGTGCTATTGATGTACATCTTATCATAAAGCCCCATACGCTATCTTTAAAAAAAATAAAAACAAAAACAAAAAAACATAAGCGCTCACAGTTTTACATTAAACTTACTTGCTGTAAAGTTGATGATTGTATCAAATAATCATTGAAATATTTCTAAAGTGCAATTAATTACTTTATTTTACAAATTAACTTTAGTCTTCTGGATATGTTAATTCTACGTTGGAGTGAATACAAACAATATGATTAAGGAAATAAAAGTTTGTTGCGCGGTCTTTACCGTGGTGATGAGGACCGAGCAGAAGGCCAGGAAATTATTGCCCGTGACTAGGAACAAAACAGGTCATTAATCTGTGGTAAAAACCAAGCGTCAAACTTTTATTCCCATTCAAAAATGCCCATATCGATTTCGTTTTCATTGTAATTTTTTTAATAAAGTCAACAGAAATGGGTAAATTCACGTTTTGGGGACGCACAAAACACTTCCAAAGTACATGAATCTCCAAATTTCCCAGACGGAAACTCTCTGTAAATTCGACATAGCATAGGCCTTGGCTTAAACATTTTTATATTTTCTCTATGATGAAAACACTTTTTCATTTTCACGGGATGATTAATATTTGATACAATTTTTACACCCAGTAAATCTTAGATTGGTAAAAAAAAAAAGTATAGGCCTACCAATGTTGCACCTGCCCTTTGAGACGACCAATAGTGTGAAGTGGCTTTTAAAAGGAATCCTCAATATTTTATATACTTATGACTTCCGTTCTTGATTGATTGCCAATTATGTCTCCTCATATCAATTTCAAGTATTGCCTATCACCCACTATATGAGATTCATGTCAATCAATATCGAACCATTTTCGTGTTTACTTTCCTTCAAGCCGTCTCGTTATGTCCATTGTTTCTGTTTTTCTTTGTCACGCCACTTTGAAAGAGACGGCACCAAAACAACCGCTGTTCTTCCGACTTGCTGCTTCAAATATGTTTCAAACCTGTCCATTTTGGACACTTACTATAGGCCTAATCTCTTGTATCGCTTTTGTACACGTGGTTCGTATACTTTGCAGCAATAAAGATTCTCTAAGGAACAAAGTTACTTGCAATTGAGTACTTTCTTTGAATCGGGCCATTTATTGCTTCTTGTCAAGAACGAAACACGGGTATCTTTATTTCTATTGCTTTTAGTACGCTTGGGACTTGTTTTAATTAAAAGTAGGAAAGGTAGCCAACAATAAGGCAGACGACTGCTCGTTATATAGTTGAATGGCTCGTTGAAGTAAAGAACAAGCAAATGAAAATGTTCGGAGAAGGACAATATAAGGAGTTAACATCTCATCACTATGGACTTGTCAGCCAGCTGTCATTCCTAATCTCAGCAGTAGACGTTGGACTGTTTCCGTTGTCGGAAGTGACTTGATGTCTGAATAAGATGAAGCAGAAAACAGCTTCGATTGAATTACCGAGAGTTTCTCTGATGGACAGAACGAGATGTAATTGCCAACGGCACCAGTTGCTTCCTGCGAACTCGCTGAAGCTTCATTTTTTCTGCCATTTTTCCCAGGCCTTCATGCAACGGAAAGGACCAATGTCTGTTTCAGTTTATTGTTTTCCGGTGAAAACTCGGTGTTAAAGTAGGCCTATCGGTGGGGGATTAATAATGCATTGGTGGGTTGAAACACCGCTCTGGTATTACCGTCCTGGTCCTATCCCCTCCCCCCCCCCCAATAAAAAAATAATAAATAAATAAATATTTTGTAAAACACCGAAATATGAGCGCTGTTTGCATGTTTAGCCTACACGTAAAGAGGGGCCATTTGTTTCCCCCGGTGGACCATACGCTTTTGTGAATTTGAGACAAAAGGGGTTCGACGAGAATGAGGCTGTTTACAAATATGGGGTTGATACAAAAAAACGTGTTGTTTGGTTTCCTTATGACATAACTCTATTAAAATATGGAAAAGTCAATTACTGATATTTGCTTAGAGCACATCTTTAATATTACATCTCAGTTCATTTCACGATTATACACTATTAGTATACTTACATAACTGTCTTAACTCGCTTAGTGTTTTCACACAGATTATCAGTTGGTTAACTAACGGGCATCTCATCAGCTCACAGTTCATCAGTTGGTTAACTAACGGGCATCTCATCAGCTCACAGTTCGTCAGTTGGTTAACTAACGGGCATCTCATCAGCTCACAGTTCATCAGTTGGTTAACTAACGGGCATCTCATCAGCTCACAGTTCGTCAGTTGGTTAACTAACGGGCATCTCATCAGCTCACAGTTCGTCAGTTGGTTAACTAACGGGCATCTCATCAGCTCACAGTTCGTCAGTTGGTTAACTAACGGGCATCTCATCAGCTCACAGTTCGTCAGTTGGTTAACTAACGGGCATCTCATCAGCTCACAGTTCGTCAGTTGGTTAACTAACGGGCATCTCATCAGCTCACAGTTCGTCAGTTGGTTAACTAACGGGCATCTCATCAGCTCACAGTTCGTCAGTTGGTTAACTAACGGGCATCTCATCAGCTCACAGTTCGTCAGTTGGTTAACTAACGGGCATCTCATCAGCTCACAGTTCGTCAGTTGGTTAACTAACGGGCATCTCATCAGCTCACAGTTCGTCAGTTGGTTAACTAACGGGCATCTCATCAGCTCACAGTTCGTCAGTTGGTTAACTAACGGGCATCTCATTTATCAGCTCACAGTTCATCAGTTGGTTTACTAACGGGCTTTTCATTTATCGCTGTCATGCACAATGCATTAGGCCTGTACTGCTACAACGACGTTCAAGTGTCAAGTCTTGTTTTCATCTAAGAGAAAACAGGAATTGTCAAGTCGAATTTACAGGAAGTTGTCGTCCGGCTACTAGCCTATTTGTAAAAGAAAGAAAGAAAAAAAAAACATGAAACAGTTTCTGAAAAACGTTAATACCTATTGTATTGAAAGTTTCACAGGTTAGTTTTATGAAATATGATTTGAAAACTAAAGGGTTGAAATTAACATGCGTTATCAAATACCAATAGTATATACATTCCCTTTAATACTAGCACATTAATATTTATTGGCTTCACTCTTTCTATTGATTTCCATACAGACATATAGGCACATGATTATTTATCAATTAGAGAGAATAAAGGTGTTATTTTCCGGATACGTCATGTTCATGGTGCCCCCTCCCCCACTGGCCAAATCACGGGCCGGCCACATGGTAGTGTTTTTACGTTTCCGTGCAAATAAGCATTTCATTTAGACAAAGACTATCTTTGACGTAAACAGTAAATGTGTCTTATCTTTTCTAAAGATAATATCAGATTTGATTTGTATCTGTAATCCAAATCTCATTAATTGTCAGACCCGATGGGCTTCTAATCGAATTAAATTACCACACCGCCGAAACGACCTTTACAAATTGAATTTCAAAAGAGGATATCGCAGATTAAATCAATTAGCTTAACTTGCGGCCCCACAATTAAAGAGTTTATGTTGCTGTAGAAGCATAATGTAAATAATGCGTAAATGTATATACGTTATCAACAATTCATAGGCAGTTTTACCTAAGACATGGTTTCTGGGGTAGATTGTTACTGTCAGATTCAGTACCATAAAGGAACCAAACCGAAAGTAAAACCATGTTAATTTAATAACGAAACGGAAACTAAATAAATATTTGCGAACTTAAACAGGTGAAGAAACATCCGACAAACACAGCGGATAATAACTGTATTGCTTTTATCATGAGACCACACATTCGCTGTACAAAATATAATACATTTGTGTTTCCACGAGCATTATTCGTGAAGCTTAAATTTCTTATGAAATAAGATTTTTTTTACTTGAAAACGTTATGCACAGCTCTGTACACATGTTGACATCATTTGCCTACCTTTTAGTTCATTGGCGGATCCAGGGGGGGGGGGGGGGCTAAGGGGGCTGTAGCCCCCCCCCCCCTAAAATCGTTTTTAAAAAAAATTAAAAAAGGGAGAGAAAAAGAGAGAGAGAGAGGGGGGGAGGGGAGGGGAGAACGCACTCCCATTCCCTACCTACTTAGTACTGTACTAACCGTTGCGCATAGGAAGTGGCGGCACCCTTTGTAGTACTGAAAAATAATTGTTTTTGATTCTCAGCCCCCCCCCTAAAAAATGTTCTGGATCCGCCCATGTAGTTGTCAATGTTTAGGTAATGTACTTTGATACTTTTTGGTGATTTTGTTGTTGATCTATGTGCTAATGAAAATGTGCATATTCATGAGCAAATATAAGTGATGTCATTGGTTGATTTGTGCATAACAGTTGACTGAATGCCTTGTCTTTCAAAAAGTAAGTTCTCTTAATTGGATACCAATGAGTAACCTATAAATGAGGTATAACTAATGTTTTCTTTGGCAAGGTTTGTGTTTTATTTTATTTTTTACATTTTGTGCACTTTTAGTGCTGTTGTGACACTGAGTTCCTGCTTTCTTCTCGCAAACAGTGTCCTCATGTGTCAACGATAAGCATGAACATTTTACAAATTCAAAGAGCATACACAATCTTCACTTTAAGACTACCCGTTTTGTTCAAACTGGCTGGCCAGAAGCATGGATATATTTATGTAACAAATTTTATATGTCTTTTTATATAAGTTCTTGTCCTTTTGTTTAGTTTCCTTTGCTAAATTGGGGAATGAAGGTAAAAATAAACAACCCACACTGTTTATCCAGAGGCCCTGGGGTGGTCGTATGGCTCACCCACACTTTTTGATTCCAAGTAAAAAAACAAAACAATAGTTTTATAACCTGTAATTGTCCTTTGTTACATGGATGTAATATCTGGGGGAATGTAGATAAACACAACAAACCCACACACTGTTTGTCCATGGGCCCTGGCGGTTGTCGTTAAAACTCACTCCCACACCTGTCGAGTCCTAGTCAAAACAAAACAAAGTCCCTCTGTAGCATTTTATATTATGTTTTAAAATGATTAAATATTCATGGCCTATCGCCAGCTTTTTTTCTATTTTAAAGAAAATTTCCGGAAGTTTTTCATTGATGCATCACTATTTTAATATTTTTCTCAAAATAACTGCAATAAGCATGCATGTTTAACAGTAATTAATTTTATACAGTATCCCATTAAAAATTAGTTTCGGCTCTTATTTACTTTTAAATGGAACGTAGCCTAATTAAGAAATTACCGAAAGCTAACATGGTATGAAGTTGGTAGAGGTTCCAACTTCCAATCTTCCAGGAAAATTGTTCTGTCCGAAGTGCTCTCATTAAAGAGAAAACACATATCAACATATGCACAACTATTTGACCCGTGTTTCTGTAACAAAAAAAAACATTTAAATGCTTTTTCACACTTTTCTCGTGACTGAAATTCCGCATTGATCTATGATAAACTTACACAGAGTGTTTTTGATTTAATTTTGCCCTACACCGACGTGTGTATAGCACTGTATACTCAGTGCTTTCCGAGTGTCTGTGAAAAAACTACACAGGCGACTCGGGCGTGATTCGAACCCACGATCTCCTGCTTACTAGTGCAGACGTCTTAACCTCTAGACCACCGAACTTGCCCGTTGACAATTGGCCGGCTAGAATCCTATATAGCAGCGGGTTCCGCAAGAATTTCATCAACCTACAGAGTGTTTTGTTCACTAGAATCGAATTATTTCCCTCAACCTTCGAAACTGCCGTTTTAGTTTATTTGTCTACTTTATTTTGTTCTTCTATAGTGAAGAGTAATTATTATTATTATTTATTTTTTTTGCAGTTACTAAAGTTTGATTTTAATTGTTTTCCTTAGTCTAAACTACCACAGTGTGTTATGTTGATATTCTTTTAATCATGATTTACTCGTCACAGAGCGAGACGGCTCCCCAAAACATGTTCAGAGTACGCCCTCCATTATCACAATGCATTAAGCATACATTTTTGAGAGGGTTTGCTTCCCTAAATCAAACATTTTAAGTGAGCTAGAGATTACATGAAGAGGGATTACATGAAGAGCTTTGTCCTCGGATTGGATTATTGATTACGTGAAATGATCGCCTTTCTTTAGAAATGCCAAACATCAAATTATTTTGATGAATGTGTCAGTAAGTACTAGATTTGAATGTTAAATTGGATAGGCCTATACCTGGACTTACCGATAACAGAGTACCATGAAAGGAGCACTTTACAAAGTGCTACTACGTAATGTGCTGCCTCATCAATCACAGTTTTGCCAAGGTTGAACAAATTTCCAGTACAACGGAAGCGTTAAAGTCCTTTTTACCCGGTGTTTTCTTTATTTTATAGATGATGCTTCAACATTTAACTGATTTATTGACTCGTCAAGTTACCCAACTTATAACCGCGATTGAAAATTACCGTATTTCTGAGAAAGGTGGATTGCAGATGCTTCAGTTCTAAAACAATAAGGCCAAAAAAAGTCTCCGGTTTCTGGTCATCGGTTGGCTCCAAAATTGGTGTGGTGACAAGCTTTTTTTCGGCCATCGGTTTTTTGTTTTTTTGTTTTTTTGCCAACAGGGAAATATGTGATACATTGTATACGCGGGGACCAAATTTCCCATTATACATAGTGGATAAGAGAGGCCTCACAAATCGGGCAAACGTTCATACCCTATGTGAAAAAGTCGTTTAAAGCACAGCATGGCAGAATTTTAATCGATCCAGCAATTTTGGCTGCAATTGGACATCGTTTCATAGCACACAAAAAACAGAAAATCAAAAATGCTGATGTGCGGGTCTGAGGCGACGCGCGCAGAGACCAGAAACAGAATAGATTTAGTCTGAAGACCAGATGTTACCGGAAGCCTATTTAAAAAATAAATAAAATAAATAAAATAAAATAAAATAAAGCCTTAATTAAATAATATATACTGTTTTATATATATTTTTTTATTTGTTAATGTATTCAATTAATTGATTCCCTTATCTGAAGTAGGCATGGGTGGTGATCCCGTGAGGTGGGGCGGTAATGACAACACACACCTACTCAAAGCACACATAATTTATTATTGTTTGTTGTCCTTTGTTATTCTCTGGTTTTATTTATTTACAACGTAATATGTAAAATATACAATTGAAGTGCACTAAAATGCGTTTTTGAGTACCCATTATCTAATAACATTTCCTGATGCATATTTACACACAACAATGTGTTTATTAACTGTCAGCTTTATAATACTTGACAATGATTCCTATGTATCTACTAGTTTCCCTTCTGTTTTGACTACAGACCCAGTTAGCCTTCTTTGGGCCTATTTTTCATGTAAAAGTTTTAGCTTCTAAACAAAAATGTAAATCAGTGTAAAGTATTGGACGAGATTAAATAAATGAACATGACAATGAAGGAAAACAAACTGATCAGAAAATAATTATAAATGCAATTATAGAGGCATATTCCAAAGGGAAGGGATGATTCTCTTGACCCCCGGACAGTGAGGGAAAACTGAGGGAAATCGGCCTATAATTATATCCCCATCACCCGGTGGATTAATCGCCAATGGAACAAATTATTGCATTTTTGAATCCATTCCATCTTGGGACATCATCAACATTATAACATGATGTCTTTTTTTTTTTTTTTTTTTTTTTTTTTTTTTTTTAAGAATACCAATCGTGAATAGTGGCTTTAGGCCAAAGAAAGTGTTCAGTTTCTGGACTCCACGCGCGTCGCCGCGCGTCGGCATTTTTATTTTTATTTATTTATTTATTTATTTTTGCTATGATTACCCAAAAAACAGAAAAAGAAAAAGAAAAAAAGCAAGTCAGCACACCAATTTTGAAGCCGACCTATACCAGAAACCGGACACTTGTTGGAAGTATCGCTTGAACTAGGTCTGGCAGGGCCTGGCAAAATAACGTCTCATCAAGCGTTTGACAGTCAAACAAGACACTTTTTTCTTGAAGGCCATCGAGGTCATTTAGCTTAGAAGCAAACGTTTTCATAATGAACTTAGAGCGAATCGCATTTTGGCGAGAAAACTGATATGACGCCGCTGATTTAGTTCAATAAACCGGATGAATGTGGGGATCAATCAATTTCAATCAAGACAGGTGACAAAATTTGCCTTTTCTTTTGCCTTTTCCTCCACAGCTTAGAACAGTTCTGTTAGGTCATTGATCTCCTCCGTCATCATTGTTATAAAAATGTTCTCTCTTTGTCTTATAGGTTGTTTATCGGTATGCCTATGGTGGCAGTGTGTAGTCTACCCGTGCGTTAATTCTGATGCCCGATCGCAATGATATTTACATCAAAATATCTTATTATGGTTTCTGATGACTCGGTACGTTTTTTTTTCTTTTATGAATTGTGAATTTATTTATTTATTTATTCATTTATTTATTCATTTATTCATTTATTCATTTATTTATTTATTTATTTATTTATTTATTTATTTATTTATTTATTTATTTATTTATTTATTTATTTATTTATTTATTTATTTATTTATTTATTTATTTATTTATTTATTTTGCTCTGAAATTATGTCCAATTGCAGCCAAAATTCTGCCGTGCTGTGCTTTATAATACCTTTTCACATAGGGGTATGAACGTTTGCCTGATTTTTGAGGCCTCTCTTAGCCACCATATGTTGTATGTGAGAAATTTGGTCCCCGCTTATACTACGTATTCCCTGTTGGCAAAAAAATAAAACAAATTTAAAAAAAAAAATGTTTAAAGATGGCCGAAAAAAAAACACGTCACTGCACCGATTTTGTTGCCGACCGATGACCAGAAATTGGAGACTTTTTTTTGAAGGGGGAGGGGCTAAGGTCAGTTATGCAGTATTTTGATCATAAGCTAGACCAACATGTATTACGCAAATCGGCTTGCGTGTGCGCACTGTGGTATATAATGGAGAACTTGTTTCTTCGTTTCTATAATTTTCGAAATCTAATTGAACAATAGTGCAAATGATTTTAATCGATATGATCACTTCATATCATGGTTGTGATATTTTTGATTGAGCACGTACTTGATTAATTGTGTTTGAACTTTACCCCAGGGATAATAAAAGGATGAGAGGAACAAGTTGTTCTTGATTTTTTGGTCACTAACTTGTTGTGAATCCCAAGGAGCGGTGGTGCCTCACTTGACAATGTTCACTCTCATCTCAGTTCGTATTATCGTGTTTAAAAAGTAGTCCTATTTGCAATGGTTTGTTTGGCTTTTTCATGACCGGAGACGATCAGAGCACACTGATCCAAAAGTTTAGACTCGCGATTAGTCTTAATATGCATAATTGGTTCAATGTTACCAAGACGGTGCTTACTGTACAACAACTGAATCAAAGTATACAAACGTTCAACACAGCAAACAGCCAAAACGCATGCCAAACAAGTGAATTTAGATTGTTTGTATTCATTCTAACTCGGAATTTAGGGGGAAAAAGTGACAGCACATGAAACAAAAGATTGGTATCATCATCAGCTTTACACCAAGTAAATTACAATTCAACATTGATGTTTGTATTACCAATCATATACATTTTATTAAAACACGATTCAGAAAGAGAAGATTAAATTCAAAGAGAAAATTAATTCACTTAAACTGTTAAGGAAAACCGGGGGGAACGATGTATCCAAGATGTCTAAAAAAGTGAGGGGCACATTATGACTACTGTAGACAGAAAGGAGAAAAAACGACAAGTAACAAATAATAAGTGTTAGTTTTTCTCACCACCGGTTCTTCTTAAAACCATCACTTACTACAACTCTTAAGAGATTGTTACACTGTTCTACCAAAAACCTAATTCAAAATATTTTTTTCGCGGGGAGGGGCTTTGATTAACCCCATCCTTAACATTCAGGCTTTCAACAATTCACTGATACAAAGACTACAGTTGTGTGCGTTTGATAGCTGAATACACAGCAGTCAAATTGAAAGTACGCCCTCTACTGTTCAATATCGCACGTACCCAAGCACGCACGGCTCAAATTAGACAGCAGCTGCAGCTGCCAGTGGCTGATGTGTTGAGTGCGTCAGTATTGGTCGGTAGCCTATACGGTGTATACCATAGCGGTGTCATTGCTCAGTTTGGTATGAATGCAGTAGGATCAACGAAGTGTTAATCTAACGCTGCAATTGGACATTTATTCTTTTCGATCAACATTTCTTGTTCGCTTTAATACAGTACAGATGGGACGTAGAGCTCATCACTTCAACCAGTGCTATCCAGCCAATCTACTTTATGCAATCTGCGACTTCAGGTAGGTTGATAAATTTGAGAATGTCTTACTGTTTTCCCTAATGACCTCTCAGAGGGTGCTGGAAATGTAATGATTCTATTGCACATTCTGCCGCAGGTGACGTCTGCAATAAATGGTTAATGTTGGGCACTGATATTCTATAATTATTATACACCAACACTTTATCGGCTGTCTGCTTTTCCTCATCACTTTCCACCTTAGCCCCACATCAGTGGGCCTGCGCACCCTTCCAAAAGGCCATTTTGGAAAGAAAACAAAATTCCACGGGTTGTTCTTCCCCTCCGGCTTTTGGTATAGGCCTGTCTCTAATTTTTTATTTTATTTTTTAGTTATTTATTTTCAGAGTGACCAAACGGCGGGGGTGCGTGCCCTCCTCGCCCACTTGTAAATCCAACCGTCCCTATCGTATCCCACTTCTTCACCCACACAAGGCCGTAACCTGGGGATGCGAAGGGTGCGTTCGCGCCCCCAATACTTTCTGATCATGTGATTTACGAGGAGTTAACAAATGACGTTCCGCAGTAGGTATTTTAGTGCTGAGCCTCATACCTTTTCATATCTAGCATTTTCCTCACCATTCTCCTTCCTCTAAATACTCGTAGAATCTAATACATAGCTATTGGTAATCTCGAAAAAACGTTACTTTGTTCACTTAGACTAGAGTAAAATTCGATGACGGTAATAACCCTTGAAATATTTCCGTCTCTGGTGCTGTCGTCTTCCAAAATTAATTTCTGTCAGGCTAAGACAGCAATTTCACGTTGTTATGAACAAGAACAATCTGAATGCTTTTCGACACAATAACATGAACTGAGACTTTCACAGGTTGGTATTTCATATAATAAATATGAATTCAAATAAAGTATGATTTATTGTAACAGTTCGTCACAATAATTGCAAAGAAATTATTAAAACCTAATACGCCAGAGACAGAAAGATTTCAATGTATTGATAACATCGTCAACTTTATACTACCAAATTTTATAAGTCTTTAACTGTGCCATGTCGTAAGAGTCTTCAACTTAATTCAGCCATCAAATTCTGGCTCCAGGATTTCTGCAAATACCGGTATTGTACAACTTTTACCAAAACGGTCCGGTACTTAGCTAAAATGTGGTGTGAGTTTGCAGTTTTCTATTAGTTCACATTAAAGGTTTAACCAATATTTGTGTGTGTATAAGGATATTTAAAAAAAAAATCTATTGATGGCAGACAAAACATTACCATCAATCAATCTTTTTTTAAGCTATAAATAAAGGTTAATGAAAGTCTTGGAGCAGTAGCAAGAGGAGAAGTAATATGGAGGAGAGGAACCTTTTGATACGTCTGAGTTTTATACTTAGCCTCTAAAATAAATATTATTCGATAAATATTAACTGAAGTCAGTAAATCAACCAAAACCAGTTAGTAATAATTGAGGGATAATACTCGTTTTATATGTGTTTTAATGACAATCACTTGATAAACAATTTCATTACAACTGGTTGACTAAACGTTGAAAAACTTATTACTTTGGATGATATTAATTTTGCGAAGCCCTGGCCGCGCTGCTGTATGGGATTCCGGCCGGTCTATCGTCATCGGGCTGGCTTGGTGGTCGAGAGTGGGACGTCTGCACTAGTAAGCAGGAGGTCATTGGTTCGAATCCCACCCGAGTCGCCTGTGGATGGTTTTTCCACAGACACTCGGGAGAGCAGTATAGTTTACCGTCCTTCATACATACGTCGATGTGGAGAAAAAGGCAAGTTTATGTCCCCGACGTGGGAATTTAATCAAACAAAATATATTTGATTTAGTTCACAACCTCTTGATTTCGACAATTAAAACTGTTTAGGCTAAAACCAAACATAAACTGTTAGGGTCCTAATTCTTAACTTGGTGAAACGATGGTAATGTTAATATGAAAACTTAAAAAAATAAACACTTCAATTTCCAAACGTTTTCTTTATCCCCCACTCCTGTATCCGTCCCTTGAATTCACATGGACTGTTGTATTGGAATCCAAGAGTCTTGAAAAAGGGAATGGGTCACATGGCTAAAAGAAAGGAGCACACAAAAACATAATATTCAATTTACATTCAAGTCAATACAGACGAGGAATCCTTTGTCACCCTCTGAATCTGCCTATTGAAAAACATATTAATGGATTTTATGTTTATTAGTCGCAAGTCTGAACGTCTTCCATGATGTTATTAGACGAGACCTACTGTCAAAGCAATACACGTATAAAACTCGTTAAAATGGCATCAACAAAGTGCACGGTGGTACGTATATGAAATGAATATAATCAAACTTAATACGTTTGTCCTTACCTTAGTCCTTGAGATGAGCAATTTCTATACCAACGGTATTAACAGTTACTTTTCCGTGCCTGGTTATTGATTGGGTTGCCCATTATACTAATAAGGTATTACTTTCGCTTCGTTAATACCAAAATACAAGTAAAGCATGCGATTACAATTCTGTACTGTTGCAGCCACCGAAGCTATGAAAACTATGTGTTCGTTGCTGCCACCGCGCCATGTCTTTCGAATTATTCTTATTTTTCCAGATCACGGGTTCATGAGAATTGGCAGGGATGGGTAAAACTGTTCATGCTATACCCATATCTCCTACGTGGTTTTTGAATGGAAAAACTGTGTTGATATTGTGAAATAATCACTTCATTTCCTCTCTCATTTGGACGACCCGGCCCTAGCTTCTCGTCGGTCACGTACTGTACTCGTTCTATCACACTGTACCAGTACGCATTCAGCACAAGTGTCAATTTTAATAGCCATTATGTTTGCACTGAACTGCAGAGACACTTTCAGCTGGCCAGGTTTATACTGACAGTGTATTTAAACAAGTGATTGACAGGGATGATAGGGGACAGATTCAGAGTGAGGTTCTATGGGATCCCGACCCCCCCCCCTCCCCCACCCATTTGGTTTCCGTTTGTAATTAGTAGTATTATTATTTTTTGTGTTTTCTGGAAGTACCATAAGACCATCATATTTAAAAAAAGAAATAACAAATATATATATTTCGCGTAGCCTACTGTTTCTTTTGACACAATACATTCCAAACATCTGAACGAACATTGTTCCATGATGAAATGTGTGTGTAGAAGTTTCTGTAACTTTCTTTAAGTGATGACTTTAACGTATAAAAATAGGTTTTCTAAGGAAGCTTAATTGTACACGTAAGTTTAGGATGATTTTCGTATAAAAGTGGGACACATTCGGTATGGTAATAGGATCAGAAGGGATTCGAAGCGCGTGCGGAGGTGTGTGGTTCTTCACCAAATCACTGGCAGACTATAGTGTTTTTTTTCTTGACTCCAATTCCCTCGATATCTTGTTAATTTAGATATGGCGTGTTTTTTTCTCATTCATTTCATATAGTGTTCACAGCTGGATACTTGAGTTCAAAGTGTAGGTACAACACTGGTAATGTTGGCCTAACATGCTTCTTCAAGTCTGCTTACTCAATTTGAATCAATATAATTGCATTAACCCTAACCCCCTATAGGTACGTTGTATTCTGGCTAGGAACCATCCTGAATCCTCCAAAATACATCAGTGCACTTTTGTAAACATGGCCTTATCTCCAAAATGCACCATGCATTTCCGTTGATCTTTCATATTCAGCACTTATGGCCTGTACTTCTTGCCAGGTAGTAATTTTGCCCCATTTGAAGAGGTAAAAGTACCCGTTTCCAACAGTGCTGAATTTTCCCAAAAAGTGCCCCTTGGAGGATTTTGCAGGATTTGGGGTGGTTAGGGTCAAGGAAGGGAACTGTGTGAACGTTTCAGTTTATTATGTTGTGTCGTTTACGAGATCACAGTGAACAAGCTTTCATACTGTTCATGCTCATCCTGACGTGGAATTAAGGAACGAGTACTTTTTCGGAACGAACTTATTGGCAATAATTTCACTTAAAATCAAAATTCAACTCAGACAACATTATTTCTAGGGCAGATTGATGCCATCATCAGCAAAACACCAAATTAGTTTTACATTAAGTTTCGATTACTTGGTTAATTTTTATTTCAAGGTTACTTAATGTAGCGTGTACGATTGTAATGTTACTATTTTGGGTCTGTCTGGTTTGTACACGCGACGTTTATGTGATATAATTCTGGGGCATAGCTCTGAATGCAATTTAAAGGTCTTTGCAGTCGGATCTATATAACTTGAAACCATATTGCACAACTGTATGTGTCCATGTTGAAATCACTTTAATACTAACTTTTTATTGCAAATCGAATGCCATTTATAGGTCCTTTGCAGAAGGATCTATGTAACTTGAAATCATTATAGTTTATACACAACATACAGTTTAATACAACCTTTTAAATTATTAGGTGTTTGTCACTTTTTGGCATCTGTACTATTACATAATTATTCATAAGCACATCTGTGATGTCATTATAGTAGGAATAGATACAACGTCACGGATGCATGGCTTGTGCATAAAGGTTGATTGAATTCCTAGTAAAGTTCACAAGTCAGCTCTCTGACTTTGTGTTTTCCAGTCAGTAAACCTGCTTTTGGTAATAAGCGAAGAATTGGTGTAAGAGGTTTGGTTATTTTTGTATACACTTTTTAAGTTTTAGTGGTGCTGTGACACCAAAGAGCAATGGCTGACAATGAGTGTGGTGACAATGAGTGCCTATTGTAATCTCCCACAATAGCGACCTAATGTACCCTATAGGTTAGCATGCTATTTGCTGAACATTTAACAAGTAATTTCTTTTAAGAATTGTTTTCAAAGTTTGGATATCTGCTAGCATTTGTCTGTTATCACGGATATTATGTTTAAAAACATATACGTATAATTGTGTTAACCCCCTTAAAGAAGTAACTACTGTATATAAATAATACCATAAATACAAACAAGTGATTCTAATGTGAAATTCTTGTTAAATTTGCCACATTTCGACATGTAATTATACATATCTGTCGGATTGGAGTCTGAATATAGGTTATGGGTAATTATGGGTAATTGGGAAAGAAAATAGTTAAAAATTACATTTACACTTTATTTTCTGACCTGTGACATTATCAGTATAATGAGTGGATTTACCAAAGGTAGTTACCGCAGTTGGACACCTCCATCGCACACTGTTGGTGTACGGCATTCCACTCTTCAATCAGAATAAGTTTCAGATCTTGTATAGGGATGTTCAATGAGCATTGAACTCGCCTTCGCACAGCTCTACCCAACTAGTTCCATGAAAGCTTTCTAGGATTTAAGTCCGGACTGCAAGCTGGAGATAAAGTGTGGTCGTTGACGGTTCGCATGCTGGTTTCAGGCCTTTAACCCGTCATGTCCTCGCCCACTAGCAAGGACCCATGTTATGTACTGGCTATCTTTGGGAGATGGGGGATCCGGGGACAACCGCTCTTCAGGTGGTCTTTAACTTGACCAGTTTTTCGATGTGTTTGGGCCAGACGTCTTATCGTGCTCTTAGAGACGCAGAACTGGGGTGCAACCCGAGTTTGGCTTATATCACCAGCCTGCACATATATCTCCAGTAAGCCCGGGCCTTATTCAAAGATACTCATGGGCATAAGGAAGACAACATCCACTGATATGTTTCGATTCTGGCATTCGTTAATGAAAACACACATCAACTATCTGTCTGTTTTTGAATATTATAAAATTAAAACCACAAATTAACCCCCCCCCCTTGTATCCGGTGAGTATGGTTCATGGGTTTCACCCCCACCCTCTTGTGTCCAGTGAGTATGGTTCATAGGATCACACCCCCACAATTGTATTTTTTCAACCAGTACAAAAAAAAATATTTTAAAATTAAAACAAATTTTAACAAATGTCAACAAATTTTCACCATTTTCCCTGATATTTAAATCAAATTATTTAAAACTGATTAATTTTTTTTTAAATTCACATGTTGAAGGGTATAGGGATGATGGATATATTGCATCTCCCCTCCCCTACCATTAAATTTACACCATTGACTTCAACCTCCAGTAATTACATCTTAGCAAACACGATATCGACCTTTGAATTTGATTATCCCAATTTTCATGTTTTCCATATAAATAAAAGTCCACTTGTCCAAACCAATATTGGAAGGAAATCTATCGCCATGGACATGTTTAAGGATGATCGCAGCATGATAAACGTATGTATTTGCGAATTGAAATCATGACAAAAGAAAGTACATGTAGCCTACTCGTACTCGTATTATACTCGTACTCGTAGGCCTACTCGTACCCATACTCATGAAAAAGTACTCAAATTAAGTCTGCTGGTACTATTATTTCTTTAGCTTGTGCTGATCTTCAGGCATGCATGTGTGTGCAAAAAACATGTTGATTTGCATACATAACAACAAACCTAAAAGTTAAAAAAAAAAAAATTTTTAAAGCATAGGTTTTATTATCCAAACACGGTCAAATATTGAAAACATTTCCCCAGTAGACTCTTTTTCCTCCTATTTAGACAAAGGCCGGGGTCTGCTGGGGTAAAACGAATGACCCTTTATGTTTACCATCCCGTTGTGGGACTTGAAAAAGTCATCCTTTCTAACCGTTGTGTAAATGATGAGAATATCAGCGCTATTGTACATGTACACGTGAAAATAGGCCCTCTTTTTTACAATCCAGTGGCCGGACCTTGGGGCTTCTGTAAATTCTGGACAAAAAGGGTTCGGAAAAAACACTTATTAACAGTTTACCTTGGAATTAAGGGGTTCGGGCAAATTGACCTCTACTTAGAATATTTTACCCTGGGTTTAGATAATACCCACCCCCCATGAGGAATATGTAATATGCAATAACAAACATCGACTGTCTAACTGTGGAGGAAGGAATATATTGGATTCTTGAATAGATGTGTTATTTGCTTGGGTAAACCTAATTGCATATCATTAATTTGTTCCTGTTGTTTCTCTATTGGTATACGGTGGTATGAAAACCTGCTCGCTAAAATGTGCCGACTGAAATTCCCGCCAATTTGTACTAAGATTTTAAGAAGTTCTATTGTTGTTTCATTGGTTATAGGGAGGGAAGACGTGTGCTTGATCATTATGAATAATGATGTTCACAGAAACATAGGCCTTCGTACCTCCAAAAAACATATGTGGTAGTTGGATGTTTTTTCTTTAGAAAACCGTTTGAAGTTGGGCCTTTTGTTCAGCGATTTACATTGTAAAGTTTGTCAAAGACAATGAAACTGATTGAATAGCATGAAGAAGAGGGTAAGTTGAAGATTATATAATTGCTTTTATAAATTCCTTATTAGTTTTGTTTTTGAGGTAGCACTAAACACCAAACATTTGACATCATAATTGGTGTAGCAAGATTTTGTATTCTACGTCCCATACGTTTGTACTCACAATACGTCACTTCGTGAAACAAAATTTATATTAGGCCTACGTCACTTCGTGACACAGTAATTTCTGTTTTTGTAGCAATCTTTTCACGTGGCGTATCCATATCCGTCACTTCGTATTAATTGTTTGTATTTATGATAAACAGGGGACATTATACGCAATACAGTAGAGTACCGGGTGTTTTAGGGGTTTATGTACAATAATAAGGGAATCAAGTTCCGTCGCGCATTCTTTACCACAGGTAAGCTGAAGGCGAGGTTCTATTATTACCCATGGCCACGTCCTTGAGGTCTTTATCCTGCGGAAAAGACCAAGCATCGAACTTTTATTCCCACTCATAAATGCCCATCTTGATTTCGTTTCCAAAATTTCAATATCCAATGCCATTTTGTATTGAAATAGAGCCTGAAAGAATCTGACATATACAACGTTTGAGAACAGACGATATTCCAACTTGGCCCATGAGTCCGCGTGACGCGAATACAAACTTCTACAATCTGATTGGTTCATTCCCACGTGGCGCATACATACATACTTGGCTCATACTCGCATACTTGCTGTTTCGTTATATTATCACTGATAATGCATAGGTATCTGGTCTTTATCGGCCTGCCTTGGGCATCAATGAATTACATTTCATAGACGTTTTAACAACAACTTTATATTTGAACTTATCTAATCCTTGCGAATATGCTAAGTTTCATCTAGCCTATCAGTAATGGATGGAAATTACATAATTTTCTTATTTGGGCGTCGTTTGGGGATTTCTACACTTACAACGAACACATGACCCACAAATTCATAAACCACAAATACATATGCGTATAGTGTTCAGTGCATTTTGTGACATTTGTAGAGACCTGCCTACAAAAACGGCAGAAATAAACTATTAGTTGCAATTTCGATTGTTCGGTGAAAAGTGTATACATCCGATTGCTTCTCCATGACATAGGCCCACATTTCGTGCGCTTTTAAAACCACAATATTAAATGAGTATTTTTCCCGGCGCAATAAGGGTCAATATTGATTCCTCGTTATTCCCACCATTATTTTGCAAAACCGAACAGAAGCATTATTACAAACACTTTTATTGTGATCAAAAGATGATCGAATTGTGTCACTAAAAGAAATGGCAAATGCATAATCAATAAACAGCCCCACGGCACACTTTGACAAAATACCCTAATAAGCATGACTGCTTTCCAGCCATGTCTATAAAATGGTCAAATTTCTGTATAGGAAATACATCCAAAAGTGTAAAGAGTGTTTGCCGTGACACCATGTGGAAATTCTCTTTTGAGTAGTAAGTAGCTCTGAAAAGAAACGGTTGGTTACAACTCGACGTTTCGATGAGTATGCTCTGATCGTATTCAGGAGAAAATAAAGCTACAAGTATTAAATGAATCCATATTAATTGATAAGTATAGAGGGTTTTGTATTTGTCTAATAATTATATTCAAAAAATTATTTTACTCTTTTCACTAGAAAAAGATTTCAATTGATGTTTTGTACCATCAAGCGTTTTATGTATGATTGTGGTCAATTATGAATTTTCTTTATTTAAATTACCAGTATAGTGTATGTACTTTATGTATAATGGCTTTAGAATATTCAGCTGAATGTTTCGAAATATTTTTGAACCCTACTCAAAACAAAACCACAACGCCCCGAGGTTGATCTTCAAATTGAACTGACCGTTTGGAATAGTCGCTGAGGTTTAGCCAGTTAGTCACGATCTCTCCTCTTCGTCCTCCTGGCTTAAGCCAGATCTATAATGACCAGTCGAGTCATTCGCCACTCGTCATCGCACCCGGACCGCCTCCGGGTCGAAACGTGACAGCCTTCGCTTCATGGGAATTTCTTTAAATTAAAAGTCCGTTAATTCAATCGAAATATTTACTAGATAATAGCATCTAAGAGAACCATGGCGTTAAGTTAATCCCGCGGGCGGTTTTAAATACTAATCAAAACACTATTGAAAGACAAACGTCATAATTTTCGTCACTGGGAGAGTGTTTGGACTAAGTAATACCCAAATCAGTGTTTGGTTGGAGAAGTTTAATTAATTATGTTTCCATCTTCTTGGACTGTCTTGTTCGTTTTGTTATGGAAAGCCCGTCACAATGCATACTGAATTGAACAAACAATCCATCGCCGTTGGCGTTACCGGCAGGAAGAGGCCGGTTCTATATACATCGTGTGTTTCTGTAAAAGAACTTTTGTACATTTTCAAAAAACATTTGAAAGGAAGGTGCTACATAAGAAAAATGACTGATTATCCAAAAGCTTACTTTATGTAGTAGGCATTGGTATACACGTGTCAATAATTCTGAATAGTTATTCCGTCGGAGGTGCTTTTCAACTTGGAGAATAAGAAATTTAAAAAGAAATTGCTTCAGCAACTTTGTCTAAAACATAAAAACGTAAATAGTCATGTACTTTGATTTAATTATTGCCCTACTCCGTATAGAACTGCGTACTCAGTGCTTTCCGTGTGTCTGCGACATTCGAACCACGACCTCCTGCTTATAGTGTAGACGTCTTAATCTCTCGATCACCGAGCTTGCCCGATGACGATTGGCCGGCTAGAATCCTATATAGCAGCGGGTTCCGCGATATTTATAGTTTGATGAAATTCTTGCGTCGGGTGATAAACAATTGATTTAATTTTGCTCTACACCGACATGTGTATAGTACTGTATTCTCAGTGCTTTCCAGCCGAGTGTCTGTGAAAAAAACTACACAGGCGACTCGGGCGGGATTTGAACCCATGACCTCCTGCTTACTAGTGCAGACGTCTGCAATCATGTGCTTCATTTAAAACTAGAGGGCCAAAATTAAAATTAGAGGGTTTCAAAACACCAACGTTGTACCTTCCCTTTAAAACAACTAAAACGAAAGTATATTCGATGGAGTAGATTATGACACAACCAGTCCTTCTCAGGTATTCTCTCTGAAGAGATCCCTTGTTTGAAATCATTTGCAATCGATCCTGCACCTGAAACTATCACGCTATATAAATATATGTAAGTGAACAAAGAACTAATGTTATTTCTGGAATGTGAGTACCAATTGAATAGGCCTATATATATACTACTCAATTTAGGGAACACCGGAATAATCTCAGTTAAAACAAGATAATTTATTTCAGATAAACACATTGTTTCACAGAATTGATGAGAAACAACTGCACAATGAAACAGATGATAAAGGATGCATGAAGTGATTACACATTTCATGACATGACTACTGAAAGAGAGAGGGGATTGCAAATGAAAATCCCAGTTCATGGAACATTTCAAACCTATTTGATGTTAAAAATCCGGTGTTCCCTAAATTGTTTTGAGTAGTATATTACGAATGGGCTAGAACTACTCTACAGGCGTACAGATATTATGAAAAGGAAGTCCGGAAATTTTTTACGAAAGTGTAGCTTTCATTGAGGCTTAACAGTGTATTCTTCAGCTTGATTCATGTTTCTGCGATGTGTGACTGTGTTTTATATGTCGCCTCCTAATGGTATGATGATTTTTGTCACCAGTGAGGTTGTAATTAAAGTAAACTTAAGCAGCCATGATATGTTTATGGACAGACTGTCAGACTAAGGGAACCATGGCGTTAAGTTAATCCCGCGGGCGGTTTTAAATACTAATCAAAACACTATTAAAAGACAAACGTCATAATTTTCGTCACAGGGAGAGTGTTTGGACTAAGTAATACCCAAATCAGTGTTTGGTTGGAGAAGTTTAATTAATTATATTTCCATCTTCTTGGACTGTCTTGTTAGTTTTGTTATGGAAAGCCCGTCACAATGCATACTGAATTGAACAAACAATCCATCGCCGTTGGCGTTACCGGCAGGAAGAGGCCGGTTCTATATACATCGTGTGTTTCTGTAAAAGAACTTTTGTACATTTTCAAAAAACATTTGAAAGGAAGGTGCTACATAAGAAAAATGACTGATTATCCAAAAGCTTACTTTGTGTAGGCATTGGTATACACGTGTCAATAATTCTGAATAGTTATTCCGTCGGAGGTGTTTTTCAACTTGGAGAATAAGAAATTTTTAAAAAGTTGCTTCAGCAACTTTGTCTAAAACATAAAAACATAAATAGTCATGTACTTTGATTTAATTATTGCCCTACTCCGTATAGAACTGCGTACTCAGTGCTTTCCGTGTGTCTGCGACATTCAAACCACGACCTCCTGCTTATAGAGCAGACGTCTTAATCTCTCGATCACCGAGCTTGCCCGATGACGATTGGCCGGCTACAATCCTACATAGCAGCGGGTTCCGCGATATTTATAGTTTGATGAAATTCTTGCGTCGGGTGATAAACAATTGATTTAATTTTGCACTACACCGACGTGTGTATAGCACTGTATACAAATTACTCAGTGCTTTCCGAGTGTCTGTGAAAAAACTACACAGGCGACTCGGGCGGGATTTGAACCCACGACCTCCTGCTTACTAGTGCAGACGTCTGCAATCATGTGCTGCATTTAAAACTAGAGGGCCAAAATTAAAATTAGAGGGTTTCAAAACACCAACGTTGTACCTTCCCTTTAAAACAATTAAAACGAAAGTATATTCGATGGAGTAGATGATATGACACAACCAGTCCTTCTCAGGTATTCTCTCTGAAGAGATCCCTTGTTTGAAATCATTTGCAATCGATCCTGCACCCAAAACTATCACGCTATATAAATATATGCAAGTGAACAAAGAACTAATGTTATTTCTGGAATGTGCGTACCAATTGAATAGGCCTATATATATTACGAATGGGCTAGAACTACTCTACATGCGTACAGATATTATGAAAAGGAAGTCCGGAAAATTTTAATGAAAGTGTAGCTTTCATTGAGGCTTAACAGTGTATTCTTCAGCTTGATTCATGTTTCTGCGATGTGTGACTGTGTTTTACATGTCGCCTCCTAATGGTATGATGATTTTTGTCACCAGTGAGGTTGTAATTAAAGTAAACTTAAGCAGCCATGATATGTTTACGGACAGACTGTCAGAAAGTGTTTACTGTGCTTGATTGGTAATGCCTACATGCATGACAAGAAGTTTACAGCGGTTAATAGTGTTTTTTCCTTGAAATCTGAATATGAATCATATGATTGGTAAAGCATCCTTTCTAGAACATCACACCAACTTATGACCTGTTTAGTGCAGCGTGGAGAAGTACTTTTACTTTTGTCACCAACAAACATGAACGGTGTAGGCCTATCTCTAAATATTGAGTGTGCTTTTGACTCGACGTCGACAATCGATCTTATAGGTTGGGTGATTGTTCCAGTCCTTGACCGTCCTCGGAAAACAAAACATGTTTACAAAAATTCTGGTTGTAAACGTATTTACTTTATTTGGGATGAGGTAGTCTTCATCCTTAGGACATCTATTAAGTTGTCGAGGATCATATACATCATTGCTGTTCTGATGATTTCCTGTCGGTCTTCCACTGTCAGCCATTCTTGTTTTGAAAAGAGATGAAACTGCAGTATGCAACTGTTGTGGGTGAATCTGGTCGTAACTTATTCGTACCCGTACTTGAGTATTTTGTACAAGTACCAGTACTTGTACTCATCAAAATATAATCCAAACTCGCACTACAAGTGACGAGTCCATAATGTACAATGTGTGGGGTATTTGAAATATGAAAATAGCCACTTTATTCTATAAAAGCAAGTGGGTGAAAAACATGATGTACAGTTCCAATGGAAGTAGCACGTTGGTATGGGCACAATCCATATATCCTTTCCTCACAGAAAACTTTTTTTTTAAATAATTCTACAAAGCAAGGTTAAATTTATTTAGTGACAAAATGATTTTAGCATTATTGTTATGTTAAGAAAGTATATTTTCCTTTCTACATGAATGTATATGTACTGTAGGTCTGTAATACTGAAAAGCAACCACCAGAACCGACGCCACTTTTGATGAAAGTATTATGTTTGCTGGTGAATGAAAAAGGCAAAGAGCACGTAGTGTCTGTTTTGTTATTGTTTTATTAAATTAAAAAATCTCAAAATATTTCATATATTTATACGAAATGTTCCATACCATTTCAATTTGCTTCTTCTAAAATGATAGATTGTTAATTTTGTTTTAATCCAAATGTTGGAAAGTCCTCAAAGTTTGCTGAGGTTGTAAGAACGATGTTAAGTGGTGATCATTTGATTTTGAAATCTCCCTCTCCCCAACCTTTGACAGTAAATTACAACACTGATTTCCGGCTCTATAGTAATTAACAGGTAAGCATGATCTTCATGTCCTTCCATAAGAACTACAAGTCCAAACCGCGAATAGAAGGAAAATGAGCTGTCCTAGTAATTATGTATGAGCGTCAGGGCTATGACTTTAGGAATGATCCTGACATTATTAAACGAATGCAATGTATTCACATGCACGCATTCTGTCGCTACACACAAACATTAATGTAGCCCCGTGAAAGCAAATTGTATCATGCATGAATCCAATGACACACATAGCCTTGTTTTCAGTCAGTTTTGTACGGTGGCTCATATTCGCCAATTTTACGGCGTTATATCGCCGTACTATTGCGTTATATCAATAAAATACGGCGATATAACGCAATAGTACGGCGATATATCGCAATAAAATACGGCGATATAACGCAGTAAAATACGGCGATATAACGCAATAAAATACGGCGATATAACGCAATAGTACGGCGATATAACGCAATAGTACGGCGATATAACGCAATACTACGGCGATATATCGCAATACTACGGCGATATAACGCCGTAAAAAACATGAGTTCTCTAGGAATTGGCGAATATGAGCCACCGTAGTTTCGTGCATAAATGATTTTGAATCAGGCCCATGTATGAACAGCAATTCGTAATTTTACACATGGCAACGTACTCGTACTCGTATTCATGACAAAGTACTCGTACTCGTACTCGTATTCATGACAAAGTACTCGTACTCGTACTCGTTCTCATGAAAAAGTACTCGTACTCGTACTCGTAGGCCTACTTATGAAAAAGTACTCGTATTCGTATCCATGAAAAAGTACTCGTACTCGTGACAAACTACTCGTACTAATACTCACGACAAAGTACTCGTGTTCGTACTCGTATTCATGACAAAGTACTCGTACTCGTACTCGTTTTCATGAAAAAGTACTCGTATTGGTACTCGTAGGCCTACTTATGAAAAAGTACTCGTATTCGTATCCATGAAAAAGTACTCGTACTCGTGACAAAGTACTCGTACTAGTACTCACGACAAAGTACTCGTGCTCGTACTCGTATTCATGACAAAGTACTCGTATTCGTACTACTACTAGTACTTATGACAAAGTACTCGTATTCGTACTCATGGCAAAGTACTTGTACTTGTTATATATGCCTACTCGTATTCAAGACAAATTAAACATTAAAAATTTTACACATGGCAACGTACTCGTACTCGTACTCATGACAAAGTACTCGTACTCGTTATATACTCGTACTCATGAAAAAGTATTCGTACTCGTTGTCGTACAAAAGTACTCGATTACAACTTATGGTAACCATACAGTCCTACAATCCGTTCAGCTCCGTCATCAAGGAAAGAAGTTTCCAGAAATATCCCCTGGCCCCAGGAATATCCCATCGTCAATGACAACACCAATACTACTGTATATTATAGTTGATTACGTGTAGAAACCAGGGCCCAATGTCATAGCGCTGCGAGCGCGTTCACCATGGATTTATATATGTAGTCTAGCTCCCTGAAGCGTGTAACTTGTGTAGAAACATGTGGTAAGGAAATCATGGGGGTAGAAATGGTAGAATCAATCTCATGTTTCTCATCGGTATTTTCCATTATCTACATCTAGGGGGGGGTTGAAGACGGATAACTTACTTTATATAAAGCTGATGATGGTATCGATTTTGGCAACACATGGACACTCTGTTGGATTGCCCAACGGTCATTGTAATATGAATTCATATTTCATGAAGATTAAGACATGAGACTGATGGGTGAAAGATTCACTGAATTAATGCACAATTTTTATGAGGTAACTACGATATTCCATATGTAGAATTTTCCATCAGGTCAATCGATTATTGTTGTAAGAATTAAAGATTAATGCAGGATGATTGATTCCTTAGGATTGTTTACCATGCGCAGCCTGCCTTTTAAGGGTAATAGAAAAAAAATGGTATTTGTTAACATAATGTTTATTTCATCCCTGTGGTTTTCAAGAAGAATAAATTCAAACTAACCTGTGAAAGCTTCATTACAATATTATGTAATTACTCTTTTTTACGTAAACTGTCTGTTTTGCCATGAAACGATGTCCATTTGCGGCCAAAATTGCTCGATCGATTAGAATTCTGCCGTGTTGTGCTTTAAACGACTTTTTCACATAGGGTATGAACGTTTGCCCAATTTGTGAGGCCTCTCTTAGCCACCATACTTTGTATATTGGAAATGTGGTCCCCGCGATACAATGTATGACGTATTTCCCTGTTGACAACAACAAAAATGGCCGAAAAAAGCGCGTCACCGCACTGATTTTGAAGCCGACCGATGACCAGAAACCGGCGACATTTTTGGCCTTTTTTTACGTTTACAAATAGTTGCCGGACGGCAATCTTTTGTTAATTCGACATGACAATTAATGGAAGTACTTAAAATGGAAGTTATAGAATAAATTTTCAGGATGAATGACTTTAAACAATATCGTCACGATCAACAGGGCATGGAATCGGATTGCTAGATTAATTCAGTGACTGCAAATAATACCCCAGTAAATTTTTCAGTCACTGTGTTCATATTAAACTGGGACACCGATTACATGACCCGTGGAAAGTCTGCTCTGATCATGACGACATTGTCCCTTTGTTGATTTGATAATCATTGATTTGATAATCATTGATTTGATAATCATTGATTTGATAATCATTGATTTGATAATCATTGATTTGATAATCATTGATTTGATAATCATTGATTTGATAATCATTGATTTGATAATCATTGATTTGATAATCATTGATTTGATAATCATTGATTTGATAATCATTGATTTGATAATCATTGATTTGATAATCATTGATTTGATAATCATTGATTTGATAATCATTGATTTGATAATCATTGATTTGATAATCATTGATTTGATAATCAGGTACAATGCTGTACCTTCTCTTTAAACATCACTTTAAAAATCATGCATCAAAGCGATGGTACAACATTAGTAATGTTGACAGAACTGTGTATACGAGTTTGTTTACACTCTTTGAATCAAGATATATATTAAATCACCAATCAGTAAAAGTTTCAGCTTAATATATGAAGTGTGTCGTTAACGAGAATATGGTGATGATGCATTCAGATTATTTGCATTCATTCTAATGTGGATTTGGAACTAAGGGTCTCCGATTTCTGGTCTCTGTGCGCGTCGCCTCAAAGCCAAGCGTCAGCTTCGGCATATGACAAGAAACCGGAGACTTTTTTGGGTCTACATTCCAACAGGATATTGTTTCGTCCTATATAAACAGGACATCACTTCGGGCAAACTTATTTCTAGGGAAAGATGATACCATCATCAGCTGTACACGGAGGAATGTTTATGCTAAAATACGACTATTTTTTTCAACAAAAAATTCTTTATCCTACATTCAACACATCGGACATGCAACATGGGCGATTACAGATTAGTGTTTCTGTCGATAAGTGTTTTTTGTCTAGTCGGCAGAGATTTATAACAAAACGACTAATGTGACCATGCAGACAGAAAACTTAACTCTCCAGGGCATGTATAGGCATATATTGTGTGCATAGTCACAGCGGACTTAAATTTGATAGCAATTCTAGTTCCAAAACTGATTTCACTTCTTTAACAATTCCAATTCCAAGTTCAAGAGTATCCATGTGTTGCCAAAATCGATACCAACATCAGCTTTATACAAAGTAAGTTTCACGTTAAAATTTACCAATTCTGTACCGTATATTTAACACAAAGGTTGGACAATACGTGATGATTAGAGTTTTTCAGTATAAAGTGTTTCTGTCGAATGGTGTTCTGTCTAAGTGGTTCTGTGTAAGTGGTTCTGTGGAGTCGACAGGGATTTTTAACAAAAAACTAATTTGACGAGACCACAAAACACTCTAGGGCATGTAGACATAACGAGTGGTCACAGTGAAAAATGTATGGTAATTTTAGTTCCAACGCCGAATCCACTCCTTACTCCAATTATAATTCTAATTCCAATGAAGACAGGCTACTCATCAAAAAGAGAGATCTTAAAGGGAAGGTACAACCAGGGCCGCAGACAAGGCGGGAGACGGGCAGGAGGGGACGGGTTGCCCCCGCGCGACAAGACGGACAATTTTGTAGACTTTCTGCAGCAATCTGCCTGTTTAGAGGTAACTTTCTGCAGCAATCTGCCTGTTTAGAGGTAACTTTCTGCAGCAATCTGCCTGTTTAGAGGTACGGTAACTTTCTGCAACAATCTGCCTGTTTAGATGTAACTTTCTGCAGCAATCTGCCTGTTTAGATGTAACTTTCTGCAGCAATCTGCCTGTTTAGAGGTAACTTTCTGCAGCAATCTGCCTGTTTAGAGGTACGGTAACTTTCTGCAACAATCTGCCTGTTTAGATGTAACTTTCTGTAGCAATCTGCCTGTTTAGAGATAATGTAAATGAACAAAATGTTGCTGATGTGTGTTATTGTTTTAATGTTAATAATAATAAACAGTTCTTATATAGCGCATATCACCGTGAGGTCCCTATGCGCTTTATTATCCCTGCTCATCAGACTCATAAATCATTCCTGAAATCATCTCAGCTCCCTGGGGAGTATACAGCTGAATTGCAGCCGTTTTGGCGTATACAGGGCTAAGCAAACACAACGACCAACTCTTGCTCAAGAGCCCACATTCTGACGACTCAGCCATCAGACATCAAATCCGATGTACTAGACCGCTCGAGCATCACAAATAGAAACATGCGAGTGTAGTCTTAGCCAATGCAGTAAGTAATTAATGCTGTGGGCAGACCTACCACCAGATAGGTAGGCCGCGGGTAAGGAAACAACATCAGCAGCAACAATTTGTTCATTTACATTACCTGCCTAAAGGGTGTACCTTATGTTTTGTGCACAATTATTGATAAAACATCTACCCAGGCTTAGGGTAACAATACAACGATGCTGTAGAGAGAGAACAAAATAAGAATTATCTCGGTAAGTATAGGCCTATGTATCCCAACCCCTGAGTAATTCTACGGATTGTGTATAATACACTCTATAAATGGGTAAGACGGGATCGTGGTCGTTGTTGTGGGAACGTTTTATACAATATAATTATTCAAAGTTAGGGGTTACAATGAACACGTCAGAGTGAAACTTCACCCCACGGTTGTTTACTGTTTACGCAAGTAGACGACCATATTTTCTTTTTTGTACTCGAACTGGTAGCGATTTAACTCGATATTGCGTGATACTGGATATTGCGTGATACTCGATATTGCGTGATACGGCTGTGCACATCGCACAGCCGTTCTAGAATATTATTGTGTTAAGAAAAAAAAAATCAATAAATAAAACAAAATCGTGACCAGTCCGACGGTGCGTGGCTCTACGTTATGTTTTTATTCCTTGAATTTCAATTCATTTTCAATTTTATTGAAATATAATTTGACTAAATTTACATATAGAATGATTTTGACTAAACCACTTACAGAACTAATTCAAGGAATGGTACCGTCATCAACTTGCACTAACAATGTTTTATGTAAAACTGGGATCATAATTTTCCTTTTCCTTTTAAGATTAACGATAGTGCGTGCTTTCTCCAGGACTTGGCATATTTCAGAGATATAAAACCAGTAAAATAATGTAAGACTAAAACTGTCCACTTGACATGGCAAAAAAAGTGTTTGTGGCTGCCAGCAGCCGTACGTAAACACTACAGTAAGGTCTATCTGAATGCTTTATGTGTGAAATCATTGAAAATCGTGGAATTGACTGTTCAACTGAAGGGATCTTTAAATATGCTGCATGTGTTGACATATCTACGCTGATGGGTAAGGGGATCCCAGTGAAATAGACGAAGGGGAAAATATTTTCAAGAAACTAAAATTACACAAGCTTAAGTCGTCGTACTATGTTGTTGTTATGCTTAGAAATATAGAGACAGTACAATAACCTTTCATGAATTGTTATCTATAGATAGCATACTAAATTGCAATGTGAGTGAAGAGCCCTGGAGAAAACACAAAAGAAAATGTTTGTTGAGTCCACACACGGTTATTTTTCTGCTTAGGCCTACGTCTTTGGAGAGAGATTGGACACTGTTTTTGAAGCGGCGAGGTATGATTCATCTGACGTCTGACAGATGACTTTGCATAAACTTGCTGCAGTCAGTCACAATCAGCGCAACGAGTTTTTATTTGTGTGAGCGACCAATGTTTCTGAGTGATACACATACACACACACACACAACCTTATGGATCAGGTTTATGGGGTACCACCATTGCCCTCCTATTATCCCTTTTCTTTAGAATTTCTCTTGTGGGGTACACGGAAACAAAGAGAAACTTGCGGGGTACCATTGTCCCCATTGTGTCAGTACCCCTCAAGTGGCCTCCTGTGCACCCAAAGACCTCAAATGGAAATCTGTTCTTTTTCTTTGCCGTGCAACGTCATATTGTCTACAACCTTCATCACAATCTCCATAATATCTATTTGTTATCTATGATCGATGTTCCTGAGCGATAGATAGTAGTGATTAAACCAGCTATATATAATGAGTACAATGGGAAGTGATGAAGTTTCCCTTGATGTTCACCGCTATCTACCACAGGAAAGTGAACTATTGACGTGTATTTTCACATTGTGTACAACTTGAGCACGAGATCGAGAAGATATGATTACTTTTCCCTTGATTTTCCCCGCAATCTACAAGAAAGTAGTGAGCTACACAAACTCACTTTGCTCATTGCGGTTTCTTGAACTATAATCTCGGATAAGATGCACCCTAGACCCAAAAATGGAAAGTGTCCTTTTGACTCACCGTGTACAACCTGGCGCTTGAGCGCGATAATAAGTGATTCCTTGATTTTTTTCCTTGATTTTTTTCCTTGATTCCCCTGCTGTTATCTACAAGAAACTAATGAGCAAGCTACGCAAACGCACAAATGTGCTTGCGCGCAATCTTTTTAGACTTTCTAATACCACAGTGCGCAAGCGCAAGCAGAAGTGCGTAATGCATGCTGGTCTAGCTAACGATAAAAAAATACTGCAAAACTGACCGTATCGCCACAGATTCTCCATCAATACACTGAATGGGTAGCATTACTTTCTTCAAATACATGACTTCAGTTTAACAACGCAACTACGTACACTGTTAGATTATCAACTTCAAAGTATATTGTATGGGGAAATACTAAACCGAGGTGTAACACGCGTGTATATTTGTGAAGTAGTCCATTGTAACTGTCTTTTTTCTATGGACAGATTAGATGGAGCCTTCTTGTTTCTCCCCATCCAATTACATATTATCCATAGTGAGGCCATTTGGGCTGGTGCTTTTAGTAGATATCTTTAGTAGATAGGGTGCAGAAGCGTATTGTTAATTTGATTGGCGATGAGTTGGGTTCATCGTTACAATCACTTTCACACCGTAGGTCTGTTGCCACCCTTAGTTTGTTTTACAGATATTATCATTGTAAATATTCCACCGGTCTATCCAACTTGGTTTCCTCCTGTTAGGGTGTTTGAGCGTGAAACTCTGCTTTCTGCCTGTTCTCACCCATACACCCTAGCTATACCTAGATGTAGAACAAAAAGCTATACTAATAGCTTTCCCCAATGTTCTGCATCTTGTTGGAACTCCTTGACTGGTTCATGTTTCCTTCCGTCCTACGATATATCCTGTTTCAAGAGGAATCTCAATTCCCACATTCAGCTCCTCTGAGTCTATTTACATTTTATTGTTCTTCTATTGTAGCCCTGTACCTTGAGTGGCTTTTAGCCTGCAGGTTTAATAAGTGCCAACACCCAATACGAATTTACGACAAGCCCCTTCATAAATAGTGTTATCACAGAATAATAAATAAATGATTAGCACAATTATTTGTAAAATAACTTTTCTTTCTGCGATGATATAGGACTGTGCCGCAAAATACATTGCTAGTATACAATTTGAAACCAAAGACTATACCTGTGTTTCACACCCTTACCTTACTGAACAGTTTTCACATTTCAAATACCCAATAAATACATTGTTCAGAATAGACTCTTTGCTTGTATATGTACACTGTAAAAAAATTGCCTGTAAAAATTACAGTATTACTGGCAACTCAGCTGCCAGTAACTTACTGTAAAATTTTACATTAATAACTGTAAATAAATTACTGTAAAAATTACAGTAAGTTACTGGCAGCTGGTTGCCAGTAACTTACTGTAAATTTTACAGTAACAAACAATATACCGTATCGCGATACGGTATATTGTTTGTTACTGTACAATTTACAGTAAGTTACTGGCAACCAGCTGCCAGTAACTTACTGTAATTTTTACAGTAATTTATTTACAGTTATTAATGTAATTTTTACAGTAATTTATTTACAGTTATTAATGTAAAATTTTACAGTAAGTTACTGGCAGCTGAGTTGCCAGTAATACTGTAATTTTTACAGGCAATTTTTTACAGTGTAGTGTGATGGGTACATTTTGATGAGTACGAGTACGATTATGTGAATACCTATTCACGACTACGAGTACGAGTATTTATTTCGATGATACGGCGACTACGAGTACGATCACGAGTACAACACTGCTTCAAGGCAATACGTAGAAAATTTACAGCTTGGTTGTGTATTGTATATCTTGATTCAAAGAGAGTATAAGCACACCCTTAGAAACGGTTTTGCAAACATTATTAATGTTGTACCTTCCCTTTAAACCATCTTCTGTCTGACGAGTAACCATGATGTGATTTGTGATTAATTAAACGTTGGCTCTTTTATGTGTTCAGCATATTAATTCTCCCGAAATTGGAGCGCCAGTGTTGCTGCGTGATCTGCTTGCCAACAAAATCACTTGATCACTTTATTTGACAACAGTTTGGCGTCTGAAGTCAACAGGACACATGATTGATTGTATACCCTAGTTTTAAAGATAGGGTTCAATAGAAGTAAACGAGTTGTATCGCATAGGAACATTACATACATGAACAAATATTTCTCAAAATTTTGCTATGCTAAGCATTTGAAGGATTGAATCTTTGTATTATCAAATTTCATATATTATCAAAGTTGTGCATAAAGCATACCTGGTGAAAGTTGACGAATGGTATTTAACATCCCAACGAATGGTATTTTATTTTATTTTATTTTATTTTATTTTATTTTATTTTATTTTATTTTATTTTATTTTATTTTATTTTATTTTATTTTATTTTATTTTATTTTATTTTATTTTATTTTATTTTATTTTATTTTATTTTATTTTATTTTATTTTATTTTATTTTATTTTTGATTGATTGATTGATTTATTTATTTATTCCTCTCATTTTAGTAAGACTCGTCTAATTATTTCCCAAATGAAACGGAAGTTCGTTCTTGCCGATCGATAAATCTGCATTTCACTATTCTCTTGTCAACAACAGAACGTAATAAGCGGAAACGTCCATACTCAAAGAAACAGTTATGCCAACATTACCAATACATGCTGTGCCTTGTCTTTGGAGAATGGATACAGCATTGATAAAGTTGGCAAAACCGTTTCTGCAGATATTCCTCAGTAAACCAGTGATAGAGTACTATTTCCTGAATTTTAAAACCGATAGTATTTATTAAAAGTGAAAGCACCTCAGACAGAGTCATCATCTTCACCAATTCTACACCTTATCTGTAAGTTTGTTGTCCGTATGTACGCATCAATCCGAAGTGCTGTGATTTCCGGCACACGTTTCCGCAAGGGCGCCGTGGATCGAGGGTGATGGCTAAAACTGCGTCATAGTGGGTAACGTAACATTAAGTAACATAGTGAATAGAGACTACTTTCCCCCTTAACCCCCCCCCCCCCAACTCTCTAGATCCGCCAGTGGATATTCGGTATCAAATGACTCAAGTCTAACATTAGACTGAGTAAAATAAATCTGAGTAAGTTTTGCCTTCTTGTTTTTAACAACCAACATGTGAAAGATTCAGCTTATTAAGTTGTGTCATTAACGAGAAAATACCGGTAGTGAACATGCATTCAGATTATTTGTATAAATGTACGAGAATATGCGTGCGTCTGTTTGGCTTTTGTGCGTCTGTTGTGTATTAAACGTCCAACCTGGCTAATGTCGTTAGCTAATGTCTTTAACTAATGACAAGCACCTTGCGTCAATATTCATTGAGACCCATTGACAAGAACACTGATATTTCAAATTGCTGATGGCATTCATAAGAAACAGCCATCTTGTAAAACAAAAATTACTGGGGAAATCCATGGGGTGCCATGGCTGAGCGGTCTAGTGCATCAGACTTGTGTTCTGATGGCCGAGTCGTCAGAATGTAGGTTCGAATCCTGGCCGCGACCTGGGTACTTGTGTCCTTGAGCAAGACAACTGTCTGTACAGTGCTCCTCTACAGTGCACTGTACAGTGCTCCTCTTCATCCAGGAGTCTAAATGGGTATACCTGTGAGGGTAGCAACGGCGGATCCAGGGGGGGGCCAACGGGGGCCATGGCCCCCCCAAAAAAAACCGAAGCTGTACGCAAAAAAAAAAAAAAAAAAAAAAAAAAAAAAGAAAGAAGAAAAAAAAGGGGGAAAAAGAGAGACAAAACAAAACCCCACAACTTTACGCCCCCTCCTTGTGCAGCTAAGTCTTGCTTATACGTTCAGCTTTTGTTAAAGTATGCAAATTACAACACACTGATTGGCTACATGAATGTGTTCATAATCCTACTCACGATCCAACATTGCCACAAAATTTGCAATGGTAGTTTGTGCAGTTAAGCCAAGCTGCATTAGACGAGGCGTACACGGTGATTGTATGCATGGCTTATGCACACGCGACTGGTTGTGTGGGGTTTCCTGGATATTAGGTGAGCCATGCAACGTCCGCAATGTAGGCCTACGTTTAGACTTGGCGCGAACATCGCGTGCATAAAACGCATTTCAATCTTGTGAGTACGAGCAGGAGCAGTGACTTGAAAGATTCGTCTTCCATCGTCATATGAGCAGTAAGTATCAACGTAAAATACAGTGGGCTGTTTTGCAGCACTGTGTAGATTACACAATAATGTATGTACATACCATAACACTCTGGGGACTCCATGCGGGCACCAGCCTAACCCAGATGAGTGGCCATATCTTAAAACATGTCAATGATTGTTTTCTGAAAATCTACCCTTTTGTAGAAAGGATCAATTTTGATCAATAATAACTGCCGTTAATTCCAGAGTTCTGTGTCATCAATGGATTATTTCAGGCGGCTTTATTTAAACATTAATTTGCATTAATAACTTTTACAACTTGCACACGATTAGCAGCGTAAGTTTGTCATAATCATACAACGCCACACCCCAGTGGAGCCGGCTAGCTCCTGTGCACGTAGCTATAGGAAAGGAAAGTGTCAATGGAAACTTTTACAGAAAAAAATGAGCCCCTCCCAACAGGACCTAGCCTACAATCACAAGGTTGCGGGTTCAAATCCAAAGCTTATCACTGAAATTTCATACTAAATCAAGTATTGTCGTCTAGACCCACAAAACAAACAAACAAACCCCACCAGAAACGTTTTGCGCTCGCAAATACGCCCCTCCACTGAGCATTTGGCCCCCCCTAAACTTTGGGCCTAGATCCGCCGTTGGAGGGTAGAGGTTGATATTGTGCTTGAAAAAGCTTCCGATGCGCTACGGTAGCTCAGGGCTGTATACTCCCCAGGGAGCTGAGAAAGTTTAAGGATTGATATTGGCCCAATGACCAGGGATAATAATGTAAAAGCGCCTTGTATAATTTGGCGCTCTATAAATCCAGTTATTATTATTATCCCTAAATGCGTGATGTTAGCTGATGATGCAGTGAAGGAAATTGGCAAAAGTCAAAGCCAGTGAGGCTTTACACGGTGTGGCTAGTCATTCAAAATGATTGATCAAGTTCGTTATTAAGTAAAACTACGGTGGCCCACAACTGTCACGGCAAAAGCAAATGCGTCACGGCAAAAGCAAATTCCCCACGGCAAAAGCAAATTCCACACGGCAAAAGCAAATTCCCCACGGCGAAAGCAAATTCCCCACGGCAAAAGCAGATTCTCCACGGCAAAACCAAATTCGACGCGGCAAAAGCAAATGCATCACGGCAAAAGCAAAAGCAAATTCCCGGCCCCCCGCGGCAAAAGCAAATGAGTGGGAGCCAGTCTAAATAGTACCTGGCTGGATTCTCAGGCAAATTGTTTGAGCGTGCAACTTTAAGCCATAATAATCGTCTACTATAGCCATCAATGCAGCCATGAATTGGGAAGCCACATGGTTTTAATTTGTCATATCCATCTACCCATGAATAATTTGGGCCTGGGTTTCTGTAGACTCTTCTTTTGAGGCGATGTGCTTTACGTGCTGAGACCCCTTCAGGATCTAATTCTCCAAGTAGTTGTTGTACAACTATTCTGGGTACTCTTAAGCCTTCTAATTTGAGTGTGTGCCAGACAGATCGGTACTCTCCAGCTGATCCTGGGCCATTAATAATTTCTTGTACACGTTTCCGAACATCATTCGTCTGATGCAGTGTGTCAGGGTTCCTTCTAGAAAGTCCATATTGCTTTAGTCTTAAAAGTGTGCTGTAGCTAATACAGTGGTTATGATTCTTGTTAAGAAAGTGGAGGATTTCTTGGTATTCGAAACCTCTCGTGAAATAATATTTCATCACAGCTTCTTCATCAAAATCCACTTCACTTTCTGCATCCGAGTCTGATGTATCCTCTCGAAGATCTGTGGAGTAAACAGTTTATATCATGCTTAATTAGGAGGTTGGTCACAATTTAAAAAAAAAATCATTGTTTAACTAAAACAAGAATTATGAATAGCACCACGAATTTCAATTCTCTTTAAGCGGTGGCAAGAGTTCACACAAGAATCACACTGCTTGAGTTCTAAAGTAATGCAGAAGTGAATTTAAGCTTCCATAGCATATAATTATTGTGGTGAGACTAGTTAGGCTACCATGACCTGAGGTAGTGAGTTTGAGGGCTAAAACAGTCACCATTAACTTTACTTTAAGTTTTGTTTTGTTCTTGTTTTTGTTTTTGATTCTTGTAGGGCCAGGGTCTATGCCTAAAGTTGCAAAACAGAAAGCCAGAAACTCTTTATGGGTCGTCCTGTACGGTTAAGAACAAAACAAAGATGTGCAATGGCGCCACCAACGTCGAGAAATAGTACCTCCCCCCCGTCCCATTTTAAAGATTTTGTTTGCAGGCGAAAAATTTGGGGGAGAGATGAGTAGCCACAGACATACAGTGAACTTGAACTTTATACTAGCTACTACTATTAACCCTCCTATTCTCAAAACCTTGGGCCAACTTCATAGATCTGCTTAGCAGAAAAAATGCTTACTAGAAATATTTGCTTATCGGATTTTCTTGGTTACCAGCCAAACTTGCACATAAAATTAATGTACTTTGGCTGGTAGTCTGTTTTATAATGCTTAGCGAAAATATTTGCTAAGCAAAATTCTCTGCTTAGCAGCTCTGTGATATTGGCCCCTCGTCTGTCGTAGGGTATTGAAGGATCAAACTACACAAAGGTTAAGCCTACTATAACTTTTAGTAATATTACTAACGTTAACTGTAATTTATGTGTAACGTAACTTGTTAACCATAATCACCTCCATCCCTCATGCCATAAGTAACGTTAATACTTTAGAACCAACATATTCATAATTAACCGCGACCAAATTTGACCTTTAACCCGTATAAATGGTTATATGCTTTTGCTATTGCCGTGGGGAATTTGCTTTCGCCGTGATGAATTTGCCTTTGCCGTGGGGAATCTGCTTTTGCCGTGGGGAATTTGCTTTCGCCGTGACGCATTTGCTTTTGCCGTGACAGTTGTGGGCCACCGTATAAAACTAAGATAATAGTCATCGAAGTTAACTTCAATGTAAGTTAAAGCCAGTATGTGCTTGGTAATAATGTGTTGTAAATGCATCCGTTCAATTGATGAAATGCTTGTGTCTGGATAAAGCACAGTTGATTTGATTTTTTTTTGGACAAACACAGACGTGTACAAAAAATAATAATCCAAACCAAATCATTAAAATTTAACCGTATTTCTCTAAGTTTGAAATGGATTTCACAAAAACGGTGTTGATGTGGTTTCGTTTCTGGGAAACGGCAACATGCAGCTTCCTCGACCTATTCAGCCAATAATGCACCTTTCAGACATAACTGAGTCACATGATTGAAATCGTCAATCACAATATTTGTCTACATTGACATCTGGACTCTAAGAACACTTTATGTAGACATAGACCATGTCACGGTTTAAACACAAAGTATTCTTTAGAACATGAGCATCTCACAAAGCTTCTAATGCTATGGTCCCACAGGAATATTTCGATCTTTCTGTCGAAATATATTTCGATTCCTGGTTTTTTTGTTATTTTTAATAATTTCGTCAAAATCTCGTATAAATATCGACAAAATATCTGTTTTCCGTGAGGAAATTTTAATTTTTGTATTTTCTCGACAATTTCGAATCATTTTCGATTTTATTTCGACGACTTTCGACTGTTTAGATCATTTCGACTGGCATATCGACAAAATTCGACTGTTTAGACTGTTTAGATTGATTTCGATTTTTTTTTCGAATAATTTTCGATTGTTTTAAAAAATTTGGACAAATGTTCCGATTTATTTCGACTGTAACGATTGTTTAGACTATTTAGAGAGTTCAGATTTATTTCGACTGGTTTTCGAACTTTTAGACTGTTAAGACTATTTCGATTTCATTTTCGATAGTTTCGATAAAATGTCGACAAAATTTCGATAAATTTGATCGAAACTTTATCGAAAAATATTGGTCAGGTTTAATCATTTTCGATTAATGATTTTTTTTTTCGACAAATATCGACAGTTTCGATTTTTTTAGACTCTTTAGACTATTTCGACTTTTCTCGAGAACATTTTGTAAAAAATCTAAAATCTTGACGAAACACGATCTAGAGAGTCGAAATCTCTGTGGGACCATAGCATTAGCAAACTATTTTGCTTACCCAAAAGATTTCCAAAGCTGAGGGGAATGTCATAGCCTTCACCATGGGTTTGTATTGTTACGTCACTCATTTGCCAGCAATCCTGGGACCAATTTCATGGAGCCGCTAAGCACACAATTTTGCTGAGCACAGAATATTTCTGCTTAAGCTACAGTCACACTGTCACGATCTGGCGTTACGATTGTCCACGTATGACCACGATTAAAAAAATTAATTTCATCCGTTGCCATACGTGTACATCCGTGGAACTTTCACTTCTACACGATTACACAAAGACTCAACTAAGGTTCCACAACGTATGACCCCGATTATACAACGATTGCTATAAGAGTATACAAAGTATTTACTAGGTATGCGTAACGATTACCCACGGATAATCACGTATACACAGCGATTGACCACGATGTTACTAAGGATTCACAACATATGACCACGATTATACACGGATGTAAAGCGATTGGTTAACGATTGCCCAACGATTGCACAGCGATTGTTCAACGGATGTAGCCGATTACGCGACGATTGCCTATAAATACAGCCATTTTCGTGAAATCGTGATTAATCGTGATAAATCGTTATGAAATCGTTATGATCCTTGTGTAATCTTACTGCAATCGTTATAAATCGTTGTCATACTTGGTCATCCGTAGTGTAATCTTAACATTCTCAGTGTATCCGTTGAGCATCCGTTGTGTATCCTATGTACATCCCTAGTCATACGTAATGCTTCCTGTGTGTATCCCTAGTGCATCCGTGGTGATTTCTGCCACGATTGTACAAAGGATGTTCACGTATGTCTGCGATTGCTCACGATTGCCATTACGTATGCACTACGTATGACTAGGGATGTACACAGGATACACAACGGATTTTTTTCCCCACGATTGCAGAACGATAGTTTTGAACCGTTTGAAACTTCCGTTGTGCCATCGTGGACCATAACGGATGCCCACGTATGATTAGGACTCTACTACGAATGACTACGGTAAGTATCCCTAACGTATCATTACGTATGACTACGGATGACCATCCGCTGGACATCCGTTGTGCATTCGCATTCAAAAATCGTGTTCAAAAATCGCATTCAAAAATCGTGACAGTGTGACTGTAGCATTAGCAAAAATGGGTTACCAGCCAATTTGTCATGTAATGTATATTGCTTCTAACTGGTTCTCAGCCCAATTTTGCTTAGCTGATAAATTTCCTAAGCAATATTTTCTGCTAAGCAGCTCTATGAAATTGGACCCTGTTTGTAAGTCAATACGTAATACCCACGCGCATTGGTAGCACACGTTGGACCCTGTTTGTAAGTCGATACGTAATACCCACGCGCATTGGTAGCACACGTTGGACCCTGTTTGTAAGTCAATACGTAATACCCGCGCGCATTGGTAGTACGCGTTAGACCCTGTTTGTAAGTCGATACGTAATACCCACGCGCATTGGTAGCACACGTTGGACCCTGTTTGTAAGTCGATACGTAATACCGCGCGCATTGGTAGTACGCGTTGGACCCTGTTTGTAAGTCGATACGTAATACCCGCGCGCATTGGTAGTACGCGTTGGACTCTGTAAGTCGATACGTAATACCCGCGCGCATTAGTAGTACGCGCATTCTTTTTTGCTACTTTCGGTTTCAAAGCTGGCGTACCGTTGTGTGTAATTTAACCTAAATTCCTTAATTTTAATTTTCAAAAGCAATTCTTGATGCAGAAATTTACTTTGTTACTTTACAACACATGTTAAATGCAAGTCCCAAGCTTTCTAATTTCTTGCGTAAATCCTTAAAGAAAAGGGTGGTCAATGCATTTCCAATGGACTTCTGATGATTGTTGGATCGGGGAGCCAGCACGTACGAAGTGGGCGTGGTTTATGATGGAATACGCCACATCACACTTACCAACAGGATAACTGCTGGCAAGTTATCGTATCCTTTGATAAGCTTAACGGTAAGCAGTGAAATGAAAACCGACTCTATTAGCTTAGCGACTCTATGAAATTGTACACAGGTTTTGATGATTACCAGCAAAACTTCCATACAAGATGTGCTTTCTTTGGCTGGTAGTCTGTTATAAAATACTCAGCAAAATATCTTTGTCTAGCAGCTGTAAGAAATTGGCCTCAGGGCTGCCATGGAAGACAACACTGTACTTAGTTTTTTTATTCTCTACATAACCTTAAGCTTTGAAAAAACAAAACAAAAATACAGATGAATCCGATTTGAGATGTGACTTACTTTATCTATATGAAATATTTGTTTAGTTGACATCTGAATAAAATGTCAGGTTTTGTAGGGCCTTTTTATAAGCATGTGATCTGTAATATGGTCCATACAAGCAGTTGGCAAAAGTACATCCCGATGTTAAATTGTCCTTACATTGATAATAATCAATACTCTTCGACTCAGTCCTCTCAAGTTAGCAATTTTGCTATTAAAGTGTACTCCAACCAAGGAGGAAGGCATGCTCTTAATATAATGGACGTGATCAAATAAATAACAAATTAAAGACCAGTCTCTGTTCTGTCTCTAGTCTTTAAAATTATTGAAAGAGCTGTGCGCGACCAACTTCACTTTTTTCTCCCATAGGAAAAGGATATTTGGTCGATCAGCACGTTCAGCAGTCTGGTTTGAGACCAAAGCATTCAACACAGAAGTTCTTAATGTGACTGGCCACATCCTAAATAATATGGATGCTGGTAAAATGACTGCATGGACTAATTTTCCTTGATTTAATCAGCCTTTGATACAGTTGATCACGATATCTTGGTTTGTAAAAGAAGCTGGTTGTAATGGCGATGATTTGAACCCTGTCGCAAGGACAGACAACAGGCCACACAAGTGGATGGCAAGCTTTTCAAGACAGGGGTCCCTCAAGGATCAATTATTGGCCCCTCATATTTGTTATCTTTATAAATTGTTTTCCTTGTTGTGTCACAGTTACTATTTGTATGCTGATGATACTATGAGTGTGTTTAATGGTTGAAGCACACATATACTCTTAATGGACATGAATACCGATTTTGATTAGGTTATTACCTGGGAAAAAACTCACCATCAATGTAAATAAAACCAAATTCATGAAATTTGGTAGAAGTGCGCAACTAAGAACTTGGTGAAGTGCGCAACTAAGCAAGTAAAGACCATCGGTCCTTTGGTGTCGGCGGACGGTCGAGTGGAAACAACCGCGTAGGATCAGTACTTATTACTAGGTTTAACTAATAAACCTAAAAGAAGCACTTCTTCGTTTTAAAAGCTAAAGCAGTTATATTCTCGACAGTAAGCAATTCTGCTCTGTGCACATCGTAGCTCTCTCGTGGTGATATTTCACCCAGTGTCTAGATTATAACCACTTTGGCGTCAAGTGAGCGTTAAGCGTACACTTCATGCGCGTATGTATACTCAGTGCATTCCGAGTGTCTGTGGAAAAAGACTTCACAGGCGACTCAGGCGGGATTCGAACCCACGACCTCCTGTTTACTAGTGCAGACGTCTTAACCTCTCGACCATCGAGCTTGCCCGATGTCGATTGGCTGGCTAGAATCCTATATAGCAGCGGTTGCCGCGATATTTATAGTTTGATGAAATTCTTGCGTCGGGTGATAAACAATTGACTTAATTTTGCCGGCACCGACGTGTGTATAGCACTGTATACTCAGTGCTTTCCGAGTGTCTGTGGAAAAAACTTCACAGGCGAAAATTGAGAGTGGCGCGGGTGCGTTCACCATAGATTTGTATTGTTGCGTCACTCATTTGCTAGCAACGGCCGGTAAGTTAGCGTACCTTTCTCTATGCTTAATGGTTAGCAGAGCTATGAAATAAAAAACGTACAGTAAGCAAAAAACGGCTGCTAAGCGGTTCTATGAAATTGGGCCCAGGTACTAGGTCTGAAACATGACGTCATGTCAACAATAATTAATAATAACAATAACAAACAAACACCCATCTTGCTTGCTTACTTGCTTCAGATTGCGGGCGTGCTTGCTTTCCTGTTTGCGTGCTTGCTTGCATGTTTGCGCACATGCTTGCTTGCTAGCTTGTGTGCATGCTTGCGTGCTTGCTTGCTTAGAGTCACCTTCCTCCACCTTGTAAATTTCTTACTCACTTATAAGCTGTTATTTTTTCTAATTTAATAATTTATCAAAGTTGATATATAATGTTTATGTGTAGAATACGAGTATGCAAATCAAGCCCGGAAATCCCTGATCATATCAAATTATAAGTTTAATCAAGGACGGCCAAAAGCAGACTTGATTCCAGCTTTGATTTATGGAACATTTACCGCGTACAAAACTTGCATAATTATAATTGCGTAGCCAGTATCGGTATCAAGTCTTCATGGCTGCCAATCCTAAATATTGCCAGATATCCTCTTTAACTCTCTAACGTCTCACCGTCACGTCAAGCACAAAGTTATCAAACTGTCACAAAACTGACGAGAGTTATTATCAAGTGACGATCCCACTAGGCAATGCGAATAAAGAAAAATATATTAGCGTGGATTTTGTTTCATCACAGCAACTGTAAAATGTTTGCGATGGATTGGCTTCACGTTCCCATGTGACACAGGACCGCTTACTTCCTTCATATATGACAGGTTTGCAGTTACCTAGTTTTACAGGCTTTTATGAGGTGATTACTTTGCCGAAAGCATTCTCGTTAAAGCCCTGGTTTCACTGTTTTTCTTGTAAGTTTAACCAGGTAAAATGTTACCAGCTAGAGTTTGGGCGAGTTTGTTGCCGCCATGGCACCGACCCACATCATTGCCCGAAGGCGGCGCTATCTCTTGAGCAAATGTATACATGCGGTCGTGTCTCTCCATTTTTGTCATGTTCAGTCGCATGTTCTGTATGCTGTATGTTGATGCCTTGTAAGTTGTCAATACCGTGGTTTTATCGTTCTTTCTTCTCATTGATCGTTTGCTTTAGGACATGGTATATATTCAATCTGTTGTGCTCTCGTGACGTTCATTAACAACTCAGTTGGGTCTAAGTTGTTTTGACAATTGGCATGACGGAGACTTCTTTATTATACAGCAGATTCTTTGTTATACAGCAGATTCTTTGTTATACAGCAGATTCTTTGTTATACAGCACAATTTTCCCTTGTGCATCAACAGCAGACCTGCTGTAACTTTACAGAGAATAGGAAAGTAACCATAGAAACGGCACATTTTTGTATATTCAAAGGAAAATCTGCAATTTCTGCTGTAATTTTTTATTCTTTTCAACAGAAAAACTACTGTGAACTCACACAATTTTTACATCATTGATATCATAGCATGGCGTGTATTTTTGTTTTGCATTTTGTAGAACTCCTGCATTTTAGGGATATCATTGACAAACATCAATTCTGGTTTATTTTCACTACATTTAAATAAAAATATGTGAAATCATATCATTATATTGTGTCGTTAACGAGACCGTAGTGAAAATGCATTAAATATCGGCGAACACGAACTTCTTATTTTGTATAACTTGGAATTGCAGGCATCAGTAACATGGGCGGACCCAGAACATTTTTTATGGGTGGGGGGGGGGGGGCTGAGAATCAAAAACAATTTTTTTTCAGTACTACAAAAATTACAATGAAATAATCAAAGGGAGAGAAAAATAAAGCACACTGTGGGAATGGGAGTGCGTTCTCCCCTCCCCTCCCCCTCTCTCTCTCTCTCTCTTTTTCTCTCCCTTTTTAAATTTTTTTAATTTTTTTAAACGATTTTAGGGGGGGCTACAGCGCCCTTAGCCCCCCTCCCTGGATCCGCCAATGAGTAGCGTAGTCAAAGAGAGGTAGGGGCAGCCGTCCCCAGTTGTTGGCAAAATGGTGTCTGTCGGTGAATTCACAAACTTGTTGGTATTTCTGATTGACATAATTTGTCGGTTCATTTGAGTTTTGTGTTGGTAAATTTACCCAAACAAAATGTTTGTCCCCAATTGGTATAGGCACCTAATTAATCAGACGCACATTATATGGGAATAACAGTTTGGGAATAACAAGTTTTCTATAAAATGATAGCACATTAGATATGCAGAAAGATACCTATGATCATCAACTTCACACCATGTAAGCTTCATGTTAATCTGTGATCGGTAAAACTTGTAGCTTTGCATGGTGAGGATAAGTAAGACTAATTGCGGTGACACCATGTGGAATCTCAATTGAGTAGTAATTAGTTCTGAAAAGAACTGGTGGTACAACGTCGAGTTGTACCACCAGTTCTTTTCAGAACTAATTACTACTCAATTGAGATTCCACATGGTGTCACCGCAATTAGTCTTACTAATCTGTGATCATTCATGTTTTATGAGAACGCCAACGGGATTGTACACCATTTGGTAATTTTTATGTAAACGCATCCATACTTTATACGAATGAAGATATCTACACTACTCAAAACAATTTAGGGAACACCGGAATAATCTCAGTTAAAGCAAGATCATTTATTTCAGATAAACACAATGTTTCACAGAATTGATGAGAAACAACTGCACAATGAAACAGATGATAAAGGATGCATGTAGTGATTACACATTTCATGACATGACTACTGAAAGAGAGAGGGGGTTGCAAATGAAAATCCCGGTTCATGGAACATTTCAAACCTATTTGATGTTAAAAATCCGGTGTTCCCTAAATTGTTTTGAGTAGTATATATATAAACCAGTCTGTAAGCATTTCCGCTTACTGTGCTGTGCCAAGTAAGTAGTGAAAATGCATTGCTATTTGTTTGTATGCATTCTAATGTGGAAAGGGATCACAGCTGTTATCCATATCAAACTTGTAATACATTTCACGTTTACACAAAAATTCAGACGGAAGTCAGACGGAATAATTGCTCAGAATGTTTGGTACCATCACCAACTTCACCTCATGCAGGTTGATTATACTTCAGTAATTGTGTAATCGGGTAATTTGCCAAAGGTGTTCACTCCCGTTAATAACTTTGTGGTTTACGATCTAACGTAAGAGTGTATGAATCTAATAACCTACAAAATAAAGGTCTCCAAGGACACCACCAAAGCCAATTGACCCAGTTGCTGTGTTTTCTTAAATACTTTTTTTTTACCACCAACCTTCTATTAAGTAATCAGATGAGGATGGTGATGAAAAAAATATATAGAAAAAATACTGTCCTGTGTTTGTGTGTATCAGCGTATCGCCTGTCTTAATGTTCGTTGACGAATGTACTGCGAACTACGAACCCTGCGATGATTAGGATTCTCAACGTATTATGTGTATCATGCCACCAGGATCATTAATTACTATGACAAAGTACAGGCGTGACTTTTAATCACCCAAACATAATGCTAGCGTCAGCGAGTCATTTCCGGTGTGTGTTAGTTACAGATGGGATAATATACTTTTTAGAAATATTAGGCACATGAAATAGGATTATAAACAGAGAGATGGATGACAAAAGATGGCCATCATCTTGATATCAGATGGACTTGTATTAGCCAGCAATACCATTGGGTGTTTTTGGACGCAGTGTTTGCTAAATGGTCACCCTATTTGGACACCCTGTTTTTCAAAGAAATGTGGACATCCTTTTTCTAATCCTGTCTTATACTCTGGAGGGACTGCAACATTAGCGGATTCAGGGGAACATAGAAGCGCATGTTCCCCTATAGAAGGGGATATTCCCCCTTATATTTATCGCCATGTAAAATTACAATACGTTCATGTGTGCACTCTTTGTATGACAGTGTACCCCTCCCTTTTGTCGAGACACTGAATCCGCGCCTTGACCACGTCCAGTATACCATTGTTGGCCAAACTGCTTCTGCGAGTATGCTACTTGCTTTCAATCAAAATAGAAACCAAAAACAAACAAACAAACAAACAAAAATAAATAATTAAAATTTCACCTTATTATGTTGTGTCGTTAACGAGAAAAATTAAAAAAATTAAAGTGTAGTCAGATTTTTCTTTTCATTCATTGAATTTAGCAAAGAGTAGGGCCTATACCCTATTTTCGATAAACTTATGGCAATTACTTCACTTTTCTAAAAAACAAACAAAATGACAGCACTAGATGCCAATGATGTTTTGCTTAGGTTAAAATCATCATCAGCTTTTGCTTTACACCAAGTATGCTTTACATTAAAATTCAAACATTTGGTTTATTGTTGTAATTACCTTGCCTTTAAGCCAAGTTATTGTACCGTTAAAACTAATACATTTTACAAACAGTTTTGCGTCATTCGTGTTTACTTCTGAATGAGTTATTGGGTGGCCGTTACTGCATAGGATGAAATTACTGCTCATCTATATCGTTCAATCTCAGTGGGCTGGCTGTCAGCACGAATAGCCTCAGGAAATTGACAAACTTAATCAAGAGCGTGCAAATCACAATGCTATAAAATAGTTAAACACTGACATCCCTCAGTTTGTACTCAAGAACAAATGTGGGTGTTTAAATAACACCAGTGCATGGTGTCAACTTTATTCATGCATGGTGTTTATATATTGGGCAAGCTGTTCAATATTACACCACTGGTGTTTTGCAGTATCTTATTTCACAAATATTTTTTCATCCAATCCCATCTTTAACATAAACAACAAACAAAAAACAAAACAAAACAAAAATCTAAATTATTCAAACTGTCTTAAAAGAAACCACATATCGCCAATCTCAAGAAGTAACGTATGTGGTTAGCTAATTACACAGATCATGCTTTTGAAAAAGTTTGGTTTTTACAGTCACAAAGTGCCAATATTAATTTATGACGGGACCCACAATAAATCCATTTCAATACATTTTTACTGAAAAAACATGCTCCGTATGATTATTTTGTGTCATTTAAACCAATGTGTCATTTTAGACCATTTGTTTACCCTTCAGTAAATTTCAGAGGAATTTTTTTCGGAAACACGGGCGATGCATCTTTATAAGTAAGCCGTCAGAGGATAATTGAATTTGGTTATTGTTTAATACTTAATTAAGGCTTGTTTGCGTTTTGATCAAATCGTACGAATATATACCTAATTCTTCATTCTCCTTTGGCATAAACAACTCAAATTTCCTTCCCAATTATCGCCAGAAGAAACCAAGCAGACCTATCTCCCACAGGGAGTATTCCCGAAGATTGTTAATTTTTGACACGATTTTTATGTTTACCTTCCATAACCGCGGCGCCCGGGAGAGTTGCCTGATTGGGCAGGAAGCACGGTCAAGATGTCAAACGGCACAGCTTGTGGTCACCCCCAAGGGAGAAACTGCGATTTTTAACCAAATTAAAAAAAACATATATTGAGCAACAATCTCGAAAATGTATTCTGCGCATTGGTGTTCATTTACACGTACGCGCTCTCAATAGGTCGAGCAGGTTAATAAAAGCTCATCGTCTTCACTTCGTATATTGAAGAGGTCCTTCTCTCTTTCTTTTTATACAACCCCCCATGGACGTGATTTCGTCTCGTTGCAACGACTATGACATCAGCTTCCGTTTGCCTGGCAGGCTAGCTTGCCTTGCCACGCTGAATTACTTAATGATTTGTTGTTATAAATAATAAAATATTGACCTTTACTCTAGGCCTACTAGGCCTGTGTGGTGTTATTTGTGATGGGTAAGGTAGGCCTATCAAGTGATGGGAACATTAGCCCCCCCCCCCAATAAATTAATAAAAACATTTGCCCCAAATGTTTGAAATGTTTTCCCCATACAGGGGGCTGAGGGTAGATGTTCAATGACCCCATTCAAAATATTTTTGTGGCTTCTTTTGTTCACAAAATTGTTCTCCGCCCCTCCCTTGTCAGATGTCTGGCTACGCCGTTAAGGTATGGGATAAGTAATTCAAAATTAACCAATGATCGAATGATTTTATGAAACTTAATTGTGTTAAGCTGATGATGGTTTTAGTTTCCCTGGAAATGAATTCCTCTGAAGTGCATTTTGAAGAAAACTGAAATTCTTTCCAGATTGAATTCGAACAACATTTCATCGAACATCTTTAATACCAGTGATGTACCTTCCACGATTTACTATACGGTTACTTATTTTTTACTATATTTTTATTACAGAAATGGTCATACCTCCTGTTAAATTGTGTTTACACCATTTCTTAGGAAGGTCCTTTATTGGAGCAAATTTAATGATCTATCCAGTTGGGGAAAAACGCTACAGAGGAAACCGATCGAGGTGAAAAGGTCCATGTATGATTGCTTGACAGGCCAGCTTGGATTACTGCCACATCCCAGTGGTTACGCAAATTGTTTTTATTTATTTATTTTTTACCATGAAACGATGTCCAATTGAAGCCAAAGTTGCTGGATCGATTGAAATTCTGCCGCGCTGTGTTGTAAACGACTTTTGCCATAGGGATATGAACGTTTTTCTGGTTTGTACGGCCTCAAACAAACAAACAAACGCTTCACCGCACCGATTTTGAAGCCGACCTATGACCAGAAACCGGAGATTTTTATTTTGTTGGCCTTACCAAAAGCACATTTCAGAAAGAGTCATATTTCCTGTTTCATTTCCAAGAATGATCCAACCAGTTTATACAATTTTGCATAAATCAGGGGCAGTAATTATTTTACCACACACAGCCTCCTTGTCGGAAGCCTGTAGCACACTAGCTTGAGACGGGAAAAACATGCAGGATACACAATCATTGTTTCTGTAGTTATACTGAATGGTGAACTGAATGGTGATCAAACATCTTTTGAAGTCAATCTATCAGAAGTGCTTACATTTTAGAGCAAAAACTGCGGGAAACAAATTCAAATTCAGTCGTCGCGACGTTTAGAGAATAGGTTTACTGCCTTAATGGCAAATGTTTCTTTCTTCGTATGAAATTTTCACATAATTTTAAAAATACAATGATTAACTTGTCTTTTTTGGCAAATAATAGGCCTAATCCTGTTTTAAATGCGCCTGTGGAAATTTGTACCATCTTCATTTTCCATCCTATGTGGGAAAATTGCTGCACGCTTTGGACAAATAATGACGCCCTCTATTGACCAGTATGAGAAATGCACATTATAGACGTACACCAACTTGCTGAAACATTGAAGGGAAGGCACAACATTTAAATGTTTGCAAAACTGCTTAAAAGGGAATTCAATATAATCTTCGAATCAAGTTATAAATAACCAATCTGTGAACGTATCAGCTTATTACGTCGTCCCCAGCTTAATACGTCGTGCCGTTAAAGGGAAGGTATACTATATGGTAATATTAGCAAAACTGTTTTTGAGTATCTGCTTACTCTGGATATGTATTACACAGTGAATATGCATGTAGAGTTGCTGCGCTGATTTAAGCAAGAATACTCTTCCTGAATTTGAACTTGAAATTATTTAATGGAAAGGTTGATAACCATCATCAGCTTTATACTAAATTATTACATTAAAATTCTACAGTGTTTTATTTATTATTATTTTTATTATTTCCAATCCAATCTTATACTTTACTTCTAACGAGAAAATAGTGAAAATGCATTCATTGTTGTCTTTAATTCTACCGTGGGATTTAGGAATAGAACTCTTTCCGGACCCTGATCTCGAAATTATTTCAACTTTCTTAAAAGTGACAGCACCTCAGACAAAAATGTTTCCATATAAAAAGATGGATATCTTTTTTTCTCTCCTGACGACGAGAGCAGAATAGTTGAATACAATAAGGTTCTTAAAAGAGCCACCATTTCACTTGATGCTATGGTCCCACAGAGATTTCGACTCTCTAGATCGTGTTTCGTCAAGATTTTAGATTTTTTACAACATTTTCTCGAGAAAAGTCGAAATAGTCTAAAGAGTCTACAAAAATCGAAACTGTCGATATTTGTCGAGATTTGTCGAGATTTGTCGGGAAAAAAAATCATTAATCGAAAATTATTAAACCTGACCAATATTTTTCGATAAAGTTTCGATCAAATTTATCGAAATTTGTTCGACATTTTATCGAAACTATCGAAAATGAAATCGAAATAGTCTTAACAGTCTAACAGTTCGAAAACCAGTCGAAATAAATCTGAACTCTCTAAATAGTCTAAACAATCGTTAGAGTCGAAATAAATCGGAACATTTGTCCAAATTTTTTAAAACAATCGAAAATTATTCGAAAAAAATTCGAAATCAATCTAAACAGTCTAAACAGTCGAATTTTGTCGAAATGCCAGTCGAAATGATCTAAACAGTCGAAAGTCGTCGAAATAAAATCGAAAATGAATCGAAATTGTCGAGAAAATACAAAAATAAAAATTTCCTCACGGAAAACAGATATTTTGTCGATATTTATAAGAGATTTTGACGAAATTATTAAAAATAACAAAAAAAACAGGAATCGAAATATATTTCGACAGAAAGATCGAAATATTCCTGTGGGACCATAGCATTAGCAATAGTGGTAATACATTATGGAGTTTCAACTTTTCATTTCTTAAACTTGGTCTCGTTTGTGTTTTAATTTGAATTTATGAATAAATGTAGTCTTCTCATAGAGGTTTATAGCGCACACCAAACCAAAATGATTCTCTGGGTATGCTTACTCTCTTTGAATCAAGATACATATTATTGAAAGCTTTGAAAGTATCTGCTCAACACGGAATCTAAGTCATGAAAAAAGTGTGACAAATCGTTGACATTTTCTTTAAAAAGTCCGCATCTGTTATGTGAAATGAGAGCATATCAGACAGAATAATTTTACAGGATGATTAGACCGTATAGGCCTACCAATTTGGCATCAAGTTATATTTTGGATAATGTTTCGGTTATTTTGCAGGCATTCGGTAATTGCCAGTGTTGTACCTTTCCCTTAACACTGTTTACATATACTCTTCAAAAAAAGAAACGCAAAATGGATAAAATCGGTAATAAAAAGCAGAATAGTCGACTGAGCGCTACAAGATTTGTGAATATAATGTCATTCGGGGTCCCAAACACATCCCCATTGTAACAGTCGCATAAACGCATACACCTGAAAATGCTAATCAAAAACATGCAAAATCGCCAAAACGCGGCTAGGTGCAAACCATGTGGTCAATGCATGTGCGTTTGATACACGTGCAACATGGACACCACCAGTATAAAATTGCGGGGTTTTCGATTGCCTGACCTCAATACCTAGCCGACTGCAGAACCAGAAAGAAATGCCCCGACTCAATGAAGCACAGAGGAACAACGCCATCGGCCGCTTGCAAGCAGGTGAAGCCAGGTTGGCCGTAGCCAGGGCGTTCAATGTATCCCCAAGCACGATCACAAGACTGTGGGACCGATACCAACAACATGGGTCAACACGTGATCGTCCCAGATCCGGCAGACCACGTGTGACCACCGCCGCTCAGGACCGGTACATACGGGTACGCCACCTACGGGACAGGACGACAACAGCAACCTCCACAGCAACAGCGTTACCAGGTGTGCGTGGAATATCGGACCAGACCGTGCGAAACCGCCTACGTGAGGCAGGCCTTCGAGCCAGACGGCCTGTCCGAGGTGTCATTTTGACACAACAACATCGTCTACGACGACGTCAGTGGTGCCAGGTGCGTAGAGTATGGCCTCAACAGCGTTGGAGACGTGTCTGGTTTAGCGACGAGTCAAGATTTTTGCTCCGTCGTCACGATGGCAGATGTCGTGTGTATAGACGCCGTAATGAACGTTTTTGCTGCCAACTGCGTACGGGAGGTTGACAGATTTGGCGGTGGCAGCGTCATGATGTGGGCAGCCCTATCCTACACTGGCAGAACCAACTTGGTACACGTTCAAGGCAACCTGACTGCTCAGCGCTACATTGATGCAATTCTGCAGCCACGTGGTTCCCGTTATGGCCAACGCCAACGCCGTATACCAGCATGACAATGCCAGGCCTCACACTGCAAGACTAACGACAGCCTACCTGCAGAACAACAACATTGATGTCCTCCCTTGGCCATCAAAATCGCCGGATTTGAACCCTATCGAACATTTATGGGACGAGTTGGACAGACGCCTGCGACAGCGACAACCACAACCACAGACCCTGCCACAGCTGGCACTAGCATTGCAGGCTGAGTGGGCCACCATTCCCCAGGGTCTGATCCGTACTCTGATTGCTTCCATGGGCAGGAGGTGTCAAGCAGTTCTCAACTCACATGGAGGACACACACGCTATTGACTGTAGGTGACCATGACCTTTGACCTGTGACCTGTCATTTTTGCAAGAGCGACTTCGGTCACCTTTGACCGACTGCGCAAAATTTAGATATTCTCGGACCTACCATACAGCAATTAAAATTATCTTCCCAATGTCACCAAAATGTGGTTTTGCGTTTCTTTTTTTGAAGAGTATATTTGTATCTGTATGTCTATTTTTGTATTTCTCTTGTACGTGTTGTGTCGCTACGCCATGAGCGTTTTTAGATGGATACCGGCGGATTACAAATAGGCCTACTCATTATTATTATTATTATATTGTCATAGGCTAGGCCTATATGCACATAATGAATAATGTAATCGGTTGTAAAAATTATAGGCCTATTAAATATTCGTGTGGCGTACAAGCCTATATAATGTAAGTTGTCACGATGAATTATAGAATATTGCACATATCCAACACCATCCTCTTCGACTAAAATGAAAGTGAGAAATGAGATAAATGGATCTTTCTGCAGTTATTGCAGCTGTTTCGACAAGTAATTACTCCCTGGTAATTAAACCAAACAGTCGTTTGATGAGGACGGACAGGCATGATACGACAAGACCGATATTCGTTATCCATGTTTCAATGAAACCACTAAAACAAAGTGCTGGTAAAAACAAACGGGTGATACATCTTAAAACAAAATAGTGTTTGCGTCAGTATTTGCGTCATGTTCACCGCAGGAGGAAATCGGCGCAGTGGCGCACCAATTAAGTTTAATGAGTATAGACTATGTACCTCGCCCCTAAACCCATAGCCTTTACTCACGGCGTACGCACCAACACGGATAGTACACACCACGCACGTGGTGTCCGAACATGCCTATAGTAGGCTATAGGCATACACTATCCAGCAGGTTGCCGGACGTACTTTGCCTAAAGGCTACCAAATTTGCGGTAAATTTTTGTTAAGGCAAACATTTCTACCCGGCAGTTGGGAATACTTTCGTATTAAAATGTGGCAAATAATGTCATAAAGGATTTTAAAAATAACATCAGTGGTGTTGAAGTTGACACTACTGGCTTTTTAAAAATTCCAAAAGATTACGGCTATCGTTTAATCCAAATACATCCGTCATACAAATGTTATCTTAGTGAGAATGAGTCGCATAGCCTCTAAGTAACTATTGGATGTTGATAATGTAGAAAGGCATAAATGATCAGATATAAGTTGGTGAAATTCTTGCGTCGGGAGATAAACAATTTATTTAATTTTGCCCTACACCGACGTGTGTATAGCACTGTATACTCAGTGCTTTCCGAGTGTCTGTGAAAAAAAACTACACAGGCGACTCGGGTGGGATTCGAACCCACGACCTCCTGCTTACTAGTGCAGACGTCTTAACCTCTCGACAATCGAGCTTGCCCGATGATAATTGGCCGGCTAGAATCCCATATAGCAGCGGGTTCCGCGATATATATATAAGTTGGTGAAATTCTATGGGATTCTAGCCGGCCAATATATATATATATCGCGGAACCCGCTGCTATATGGGATTCTAGCCGGCCAATTGTCATCGGGCAAGCTCGGTGGTCGAGAGGTTAAGACGTCTGCACTAGTAAGGAGGAGGTCGTGGGTTCGAATCCCACCCGAGTCGCCTGTTTATTTTTTTTCACAGACACTCGGAAAGCACTGAGTATACAGTGCTATACACACGTCGGTGTAGGGCAAAATTAAATCAATTATATAAATGATCAGAGTTTTACACCAAAAACAAAAACAAACTTACTGGTTGATGATCATTTTCAAAATTAGTTTCTTTCATCCGTGCTTTCTTCGTCGTGCTTGTAAAATTTACTAAACGTTTTCTTTCTGCCCCTCCCCATTTTTCGAGACTCTGGATCCGCCCCTTTTGAAAACATAAAATCAAGATTTGTTTTAATTCCGAAAATTTATAACTCTTCTGGAAATTTTCGAACATTTAAAGTGTCAGTTTTGCTCAATGCATGATCAGTTTGTAGAAGGCGCGATATGAACTCATTTGGTAAATAGCAGATTACAAAATCACTGTCAGTTTTGCTCAATGCATGATCAGTTTGTAGAAGGCGCGATATGAACTCATTTGGTAAATAGCAGATTACAAAATCACTGTCAGTTTTGCTCAATGCATGATCAGTTTGTAGAAAGCAGATTACAAAATGTATAACTCTTCTGGAAATTTTCGAACATTTAAAGTGTCAGTTTTGCTCAATGCATGATCAGTTTGTAGAAGGTGCGATATGAACTCATTTGGTAAATAGCAGATTACAAAATCACTGTCAGTTTTGCTCAATGCATGATCAGTTTGTAGAAAGCAGATTACAAAATTTATAACTCTTCTGGAAATTTTCGAACATTTAAAGTGTCAGTTTTGCTCAATGCATGATCAGTTTGTAGAAGGCGCGATATGAACTCATTTGGTAAATAGCAAATTACAAAATCACTGTCAGTTTTGCTCAATGCATGATCAGTTTGTAGAAGGTGCGATATGAACTCATTTGGTAAATAGCAAATTACAAAATCACTGAGTTATAATCTAGATACTTTATTCCGTGTGACATGCTGTAAATTTTGTGAAAACGTGAAATGTATAAAATTACAAGATCACAAGCAAAGACCCAAACGAGGACCCAAGTGCGAAGCCACCCCCCCCCCCCCCCGCCCAACGACAGCCCAAACAAAGACCACAGTGAAAAGTTCCCCCAAAACAAATACAGCGAACAGCCGAAAAGAACTAAAATGTTGGCTGCACCCAATTGTGTACAATGTGTTTGTGTATGCGCGTGGGATTAGATCTGAACTCATGAATGTCACGTAAACGCAAGCGTAAAAGACGACATGTTATGTAAAAATGCTGATATAATTATCCTGTAGGCTAAGGCAAAAATACACACAGCACAGATGTGATGAAGGCAGACGATTGAAATATTTGGTACAACTACAAAAACATGCAGAACCGTCGCCATAACAGCGTTGTTTTTATGCAAGGAAGGACAATAATCGCAATATGATTGGTTTCGTATATGCTAGGTTCCCACTGTCGTGCGATCCGTTACGAACGCCACGATTGGCCATTCGTAGCTGATCGTGGAATTTTTGTTTCCTTTTCTGAAATTTCACGTTTGGATGCGAGTTGATGCGAGTCGATACGTTCTGGTACGATTTGGTGCGCTTGGATGCGATATAGGCACGATTGGTCAATTTCAGATGACACGATCTGTCACGATCTGGTCTCCCGTTCAGATACGATCAGATACGTTCCGATAGGATTGTCCCGATTGAGTCCACGATTGTGTCCCGATCTGACACGATCATCACGATCGGGGTCCCCGATTTTGGATGATCTGATACGTGCAGATACGTTCGGATACGTTCCGATACGATCATCACGAACCGATGCGCTCTTTTGCGATCGGATACGATTGTGGTGGCGATGTCTTTCACGATCGGGATGGAGAGTGATCACGATTTGAGCCACGATTGAACCCCGACGGGTACATATACAGCCCGACTGACCATGGACTTCATTGTTTCTTGAACTTCTACAGAGTGAAGACTACAACCCACAATCATTGATGATGGCAGGAGTTGAGGATGATGACAACGTGGTGTTTGTCTTGTCCAAGGTTGATCCCGATCACCACGATTTCGAAGCACTATTAGATGCGATCTGTCGCGCTTTGTTACGATCCAATACGATCTCATGCGATGATCACGATTAAAAATTAAACGTGTTGATCGTAGAAAATTTTTGAACCGTCCAAACATGTTCTACGATCAACACGATTGCCACGACTGACCTCAAGATCTGATAAGATCTGATAGGATCACCACGATTACTCCACGATTAAGACCACGATTTCAATCGTGGCGCGAATCGTGATAGTGGGAACGGGGCAATAGTGTCATTAATCAAAAGCCTATATGGACGGCATCACCATTATCGGGGCTAGTTAGTGTGTGGAATATAAAAAATATAAAAAAGTTCTTGAAAACAGATTATAGTAGAATAGTTAATCCACGTAAGAGGATAATACTAGACATAATTATGATCGTCATCGCCATACTGTCTTATTGATAGGTTCATCTATTATAGTTAACTGAAATAGAGAGTTAGACCTATGACCTACCACATCCACCCCAGTCCTCCCCATTACCACCACCATTCCCGGATGTACCTGACCCCCAGGATACATCGTATCGCCGGTATAATTAGGTGTTCGGGCACGGCTACGGTGCCCGAACTTTAGGTGTTCGGGCACGGCTACGGTGCCCGAACTTTGCAAAGCTTATTTGCAAAGCTCAAATTGAATTGATATTTGCAACATCAAAGACATTATCATGAAGATGTGGGAAATCGTTATGACGTCATCGGGTATCAAATTAAACTAAATCAAACTTAATATTTCAAAAAATCTCTTGAACCAAGAATGGAAAAAACGCATTTTTTGCACAATCATAAAGAACATGAATTATGTGACATTTATGAATTATGTGACAGACATGACGTAACGTGACCTTTACTTCCAGTCGAAACAGGAAGTTCAAATTCAAAAAAAATTCTGACGCACATACGATAGGCTATTCGAGAAAATAAATCCCAGGTGGTAGCCTGAGTGAGGTCAGACATTTTCAAAAATATGATTGGTGACGTCATCGTAGCTCTGAGCGCCCTCTAACGGCAGGTTAAAAAATCCATTTTTGCTATCTTAAAAATAACATCGTCGGAATTTCACACAAATTTGCCACAGTGAACAACTACGTTAAAAACAACATTCTGGAGTATAAACGAAATCACATGATTGAACCAAAAGTTATGGTCAGTAGAATTTTAAAATATATTTAATTCAATCATGTTTTATGTGTTCGAATCATTTAGATTGATGCATCTTATTTAGAACATAATTATGTGACAATATTCATTGGAACATGGTTATTTTACTTGAGGAAGTGATTACAAATGCTGTAAACTGACACATTTCTCAATATAATCGTAAGAAACATGATTTTACAGTAAATAATGTACTGGCGGGTCCCGTAATTTTGGCACTTTTTAACTTATAAACCAAGCTTTTGACAACTATTTTGTGAAGCATTTCGAAGTGTTTGTATTCCTTTTTAATAGGAAAATGTCCATGTTCCAATGAAAACAAACAGAAATTGGACATTGTCGGTAAAACACGGAGGATGTACATTTTTAATAAAAATATAATACTAATTAGGCCTACTAATACTTTTCTTGTTTCAGTTTTGGGAACTTAAGTTAAACTAATTTGTGTTAAATGTCCCACAATGTGGGGTGATGGAACTCTCCCCGTCCCACTTTCGTTCAGTAATTAAACTCGCCTTGGAAAGTTTGTTGAACTTTTGTTTCATGAGGAAACGTGTGTGTAGAAGTTTCTGTAACTTTCTATAAGGGACCTAAAGGCCTTTTCACACTATGTACCTCTTACACGTGTAGAAGTGTACACGGTTCCACTCCGTGTTGACTCTTAAGAATTTCAACACGGTTCAATTCCGGTATGATTTCACACTATCCGTTTTGGGGTTACACGTGTAACTATCCGACACGGATCCGACACGTGTAATTGCTCGATCATTTCACACTACGCTCGAGTCTACACTGGTCACAGCAGAAAGTCCCACACTGCATTGCGACACTGCGTTGCGAGCAAAGGGCATTAGTTTGTTCGTTGTTTCATAACTACAATAATGCACACGGATCGAAAATCAACCCAGTGACTTTTCACACTACGCTTTCGCGGCGCTTTCAACACGTGTCGGCGGTCTCAACACGGATCGAAAGCTCTCAACCCACCTCATGAGCAGGGTTAGTTTCGACACGGATCGAGCATCTTACACGGATCGGCGCCGTGTTACATTTTACAGTGTGAAAAGGTCAGTCAAGATTACACGTGTCGGACCCGTGTCCAACCCGGAGATTTTCTGTAGTGTGAAAAGGCCTTTAGCCAATCTCGCCCACTTACTCCACCTGGAACAATCTAAATTCTCACCCGCAAAAATTATAGCCCCCACTATTTTTTACTCTCCTTCCAGACCTTTAGAAAAACCTTAACAAGCTGGTCACACTAGTTTGATGAAACCGCTTTGTCTGGCTGGGCATGGCTAGCCCAACGTTAATCTGTCCACACAATGGAAAGGCTTAATTGGCAATTCAAAAGGTTTTGTCACTGGATTTGGAAGTTAACAATGGCAGTTTTTCGAGGACTACAGCTTCATCTCTGCTTTCCGGGCGAGTCTCACGATAATACAGGGAGAATGACCCAGTGGTTTTTGCGGGCGAGATTGGCGAGGGTCCCTATGTGACGACGTAATATATAAAATAGATTTTCTGAGAAAGCTTAATTGTACACATAAGTTTAGAATTTACCAGAAGGATGATTTTCGTATAAAGGTGAGACACAATTGGTATAGCAGCAGGATTAGAAGGGATTAGATAGGAATGAGAAGAGAACGAAAAGTGTGCGTGCGGTTCTTCACCAAATCGGCAGATAGTTCACAACACCACATAATATTACACTTTTACTGGGTACAATGAAATAACAGTAGGCATATTAACAGACATCAATTTAGTCATCCCCGTATACACCTTTAAATGTATTTTTTTTATACAAGCCTATTATTTTGTTCAATATTTCTGGCACTTAGTTTTTGAAAGCGCCCTTGGTGTTAATGAATTTATATAGGCCAATAGTTTGTTAAATTGAATTTTACGTTCACGGTGGCAAATGGATGAGAAATTGACACAATTTTGTAACTGTTTGATGGACAAAATTGCCTGAATCGTCCGTCGGATGCAGTTTATGCCGCTTTGAAGTGTAAATTGGGAAGGCTGATTTAATCATGATTTCACTGACATGTTATATGTAATACATGTCGCGCGATTCCAGTCAGATTGTCTGTTTATAAATATATTTTTAATGTTTGTTATTTGATTAATTATTGAAAAGGGGTATCTGTTCAAAAATCATACATCACTATTAATTTATTATTTAAGTATTCCGTTACAAAACGGAAGAGCATTATCCCATATAATCAACTTTTAAAGTCACGTACAGTAAAATCTGAAGGATTTCCATGAATTTCGCGTTTGATTTAATTTTGCTTCGTATCTGTTCCATTTTTCCTATAAAGATTTCCTTATTGGCCATATCAACCAATATTTGGGAAAGGGAGGCGAGAGACAAGTGATCTATGCTGAAACTTTGGCAAACAAATGAAAGAAACAACGCTAAACATTCCTCCCTTGGACCTTTTTATGTTACCATGGTTACTGCCAAAGATGTCTTTATCATTTTAATATAATATCGTCATGCACATCACCATGCAGGATTTTGTTCAGGTAGTTCGTTTTTGTAAATTTATATTGTGTTCGAATATTGTCACATGAGGTCCAAGGGTGGGGTTCAAGGGTGGAGGTCCAAACGTGGGTCCAGACGTGGGTTCCAAGGGTGGGGTCCAAGGGTTCAGGTCCAAGGGTGGGGTCTAAGAGTGGGGGTCCAAGGTGGGGTCCAAGTTGGGGCCCAAGGTTGTGGGATCCAAGGGGCGAAGAACTGCAAATATTTGCCCACCACCAAAAACAGTTTTAAAAATCCGACCAAAAAGGTGGTTCGTTCGCTCCCCGACCCCTTCCCCTTTTTCAATGACATATATTTCTTTATGATACCAATTAAGCCGTACTGATAAACAAATGATAAATAAATGATAGTTACGATAGTTTTGAGCTATATTGATAGTTTGAGCTATATTGATAGTTTGAGCTATATGTTAAAGTGGATAATATGACAAGCTAGAAGACTCAATGATAAAGAGTTAGGCATAACTTCATTTCTATTTCATAGACACCATTATGCACAAGTATTCCGTCTTCACAGTACGCTCCGAGTACATGGAGAGATTTCAAGCGATATAGCCATTACGCGTTGATAGAATCGCAATACCAGTAAACACTCTTGGTAAAACGTCTTTAAATGCAATATACTCGTAATAATGAGAAAATAATGAAAATAGCATTCAGATTGGTTCGTATTCATTCCAACGTGGAAGTTGTCTCCGGATGATGACAGGAATTCATTTTGGAATCTGTTCCCCAAATTTTACATAAATGACAGCACCCGAGACAGAAATATTTTAAGGAATGTTTGATGCTATCATCAATTTTACATCAAGTTATTTTAATGTAAAAATTATTATCATTTATTTTCCGAGATTACCAATAGTATATAAGTTAATCCCGTTTAACACGGGGTCACTTTTCTTTAATGTCATATTCAGTGATTAAAGAGGTTTACCATTTCATATGGGCCAACGTACCCCCCCCCCCCCCCGCACATGTTAATTAATATTTCGTGAATTCAGTTGATAATAGATAACAGCACATTCAAGTTGGGAGGGAAATGTTGTAAGGCCGATACACTTTGAGATGCTTGCGTCTTCCAATCTACATAATTAACGTTGCCATTCATCAGTCATCACTCCGTCTAGACTATAGACGGAGTAGATATTTTAATTCCACTGACTGGAGACAAATCCGTCTGTTTCATCAAGTGAGTAATTGCTAAATGAGCCTTTAAGACATTGCCCCTCAATTTTCTTTGATTTCTTTGTATTTATTGTTTTAAATTAAAAAAATAAAATGACATGAAAATGAATTAAAACCAAAACGTGAGAAGAGATTGTTATTGACAAGATCATTGCTAATATTTGAAATAAGCTGGTAAACTGCGAGTCGACGACGTGCCGGAAATTAATATCGGTACAATTGTAAATTTAACAGATTGCATTGCTGAGTAAGGATTATTTGTTAATGCCTTCCCGGCAAAGTATTGCATGAAACACAGGCCCGTGTGGTGGGGGATTCGATGGGAGCCACACAAAAAATTATTACCCATTACTTGCACAAGTTTACTCAGGTTTGTAGCGATGTAATCGATGAACAACAACAACAACAACAACAACAACAACAACAACAACAACAACAACAACAACAACAGTGGTTATTCAAAGTGCCTATGCACAACTGGGTGCATTTTTACCGTGAGAGGGTTACGGTGTGGAAATAGATACAGTATAAGTACTCTGGTAATACACACTGACTGATGTATGAGATTTATTATTTAAACTTAGTAATAAAAACTTTCTCAAATTTTCTGATGGGTACAATATATGGGAACTCAATACAGCATCGACAAAAACCATTTAGAATATAACCCTGGGCTTGATTCATTCTCAGGCCGGGGGGGGGGGCTCATTGTGCCCCCTTTGTAGTTTCTGTATTCTTCAGCCGATTTTCATACAATTTCGTAGGTATGTTCAGTTCGACAACATCTGTCGAATGTTTAGGTAATTTTTTCTGATTTGTTGTAAAATAAGAATTTTTCCCATACTAAGTTTCTTAATTTTCATCCGTTGAAATTTGGTACAAATGTTGTCTTCAATAAAAACGACTTAACGTCACTTATATCACCGCTTGAGGGCGCCATACCCAACATTTGGGGTCATTTTGTCCCAAAAACATGATTTTTGAAGATTTTGACCCAAAACGTGGAATCTAAGTCAAGGGATAAGTATGAAAAACAGTTACAATATTTATAGAGGGTTTACTATTGGTATTCTCAGAAAACATGAAAGTCACTTGGATGTAAAATAAATGGTATCATAAATCGGACGTAAAATAAACGATCAAAATAAAATAACATCCCTCATTTCTGTATGAACTGCTATCATTTTAGTACAAAATTATTATTATTTTTGTAAAAGACTTTTGTCCTCCGGAGACGTTTATTCCACGTTGGAATGAAACTTTGATAGGTTGGTTTTTGTACATATTTCTTGATTCTTATCAAGTATGGATGCATTTACAGACATTGGTTGGTTTCTGTACATATCTCTTGATTCTTACAAAGTATGGATGCATTTACAGACATTGGTTGGTTTCTGTACATATCTCTTGATTCTTACAAAGTATGGATGCATTTACAGACATTGGTTGGTTTTGTACATATCTCTTGATTCTTACAAAGTATGGATGCATTTACAGACATTGGTTGGATTTTGTACATATCTCTTGATTCTCACAAAGTATGGATGCATTTACAGACATTGGTTGGATTTTGTACATATCTCTTGATTCTCACAAAGTATGGATGCATTTACAGACATTGGTTGGTTTCTGTACATATCTCTTGATTCTTACAAAGCTACTCGGCTCAATGGTTTCTTGGGGAGGGTAATTAAATCTAGAAACACTAAAATTCTTACTACATTTACTGTTCTATAAGTAGGCCTTTACTAGAGTATGCAGCACCTGTATGGTGCCCTGCTTTATCTACCCAGCAGGACACATTGGAAAGAGTTCAGAGACGTTTTACTCGTTTTTGTCTAGGCTTACCTAGAAGGGCTTTGTTTAACTCTGACAAGGAAATGTGCTATACAGACCGCTGCTTTCAATTGGGCCTCCCATTGTTAAATAACAGGATTCATTTTCTTGCCATTTTGTTTGTTGTTAAAATACACAACAAGTTTGATTTACCTATTGATAACATTGTTGTTGCGTTAACCCTAGACACTCTAATGTTGTTAAATTTCAACACCAAAGGGCGAGGACAAATGCAGCGCATCACTCTCTTTTTAACCGTTTTCCAGGCTGTGGGATGCTTTGCCCTCGGAAGTCAAAGATGCCATTGTTTTTAGCCTTAGCTCATTTACTAAATTACTCAGAGATCATTTGCTGGTGCCAGGTTCAAGGGTAGCTATGACAGAAATTAAATAACTTTTTATCTTGTGAGTTGTTTTTTTTTTTTTTTTTTTTTTTTAGTATTTATTTTGTAGTATTTTTATATATATATATCACATTTCTATATCTTTTTTTATAGTGCAATTTTAATTGTCTTCTTTTGTGGTTTTATGTATTGTCTAATGGCAGTCGGAAAACAACTCGATAGTAATTAAGTTTACTTTTTTGTAATCCTTCAGGTGTGCCATTGTCCTGTCTTTAAAATGTTTATTGTCTAATCAATTTGTGTATATTTATTAATTCTTGCCTCTTGTTTAATATGTATTTGATTTATAATGTCTGTATTTTAATGTTTTTACCTGAGAAATTAATAAATGAAATGAAATGAAATGGATGCATTTACAGACATTGGTTGGTTTCTGTACATATCTCTTGATTCTTACAAAGTATGGATGCATTTACAGACATTGGCTGGTTTCTGTACATATCTCTTGATTCTTACAAAGTATGGATGCATTTACAGACATTGGTTGGTTTCTGTACATATCTCTTGATTCTTACAAAGTATGGATGCATTTACAGACATTGATTGGTTTCTGTACATATCTCTTGATTCTTACAAAGTATGGATGCATTTACAGACATTGGTTGGTTTCTGTACATATCTCTTGATTCTTATAAAGTATGGATGCATTTACAGACATTGATTGGTTTCTGTACATATCTCTTGATTCTTACAAAGTATGGATGCATTTACAGACATTTTACCAAACGTGTATACTGGCTTTATGAAGTGATGAGTACCTACCAATACGCTTTGAAGAAATCCAATAAAGATTTCTGAGTTGTGGTATGCGTAATATTAGGGCAAATAATGGATATGAAATGGTAATGTTGACACAACACACACTGTTGATATTAAATTTTTCCAGATGCTCTTTCTCACACACAAAATTTACATTATATTGACTTTATTACCACCCCATTGCCTTGAGTCTTAGTGTACACATCGGCAACAAATCAAGCAAATATATTTCCTTGACATCTTCAGTGTATCACCTAATCAGGTTAATTGCACTGGTATAATGTTACCCATCTGTTCATTCTAGCATGAGCTAATATCATATAGTCAATATCATCATTGATATGAAGCGACTTTAGCCAAAACAATCAAGGGATACTTTTAGGTGGGAAGACACAAGCAGGTGTTTCATAAATAAACAAGTTCCCTTGATATTGATGAAATTATTTGGAAGGCCTCCTTGAGATGAGACAGGGGCATAAGATTACTATCTGTCAGCAGAGTTTCCTTCAAGACATGTTTCTTTTTCGCTGATAGGCCTAAGCATTGTGCATGAACGAGAATTTTAGGGGGAAAATGGTAGTTTCTTCAGTGAAGTAGTTGTAAGTACAAGTAATTGCTGAGTCTAATGTTTGAGTTATCCCAGAAATTACCAAGCTGTTGATTAATTCGGGCTTTTGAATTTAACCTTGTTTCTCTTTATCTTAATATTCATGCGGGAATATCAATAATATCCTTAGCTTCATTCTCGGTATGTTTTGTATACATGCGGTTTTGTTTAAATGCGGTTGCTTCGGGAACCGTTTAACCGAAACATTGGCGGTCGGCTAACCGGTTAACCGAAAGTCGGCACCCAACGGCCACACAAACTAGATATAGTCGGAACAATGTGTATACATTTTCAATCAAAAGCCATCGATGAACTTCCCGCAATGATTGTTTTATAACATAACTAAGGCTGCAAAAAATAAAGTCTAGAAAAACAAAATGGGCGGCAATTCTTCCAAAATTGTTTATTTTTGTAAATTGGTTTAATATCGGTTTCGGTTAGCCGGTTACCAAATTTCTAAATGGTTATTGCAGTTTCGGTCGGTTAACCGTCCCAGCACGAAGGTGAACAGATAATAACGAATGCCCTGCAAGATTGGGGCGTTATAGAATAACAACAATGATATCAAGTTTATTCTTCGAATTGGCCCAATATGAACAACACTGGTGTGGTGTTTAACACCGCAGTTTTGTTTTACAGTGGAAACCAAATAATTGTAAATAATAATAATAATAATAATGTGTGGATTTATATAGCGCACGTATCCACCAACTACGTGGTGCTCAAGGCGCATTATATTATTATCCCTGCTCATAAGGCTCATAAGGCTCATAAATTATTCCTGAAACCATCTCAGCTCCCTGGGGAGTATACAGCTCAATTGCTGCCATTTCTAGCGCATATAGAGCAAACCAACTCTGCCTTCACAGGTACCCATTTAACCACTGGGTGGAGAGAAGCAATTATGATTAAGTGTCTTACTCAAAGACACAAGTGTCACGGCCGTGATTCGAACCCACATTATGTTGCTAACACCAGAACTTGAATCCGGTAAGCTAGACCGCTAGGCCACGACACCCCACGACACCCAATGATAGTTTTGCTGGCTGACCCCTTCGATATTAATTATGATGGATGCAAGGCCAGTGCAAGGTTGTTAAGTGTCAAGTTCTAAACCACCCTGTTTAAATATAAAGACAACAATAATTGATTCGTGCCCAAATTGGTGATAAATAAAAGAGGACCAGATGCACAATGGGTCAAGATGATTATCCATAAATGTAATTTATCAATTGCTGAACTTGAGTCTTTAATTATGAGAATAATTAATGGGCATATATTCTCAAATAAATTGTCTGTTCGGAAATTAAATTAAGTCAATGATCAATTTCTCAACAGTTTTCTTCATTTAGACCTATACATAGGATTATCTACGATACATGACTATTTTTAAGCAATTACTTACTTTAAAGACAATTCCTTGAAGGATCTATGGAATAGGATTGTTTGAACACATTATGAACAACATTAATCTGTATCTATCTATAACCTTTTAACCTTTTAATATGTGGGTGTTTCAATACCTTTTTTGGATAGTGCTGTGGCAATTTGCATATTCATGAGCAACAAAAAGGTGACACTGGGATGCAATTCCCCGTCTTTTAAAAAGACAGTTCTCATAATTTTTGGTGTGTTTCTGTTAACTGAGTCTTTGCTTACCAATCAGTAAACCTTTTGAGGTGACCATTAATCGAGGTTTCAAGAGCAATTTTGTGCACCTTCTGTGCTGCTGTGACTCTGTGTTTCTGTTGTATTCTACCAAATCCTAGTGTGTACATTGTACAGTAAATGTAGGCTATACATCTTCACTTACATGTACATCAAAATAGACTTCTCATTTGGATATCAACTGTCCAGAAGGATGGACATTTTACTGGAAATATCTACATAAGATAAACATTTCATAGGCATGGGAAGGTACAACATTGGTAATTACTAGATTTTCGTCTGCAGTGCTTCCTTTCATCTAAGACAAAACAGGAGTTGTTAAGTTACCGTGTAAAACTTAACCAAAAAATGGAAAACAAGGTAAAATAATTTTTCGTTGTTTCTCCAAAAAGGTGGAAACCTATTGTGATTATATTTGTACAGGTTACTTTTATGATATATTTCTTGAAAACTAGAGATTGAAATGAAATGAAATTTCACGACACAAGTTCGAGTGCACAGGAACATTACAAGCCCACTAGCCCGTTATACACAAAGAACACAAAGAACACAAAAGAATGTAAATAAAAGTACATCATTGGTATTCTAATTAAGTAAAATAATTTCAGTGAATTTACATCCAATTTTCAGAACGAATATGTGCTTGCTTTTCAACAATGGTCATGTCATAATAAATTTACATGATGGTATTTTAATGTATATATTTAAAGAGACTAACAATACTAATTGAAGCAGTTTGTCTAAATCGTGTCTTTAATCCTTCCAACCTCATCCTCAGGTCTTTCGAGTAAAATTCTAGAAATACTATTTATATTATTTTTGACACAATATTTTGTAGTAACAAAATCAATCACTTTTCTCACAGTTGTATATTAGTGAGAACGAGGTAGACCCTGGGAACGAAGTTGAAACCCTCCCATAACTCAAAAACGGCGAACTATAGGCCTACTAATATAATTCATCACACCTTTATTCGCTGTTCAGTCAAGGGTAGTGAGAATCCAGCAACATATTATAATTATAAACCGATAAGTAATTTATGTACTTTTGAAAATAATTAGAAAGGTACAAGTATTAGTAATTATCAGATTCAAGATATATCGCCCGTGTTTGGCTTAAGAGACACCAAAAAGTTAACTTAAAAAACCAACGATTTTTGAAAGATAACATCTTTACTAAACGAACCAAAAAAAACACTATGAAATTCGGATGTCGGAAACTGTATAAAATAAAAGCGATATTTAAAACGTACTTGATTCTGATTGACAGCTGCGCTGGCCAATTGGAAGACTGTACACGCCCTCGGCTGTTACGTAAAATATATAATTGTGTGGTCACGTGCAGCATTGTATTATTTAAGTTTTTATTTTAATGGTATGAGAATAAGGGTTCAGGATGCTTTTCTGTAGATTACTGGTACTAATCCTTGACGGATTTCTTCATTCTATGTCTCAAATAAAAGCTTATAACTTCCTTAACCCCAGAAAAATAGCAACTCAACATTTAAATCTATGTTTTACCGTCAAATCGACCCAAACAGGAGCGAAATATCTTTAACAAAATTTTAACTTAAAACTTACTATTATTTCTAAGTTGTTACATGTATCAATCATCCTGAGAAATTTCATTTATCATTTCTGGTAATGAAACCAAGGGATGCCTCAGAAAAGCGCACTTAAGCACTGTAAGCTCGAAAGCCTGAGGAAACCTGTAAACAAGAGCGCTTGCAATGTGAACCAGAAACACCGGGGTAAACCCCTTACACTTCCACGATAAGTGTCCTGGGTTCTTTTACGTGCATTACTTAATCTAGTACACGGGACCTACGGATTAACGTCCCATCCGAAGGACGAAGCAATTATGGTTAAGTATCTTGCTCAAGGACACAAGTGTCACGACCGGGGCTCGAACCCACACCCTGCTGCTGGCAACACCAGAACTTGAGTTCGGTGCGCTAGACCGCTCGGCCACGACACTCCACAATGATGTCATCTTAGAGAAAACAGGAATTGTTTATGTAGAATTTACAAATAAATTGTTATCATAAAAATATAAAGCATGTTAACAGTTTTTCGTTGTTTTTAAAAACAAATTGAGCCCCAACAGGTTAGTGTTATGATAATATTTCTTGAAAGTTAGAGGGATGAATTGAACGTTTGTTTGACAAACTAATGTTGTATACATGCCTTTTAATTAGTGATATGTTGCATACATTCATTTTATAGTATTGTTTTTAAACCACACGTGTCTTACCTTGAATACTGCGAATAAATATAATTATAATCTAAATACATATGCCTTCTGGCTTGAATCAATATTATGTAGAAATTAATGTTGACATTAATCGAGTTGCGGATTAATTTGTTCAACTTTCATGAGCTGCTGACATCTGCTTAATATGTGCATGCGTGCGTCTGGTCTCGGAACTGAACGGTCTGAATGGTGATACGTTACCTTCGAGTTGAAATTCGATATTATGGTTTGAAGGGAAGGTACAACATTACTAATGTTGTCGAAACTGCTTCTGTTACTATACCTACTTTCTTATATTCAATAGGCAAGCAATCAGCAAACGTTTCGGTTCAATACGGAGTCTAAGTCGTGAGAAAAGAGTGAAAAGGCATGCGAAATGTGTACAGAAAACACATAAGGGGGAAACAAGATGCGGCAATGTTTTGTAAATGTGCATATTTTTGGCGGTTTTTGCGCCCTGAAATGAGAGCACTTTAGGCTGAACAATTTGTCAGTATGATTGCTACCTTTATTAATTTATTATCAATATAAATTTCGGATAACAATTTGGTAATTTTTGTAATCAGGTAATTACCAATGTTTTGTTCGAAGTGTGTTGATTTACGCTACTGGGTTATATGGGCACAGGGAGATTTTAAGGCAAACCTTTTAAAATAGGAAATTAGTGTGAGATAATTATTGCCATTATATTTTTTGTTTCAATAGAAACACCTGTTCAATATAAAGGTTTTATATTTTGTTTTACTTTCCAACAATTTTAAATTGTTTGGCTAAACAATAGCATTTGGCTTGCACAGTTTATCGATGGTTGAACAAAGCTTTATACATAGAGATAACACAGAATAATGTTTTATTGTGTCATAGATGCTGGTAGTCAGTTGTATGGGTAGTTAGTTGTGTTTTACAACATTAAGGTCATGTACCATTGGTGATTATCCCCCAAATTAACAGCGAATTATTGTGTTAAAGATTACTTTGTTAAAAAATGGTCATGGTTCGAAACATCATGAAACGTTATTACGTCTGACAAGGTGTAATTTTCGACAAAATATGAATACAAATTCAACTCTGAAAGTGATCCATTTCTACTTAGAATGCATGCAAACAAATCTGAATGCATCTTTAAATATTGTCTTCTTAATTACACAACGGAATAAGCTGAAGCTGGTTTGGTTTCTATACATATCCGTTATTTTTTTACATAAAGTATATGGATGCATTTATATGAATTTGTACCGATGATGTACACTCCCCTTACTGGCCAAGGTGGTCGAGTGGAAATTTATGTATCGAAACAAATGTGTGATATATGTTTCACCAAGTTAAATGCATACACCTACTTGCCAGTCCGTATAAGGAATGATGTTTACATATTTTCGATATTTTTTTTTTTCATATTGCTTACTTTTATTTCACGAAACCAAATTATCAAGGTTTATCATCTAAACCCTGTCCGAGAAAATATACCCCGTCTTACAACATATATTTTTTTAACTTTATCTTGTCACACGAGTGTTGCTCATTTAGCTAGATCCCATAAGTTTGCAAATTCTCGGTATGTTGATTTTGAGAGGAAATTGCTTGCATTATTGCCAAAAAAGTATTGATTCTCTGTCTTCCATTACATTGTTACCATGAAAAACTAATGTAGCATTGGGTTGCCATAAACGACCATTAAAATAACAGTGATACGTACCTTATCCAGAATTTGAATCGACCAGAACGGATTATGTGTGGATTTGTGTGGAATTATTTGTATCCTGCCACTTTAGAACCGAATAATTAATTTACCAGATACGGCGACTTTTTAGCTCATTTTACTTCTCCATACATGCAACAGTTGTTTCACGCTTAGCTGCTCAAAGGTATAAAGCGTATAACTTTTCACAACACTCGGTAAAATTCGTAAGCCTTGTTTGCATATTGAGCACATGGTCTACATGTGAAAAGTTACTTAGTGGTTGTCCAAAATAATGGACGCGATATTCGTACTTTCGTTGCTGTTTTTTTCAATATGGTAAAGGCCTGATTTCGAGATAGTTTGATTGAACCCAACCTGATGAGTGACTACAGTTATACGAAGTAGAGGCTCTCCCTAATAATCGACGATCTCTTATGTTACTTTTGCAGGTTTGGTGGTTTTTACAGCCCAAAATGATACATTACTATTTTACATTACTATACGCGTAGTACGTGCTCATTAGTATTTCATCGTTGATTTGAACCGTCCGAATTGGGTGTTCCTAGGTTTTAGACGTACGTCGGTCGGTCATGTACGCACTGGCCAATGAAAAGCTCAGCTCAGAATGCCCCGCCTTAAATCCTATATAATACAAATCTGTTAAATAGTCATATTCAAAGCCAGTTTGCATAGTGACAAAACCTTCAAAATCGGTGGACGTGGGGTATGTGAACAGTTGCTTGTTTTGTTTAGGGTCTTACCCCCTACGCCAAACTAGAAATTGGTGATACAGTATTACAGTTTGTGTTACGAACAATACAATCCGGGTACAAACAATACATTCACTAATAATATCAACTAGTATAAATTAACAATGTATCACATATATGTAAACGTTGTACCATATTAATGTTTATTGCAGTTATTGATTTTTCACACTTAAAAGTAGTACACTTGTTATATTTGTCTGTATTAAACATGTAAAAGTTTGACTGATTTTGGCCTTCAGACGGCTGTAGGAAGTATATTTTTTTAACCAGTGCAATTATTCCACAATTGGACAACACATTTAAAACAGAGCACAGTTTCTCCTCCAAAGTTTTTAAACATAGCAGGACGATCCCGTTACAAAATTGCCAATTAGTTTATAACCCTAATTTTTCCCAGGAGGCCAACAATTATGTTCGGACAATGTTTCGCTTAAATAATAATGACTGCAAACGATTTTAAGTCATGTGCAGGCGGGCTATCTAACAAAACAGGAGTTGCAACCTCCAGTTCTTTTCAGAACTAATTACTACATCAGCGACATTTGGCGACCACTACTACAGACTGAAGGATCTTCTATATCCAAAGTCCATAACCCACCCCAGACTGAGGGATCCTAAGTCAACCACCCTCCATCCCCTGTGCTTGTCAACAACTGATTCAGTTCAGTGAGCACACACTCCTCTCCCCCAACCCCTAGGATCCTAGTCTCAACAGTTCCCTGTGCTTGTCAACAACTGATTCAGTTCAGTGAGCACACACTCCTCTCCCCCAACCCCTAGGATCCTAGTCTCAACAGTTCCCGCCTGCGCGCCTCAATGAACTAATCCTCCAGCATCCAATTGGCGACCACTACTACAGACTGAAGGATCTTCTATATCCAAAGTCCATAACCCACCCCAGACTGAGGGATCTCCTATATCCTAAGTCAACCACCCTCCATCCCCCTGTGGTCAACCTGATTCAGTTCAGTGAGCATCCTCTCCCCAACCCCTAGGATCCTAGTCTCAACAGTTCCCGCCTGCGCGCCTCAACGAACTAATCCTCCAGCATCCATTCATGGGATGATCCTCCAGCAGTCTACTTAAGCAGCAGCATTTTCCAGAGTCCAGCATTCTCCAGTAATTAGTTCTGAAAAGAACTGGTGGTACAACTCGACGTTTCGATCAGTGCGCGCTGATCATCCTCAGGAGAATGCCGGACTCTGGAAAATGCTGCTGCTTAAGTAGACTGCTGGAGGATCATCCCATGAATGGATGCTGGAGGATTAGTTAGTTGAGGCGCGCAGGCGGGAACTGTTGAGACTAGGATCCTAGGGGTTGGGGAGAGGAGTGTGTGCTCACTGAACTGAATCAGTTGTTAACTGGAGGTACCTGATGGTCAGCCCATCTCTAATGAAGCACGAATATTTAACAGATTTGTATTATATAAGAAAGCCTTAGGTAGTTGACGGTTGCAGTGGGTGGAAATTTAAGGTGGGGCTTTCCGAGCTGAGCTTGTCATTGGCCAGTAACGTACGTGACCGACCGTAAATGACTGCTAACAATAATTTATAGGATGTTTCCCTGATACAATTCGGATAAAATAATCGTGTTTGAAAAATCGTATATGAACAACAAATCCTGTGGCCGTTTCGATCGTAACTGATCAAACTGAATGGCCGAGAAAACAGACAAATTGGCTTTTGTGTTAGTACTACGTGAATGCGACAGTTATGATGATGGGCCGTCAGTACAATATTATACCCTTGATTACGTGTGTCAATCTCTTCTGTAAATAACACGCATGTGGTGCTTGAATAAATGACTTGCTTATATTATATACATACATAGGCCTACATGCACCCCTGTGATGCACCAAACAACATTAAGTATAGTACTAGACCGAAAAACAGACAGAGGTGGACAGGAAAGATGTCAGACACTTTTCAATTGAAGTAATTGAGTTGCTAGTTCATGAACCTTAATACGCAAATCCACGCCGAGTCGTGAGCAACCAGGCCTCCTTGAAGCTTTTATGTAAAAACATGTAAATGCTAATGGTTATCAGCTCTCAATAACATCGTCAACAATCTGGAAAAGTGTTTTTCATCATAAATATCGATTCAGACCGCAACTGTAAATCTTGACCGTGCATTTATTTTCTCTGTGATTTATTCCGAGCATTTTGAAAAGGATCTCGATTTTCCACCCCGGTGAGATCGTTGTGAGCGACATTATTTTGTTGTCGCCCCAACGCTGAGAGCTGTTAGGCGATCGTGCATGTATTGTCGGAAACATCAAATAGCCGATACTGCATATTAGACGTTGATATGCATTCATTTCGAGAATCATACACACACATTTGCTGATAAGATTTGCTAAGCTACTTTCTGCTTAGCATTGGGACAGTTACTATCATATGTTAAAGTTGAGAAGATCGCTTCCAAAAGTATCATTACTTTCAGTCAAATAGCCAAAAGAAATAGTTTTTGATGATCACAATTTGTTTTCTATACTTTTGACTACTAAAACTGGCTTATAATCACGGGTGATAAAGGGCCGACCCATTTATTCCCATTCATAATGCCAATATTGATTTCACTTTCAAACTTTAAAAAAAATTGTAATTTTGGTGAAGAGAGCCAAGTGGAATGTGCAAATTGAAGTTTTGGAGACACACGAAACACTTTAAAAGTACATGAGTCAGCTTGACGCGAAACAAACTTCGTCAACCAGAGGCGTGTTTTGGCGAACACTAACAGAAACTTCAAATTCTTGGCATAGCAACGCGAAAACGAGAACGTAACCAGAAAATTGTTTTCAGTTTGTGACGTATTCAGTCCGCAACGTTTCTCAAAATATACGGTGTAATTAACATTTTGGCAAAATGGAACTTAATAATAATAATAATAATAAAGATTTTTAGCGCGCACTTACTCTTGAGTGTAAGTAATAAACTTGAAAGATATAATGTTATACCAATAATTATTTCACCATGTTTTAACAAATAATTAACAAAAATTGCGTTACTTTTTACAATCCACCATCTTGAAACCAAGCGTAACCGATCACAAACTTCGATTTACGTTTAGTAAGAACAATGACGTCATCGCAGCACAATCAAACTCGCGAAAACGCTTAAATGCGCCCCTGATTGCTTCAAAACCCGCGTCGCACATCGCACGCCGGCTAAATAGAACAGCTGTCACATAGCCTACCGGTACGTGCTGCTCTGATTTTGAAAAACCATGTCTTTACCATCCGTTAATACACCCCCACGTGATCACGTTTCATCCTTAACTATATTTATGAATATGGTCTAAGACTAATAAAACTGGTGGAAATATATTTGGTTTATGCATAGGAAAGGCCCTAGCTCAAGATTTGATTAAGTGAAATTTTAAGAGTCTTCTGGACTTGAACCATGGCTAGGTGTGCATGATGGTTGTGAATATCACAACAAATAAATATTGTTATGATTTTGTTTTTGTGACTAAGTGCTTTTTCGCTAAACGGGACATCGTAACATGTTTTCTTTATAAGCTTCAGGCATATAACTCAACAAGGGACATGTCTATACTTCAAAACTAATTGTTCCATTAAGCCAAAACAGAAACAAATACGTGCAATGACCGGAGGCATGTTGCCCAACTCTGTCGGTGATTTGTCAGGGGTATCCCCTATACATTGATTGAGTTATTCATTGTTGTGATTGGTCAAACGGCCTCCAAGCGTGGTTGTTCCAGTGAGACTTGGATTCAGTGGTCAAATACCCATCGTACATGTACAGTTAGTTGATTGAGCCATATAGCCTTGCACTATGATTGAGCGAACTGCTTCCAAAACGTGTTTTTTTCCAACTGACTTTCATTGGTCAAATATTAATTTGCCCACGTAGTTGTGTGAGCTGTGATTGTGATTGGTCAAACGGTTTGCGAACGTGGTTGTGTTAACAGTGACTATGATTGGGCAAGTGTCGGCCAGAGATATTTGGCAATGGTTGTGATTGGTAAAACCGTTATCATCCAGGTGTATACAGATAAGAACCTATAATATCTGGCTTAATATGTCGTTTCTGACTTAATTAAAAAATGTAATTCTGCTTTGCTCCTTTGCTCCTCCTTAAACGTATCGTATATGAGTATATGAGGCACTGCTGCACCCAGCCTCCGGGTAAGATTGCTACTTGTTCAATCAATTTTGTTCGAGGTGCTGTAATCTTGAAGAAAAGTGAAATTTTTGCTAGGAATGAGTACTGTTTCCTTCTTGCGACGTGGCATGGCGCTGTTATTTACAGTAGGTTTGTAAACAAAATTTAATTACTCCGTTCATGCTCACCCCAAATTTCTCAAATTCCGTAAGTTCACTGTTGAGGTATCCCCAAATAGCATGGTTAATTCTCATTAGCCTGCTTTGAACCCTTGACCCAAAAAATCCTACTGCAAAAAGCATGGTCCCATAGGACCGTGTACAAATCCTGCATGGTCCCATAGGACCGTGTACAAATCCTAATGCCATCTGTCAACACACAAGGGCATTGACTTCGGCTCTGAGCGGCTTATCAAAAGCTATCAGTTACCCACTATATTGTGCCTGACCATAAATCCAGACATGTTGGCACCCTCAGCCATTGGATGAGAGATTTTTATTCCTATAACTGCTATGGGTACACATAATAGGGTATATTTTATGTCGATTTGGGGTAGGGGAAAAAGCGTTATCAGAACTAAAATAAACATCAACCTAAAGGGCCCTTACATTTTTTTTTTTGCTTCAAATTGTTGTCTAGGGTCTAGAGGACCTCTAGGCATCTGATAAAACCATTGGGAGTTGGTAGTGTTCAACGCAACAGAAGTTATAGCGCCCCTTCACACCTACTGACAAATTAAGCGCGATGGTTCAACGGTGTGCGTAAAAGTGTCATAGCGCGTCGCAAGGTTTTAATTAATACACAAAATCTGAGTGCGTTTTCACTATTTTCTCGTTTCATAGGTTTCATAGGTTTCATAGGTTGGTTGTTTAATGTATATTTAAATTCGGAGAGAGCAAGCATACTCATTGAAGCAGTTTTGCCAACATTACCAATGTTGTACCTTCCCTTCAATGTATATCTTGATTCAAAGAGAGTAAGCATACTCATTGAAGCAGTTTTGCCAACATTACCAATGTTGTACCTTCCCTTCAATGTATATCTTGATTCAAAGAGACTAAGAGTACTCATTGAAGCAGTTTTGCCAGCATTACCAATATTGTACCTTCTCTTTAAAGATATCGTACATTCTATAGCCAATAGGCCGCTTTTTGGGGTTTTAGCCGAGTTGATCTTCTTGATTTGGATATACTGGACGCGCGAAAACCAAATACGCATATTCTGGAGATTGGGTTGGCGTATAGCGGTATTTTCCTCACCTCTTCCCTCTGTGAACAAGGGTTCGAATCCCACAAGGACCCCAGATAACATATGGATTAAGTTTTCAGTCCCTACTTGATCGTGCGTGGGTTTCCACCCACTTTTGAAACTGAAATGTCCTGACTGTCTTCTTCTAAAACAAAACTAAGCACTGAGGGAGAACAGTGATAATCACTTATCAGGTTATCCAGGCCAGGATAAATAAGAAATGCATTAAAACAAAACATACAAACTCACATCTTTGCTGTGCTTTGTTAATCAATGTCTCTATAGTAACCTTTTTGGAAAATCCCAAAAATGTCTTCCTCCCAAACACCAATTATTTTCAAGCTAGTAACGTACTGCATATCCACAACGTAAGCCAGACATCTTTAACATTTTAAACAGACTAGTGATACATTTCAAAGAGCTGCTAAGCAGATAATGTTGGTAAGCGAATATATTTAATAAGCAACATTAAACAGACTACCAGCCAAAGTGCACACATTTTTTGTTGGTAACCTATATATTCTGCTTAGATTTTTTTTTGTGATAAGCAGTTGCTTCTGCTGAATACAGTAGCTCTATGAAATTAGTTCCCCTATTTTTTCTAGAGAAAAATATTCTAGGAAATAATTACCATGGTATTATTTCTCCCAATGCATAACATTGGTCTCTGGAATGTGTTTATATTATTAGACATCTTAATTAAAACCGACCGCATTCCCCTATAAAACCGACTCTTCGTGGCTTCTTAGTAAGTCGGACAAGTCACATGACTGGTAAACACTTACAATGTATCCTCATGTTCTTTATTGTACTCTCTACAGACTGCCCGGGCAAACAGCAATCATCTCAACGAACGTCGCCCCCGTTGTGAGCCACACGAGTACGCGGTTGTGGGAAGGGTTCGCCTGTCGCGCTGATTAAAGACAAGTCGCTGTGGATTCCCAACGGAGGCGAGCGTAAATTAGTCGAGAGAAGCAGGGACTCTATCCTGACGGATGTGGTGATCGTCCCGACGGGATTCCGTATAGAGGAAGCAGACACACCAGGCTTTTTAATTAAGCGCATCTGTGGCTGTGGAGGAAAACTCTCTCTCTCTGTATATAAAAGACACCTTAAAAATGCGACACTAAACCATGTGAAGCTAACGCCAGTTACCATATATCTCGATTAAATTCGACTTAAATATTCGAAAACTCAAGAATATACATGGTTTTGTGTTTGCACCATGGTGTGAGGAGCAATCTGGGTCATTTAACGGCAATCCTGCGTTAATTACCCCCATCTTCAATGTCATTGCGAATGGTGAAGTGAATTCTTGTTAAGCCTTCCATAAGGTGGAAAAATTAAGATCGTTGATTTGAAGCTATTGGTAAGGTTGATTTGCAAACTATTTCACATAAAAATTACACCTGCAGTTTTCTATTCACCGACTCCAAATTCAAAGTGTATCTATTTTGAGGTTTGACTGTACGCTCAGGTTCTTACGGGCAAGGTAAGGCAGGTGGCACCCAGGACTCACTCTGATCGATCAGACCTTTCATTTAAAGTGTTTGTTTTGATATGCGTGCAATTGTGTTTCCGGGAAGAGTTATGGAGGTTGCCGGCTCTAACATGACGTCCATGAATCAAACGGATAACGTCGAGGAGGAGCACAACAAGGTGGTCCCGATCGTGGTTCTGGTGGTCCAGATATTTGGGATTATCGGAAACAGTAGCGTGATTCTGATTATTCTTGGCTTCCGTGACATGAGAAACATCCCCAATTTGCAGATCCTAAGTATGGCTATCGGAGATTTCATTTACCTAGTCATGAACGTACCCGATATCGTAGTCTTCAATTTTCTGCATTTTTGGCCGTTCAGTGAGGCGTACTGCAAGATAACACTGTCTTCAATTTACATTTCACAGGGGGTCTCCGTGTTGACCCTTTCTGCACTCAGCGCCGATCGATATTACGCCATCGCGCGTCCGATGGCGCGTCGCAAGATCAACGTCACCAAGTACACGCTGGGCGTTGTCGTCGCCATTTGGGTGTTATCTTTCCTGTTCGGAATCCCCGCCTTTGTTATGGGCCGCAAAGTCGCGTTTTGCAGTCTGCCCTATAATACCGACAGCTATAAAGTTTTCGTCCTTGTGCAATTCGTGGGACTTTATATCATTCCGTTGATGCTAATCACGATGTTCTATTCGCTCACGGCGCACACGCTCATCCGAGGGGTGAAGACCATCGGCCACAAAGTGAGAGATGGTAACGGTAGGCGAGACTCACAGTCCAAAGCCCGTCGACGGCTTGCGATCATCGTACTTGTCGCCGTGGTGTGTTTCGCCGTGTGCTGGCTGCCCTACCACATCTTTGAGATTTGGGCAGAATTCGAACCCAATTATGAAGTATTCCTGACGCCAGGGATGATATTCTATATGGAATTTAAGTATCTCCTTCCCCCAGTTAGTGCCTGCTTGAACCCCGTTATTCTTTACATCATGAGTTCCAACTACCGACGTCACTTTAAGAGGATGTTCCTGAGTTGGTGCCCGTGCTGCAGAGATACCAAGCAGCCTCTTACCCACACTTGGACTCTGTTGACAGCCTTCAAGGCGGTGCCTACCTCAAGGAGAAGTAGCATGGAATTCCAGCTGAAACACAGTTCATCGACGCTAGTTTCACATAGTTAGATATACATTTCATTTGAAAACGGATACAACGAAAGACATGGACAACAGAATAGTTGGGTAATTAATTACATGAAGAGTACAGCTAGTCAGACAGAGTGTTGCAACCTGACGTCACGTTCTCAGGACATCATGGCGGCTGTTTCTACATGTTTTAAAAGAGGATGGTTTGCGTTAGCACCGTGTAGTATATCACAAGGCTTGCTCTTCTACTGTTTTCCACTATACAAATCTTCAAATCGTACCTACATAATATTTCTTTCGTTTTTATTCTATGATGGTACACTTACAAAGTGGTTGGCTGGTTTTATTAACATGATGACTAACAGTATACATACAAAAGTGTAATTATTGAAGTATATTACCTATATTATGTAAATAGATTTCTGGTGTAAATAGGTAAGTAAAATACACAACTGAACAACAAGCGTATTTCAGTTGTATAGACGATTGTGACGTCACGCCTAAACAGGACGTTTCTGCCCCGGCGGTATGCGCATGCATCCTGTTTTGGTTTAGGCGTCACAGATCACATCATAATTATATAGACTATGCATTGATCTCCATTATAGTGATTATGGAGATCAGTGGAGATCTATGAGACAATTTTACCTGTGACGTCACTTCTAAACCGAAATAGGATGAGCGTAACATAACGCCGGGCAGAAAACGTGACCGCTCCACAATTTTGAAAACAAAGGTCACATAGTCAAAACTTTCACTGGTATTCTTTCACTGGTCATCGCACAGTGCCTGTAAACGGTGCTTATACATTTTGTAACATTTAGCAGAAAAGCTCAGTTGGTTACGTGTGTAGTTTTAGATGGTTTGAAATATTTTCTTCATTGTATAAGTTTTCTACGGATCTTCTGAAACTTGTTTCATTTTTGGTTCCTTTAATGATGATCGTATAATGTAGCCACCTGTGAAGGCAAGTAGGCCTATATGGTTTCAACGCTAGCGTTATGTTTTTCCACACAAGATGAACGTGGGTAATTATAAAATAAAAGGCCTTACAATAGGCCTATTAATTAGCCGCGTTTGTCCTGACGGAAACAACGTTTGGCTTGCCGGTACGCGCTCACTTGGTTCACGATCAAGAAAAGTGCTACCCAAATTACAGTATATGGAAATATTTTATATGCACTTTGATTTGATTTTGTTTACTTTATGGTCTTAAAGTCTATTCTATTCAGTGATTTCGTTCAATTTTTCATCATTTGAAAGTTTATAATTTCTGTGAACTCAGATAAAATATCAATTGAAATTTAAATACTTTTTTCAAGATATAATCAGCTATGAGAACGGAATATGCATCTGCAATTATTTGCTTTCGGTTCTTTGTTCACACAAATCAATTAAATATTTACAATTATACAATTACAAAATAAACAACAACCAAATTATGCCTACATCGTGCACGTGTCAATTCATGCGATACTGTTTTTAATTTGTTTTAATTTCAAATGAAATGTACATGTTGTCATTGATTCAAGTCATTTGGGTTTCTAGATGACCCCTCGTTCGACAATTTTATTAATTATTTTTGTGTATTAAACTCAATCAAATTGTGAAAAAAAAATTTTTACTGTAAATAAAATAAACTTGAAACATGAACTTGAAACAGCAAGCAGAATAGATTACGTGCATTAAATATTATTTTATTAAACAATATTGTATGGAAAATATTTATCATAAAGATGATGCTATTATTAAAAAGTCGAAAAAAAAAATCGCTGCAGCAGGACATTTTTGTAAATAAAATAACTGTAAAGGATTTTAAATATACACTGCTCAAAATAAAATAGGACTCAAAAGTATTTCTTGGTCCATTTTGTCCATGTGAGAACACAAAAGCAGTTTTTAGTGCAAGTAAAGTACTAAAGGTTACTCTGCAACATTTTAAACACTTTTCACGTGTTGTGCATGTCTAATGACGGTTTAAACTGGCAGATCATGTGATAAGGCATGAAAATGCAGATGACAGGTTCATTCTAATGGATGACAACGCCCATCCTCATAGAGCAAGAATCATAACAGCGTTCCTTACAGATAACCATATTCAGCGTCTGGAATGGCCTGCCATTTTACCAGACCTTAACCCTATTGAGAACATTTGGGCAAGTCTCAGTTACAGAGTCAGAAGTCACAACCCTCTCCTGTAAGGAACGTTGCCAACCTGACAGCAGCTCTACAGGATGAGTGGAACAACCTCGACCAAGCTGTGATCCGGAACACCGTACTGTCCATGATGAGGCGTTGTGCAGAATGTGTGCGAGTCCGGGGTGCTGCAACATCCTACTGAAGTCAATTGTGGAGTTACACATGAAGAAATAAAGCTGATTAGCCAAGTTTGACAACCTGTTATCTGCATTTTCATGCCTTATTGCTTGATCTGCCAGTTTAAACCGTCATTAGACATGCACAACACGTGAAAAGTGTTTAAAATGTTGCAGTAACCTTTAGTACTTTACTTCCACCAAAAACTGCTTTTGTGTCCTCACATGGACAAAATGGACCAAGAAATACTTTTGAGTCCTATTTTATTTTGAGCAGTGTATAATTTATATAGTATACGTCAAACATTATATCACATTGAATAAGCTACAATAGTATGTATATATAATTACACATAGTTGCTTACCGGTAATAAAACCGCTAACTATTTCAGACAAAATCTGCTAAGTGTATTTCAAAGGCTAGCAAGATTCGGCGAGGCGCATGTGGGTTCACTATATAGGATTTGTATTGTATGCCAGTGCACTCAGTGCTATAGCAATTACGACTGGCATATATAGCATGTATGAAGGGGTCGTTCGTTGTCGTCCAGTGTACCATTGATACCATTACAATCATACCAAGTTACACAAGACTGACATTGCCTGGGTTTCACTGGGGAGTACCCTAGGTGACAACGACCCATTCAACATCAGCATCCCTTTTCTATGCCTGATGGTTAGCAGTGCTATGAAATGGAAACCTTCAAATTGGCACAAAAGCGGTTGCAGAGTAGCTCCATGAAATTGGGCCCACTCAGATGTTAATGACCTACACGGAAGTGTGCCTGCCTGCTATAACCAGGTACCAATTTCACAGAGCAGCTAAGCATAACACATTGTTTATCATATATTATATGCTTAGCAGGTTTTGTTGATTACCAGCCAGGTTTTACAGAAAATGTGTGTACTTTGGCTGGTGGTCTGTTTTATAATGCTAAATAAAATAATATCGGGTTAGCAAAATTTGGCGTCAAGTGTGCGTTGTACTTACACTTTATGCGCGTATGTTATGGTACTAAGCGCGCGTGTACTTCTACCAACCAATGATCGCTGGAGATATTCTGCGCGTACGCACATCAACTGCAAAATATGCCAAATACTATTACTGCCCTTTCACCCACAGTAGTCGAATTAATAATTGTTGCCTGGCGTGATGGGGTCCATGGCGTTTTGTACACCCGAGGGGGCTGATGGCACCCGAGGCGAAGCCGAGGGTGCCATCAGCCCCCGAGGGTGTACAAAACCCATGGACCCCCATCACGCCAGGCAACAATTATTTTGTTATACCATGGTATTAGATTACGTTACCGAAGAAATCTTCCAGTAAACTGTCTAAGTCTGTAACTGGAAGTGTCTGGAAGTTGCTGTCATCTCGTCCCGTTTCGTTGCAGTATTCGCGAACTATTCGTACTGCATGGTCGAAGCGAACAAATTCACACACAGCAGACAAGTTGTTTAGCTGGTCCCTACAGTGCATCAAATTGAAATATAGCGTGTTCTGCGGAGTACCAGCAATATAACAACCTCGGTCGCTGTTTTCACTTCTTGCAATCAAAAGTAGCACTTGTGAAAGATATATGGGGATGATACTCCCGGGGACGATCAGGGTGATGTACCACTCTTGAGAGGTGAACATCACTTTTTGAGTGACGTCAGAGGTGAACATCACTTTTTGAGTGACGTCACGAGGGTAACATGAAGATTTGTGATTTGTCATGTGACAGGCTTTCGACCAATGAAATTACACAATCTAAGACCATGATATAACAACAATATATGCCCTCAACTGCAGCTCATGCACGGTGCAAATAGCAACTCTGTGAAATTAGTCCCTAGTCCATGGCCGGCGTTGTACTCCAAATGCGCGCACGCACAGCAAGCATGATAACGTGTTTGGCTACTGTACATCGGTATTCATGGGAGCAGAGCTTGAACTAGCAGCAACTTGACTACAAAGAGAGGCGCACTTTATTTGCGCGTTTGCAGTACAGTAAACATTGATCGCGCTTGTGTTGAAATCTTACGCACTCGGCAAGTCGATCACCCATGCCGGCTGCACTGCATGCTTTTTGTTGAGACTTTTGCGCGTCAAATCAATTGTTCTAGGAGTGTTAAGGGCCGGTCACACTGCAGCGATTACAAGTAACGATAACGAAAACGACGCAAAAGAACGCATTCTATTGGTTAAATTGTACCGCGCGGAATACGCGCACGCTTATTTAACCAATCGATGGCGTTCATTAGCAGCGTTCTCGTTCTCCTTACTCGTTATCGCTGCAGTGTGACCGGCCATTTATGCTGAAAGTCCGTTGTGCGTTAAGTGTATTGCGTACTGCGTGATGTGTTTGAATCAATGTACGAAACGTAATGCGCATACTTCCATGTATCTGTTTGCGTATTGCGTTGTCCGTATTGCGTAATCCCTATACACATTTTTATAAGCTCCAGCAGGCCAGGGAGGTTGGGGAAAATGCACCACCACGTGGCGAATATCGTGGTACTTAAATACGCGTAACGATGGGTATACATGTATGTAAGCACGTATGCACTTTATTCTATCATCAAGGATAGAGACAGTCTCCAGGCATACCATTCAAGGGATTTCATTGCGCACATAATGCCAAAGATCTACCGTCACGCTTCTAGCGAATGAATGATAATATACTACGTGTACGCGTACTTCTGCCAAATATCTGATAAATATCGCTGAAGATATATATTGTGCGTGGACCAGACGCCCATCATTGCGCGCAAGGTCAAAGTTGAATCTCGGGGAAAATAAAATGGCGGATGCGCGGCCGGTATTTGGCGTAATTCACGAGCCTCAAAGCGTGACGTCAGATCTTCACGCTAGTATGCACTGTTCAAATAGCTAGTGTGCGTCAATAACATTAGAAAGGTTTAGATGCACGTAAACGTGAACGTGCACGTGAAAAAGTTGTGTTGTTTCCAGGTGACGTCATCAATTTTGTCGGATAGCAACTCACAAAACTTTGTTTGCACGGACGTATTTGACGTGAAAGATGGTAAGTTCACGTATGCCAAAAACGTGAGATTTAAACTACTTTTTATTGTATAAATAAACGAAATTCATGAACAGATATGTTGATTGAGTGAATATGAATATCACAATAGCTCAATATAAACACTACTTCTTTGAGATTACATGGGAAATTGTAAAGACTACAGATTTAAAACAACGTCGACGATGTTCAAACTTAACTAACAACAACGTTACTACATGTACTACGCGCCTGCCAACGAGTTAAACGTTTAAACGCGCATTTTGACGCGCGTGAAACTATTGCAAAATTCACATAATTATTGCGTAACATGCTCGCGTTCACGCGCACGTCATACGTGCATCTAAACCTCTCTATTCTCTCACGCGCTGCAAACGTATACGTGCACGTATGTGTATTATAACGGCTTGGCGACAACAATTCTGAATCATTTACATTAGAAATCTCAAAATATCGGCAAGGAGTCAACGGACAGATTTCCGTAATACTCTTTTGAAATATCAACATTATTTTTTTTCAGATTAAGGGAAGAAAGTCAACGGTAAAATTTTTACAAAATCTTCGGTTTGCTGACACTGTTTTTGTTGCAATTCATGGGTGTCATTTTATTATCTGTACAAAAAATTACATTAAAATTTTAAGTTTTACAAAGTATTTTGAAAAAATATGAGAGCTATTTTTTATTTATTGTGATTGTTATTGGTCAATTCTGCTAAAGGTCTGTTCAGGTCTGTTAATTTTTCCCCTGTCACATTATTGGTATGGCCTACAATGCGCGTCAAGCCTCGGATCACGTGAGACCCTCCCTCCCCCACCCCCCTCCCGCGTTCCAGGGAGCGGTTGAAATGGATGAAGGACCCAATACGAATAAGATAAATGATATTTTGTGTGCATATTGAGAAAGGTAAGATTCCGAGGAATGTGCTCCCAGCGACGGTTTCAGAAGTTCTAATTTGGTTCAGCAAAATCAAACACTGTTTGATGTAAATAAATAAATAAATAAGTAAATAAATAAATAAATTGAATTTTTTTTTACAAATTTAAAATGCTGTGAAAGTGAGGAATGACTTGGGAGAGAATTGCCGTCAAAATTAATCTTGATGATTGGCATTTTCACCCGTTGCTTTCTTTTTTCTTTTTTCTTTTTTTTGTTTTGTTCTGCGACGAATGTTCGTAAAGAGGAAAATACGTACACAACACGGATACGCAACAAGTAAACGCTGTACGCACAACAGACACGTGGATTTTCAGCTTTAAGGGCCGGTCACACTGCAGCGATAACGAGTAAGGAGAACGAGAACGCTGCTAATGAACGCCATCGATTGGTTAAATAAGCGTGCGCGCATTCCGCGCGGTACAATTTAACCAATAGAATGCGTTCTTTTGCGTCGTTTTCGTTATCGTTACTTGTAATCGCTGCAGTGTGACCGGCCCTTTATGTTCGCGACTCGGTTAATTACACGATAGGCACACTTCGTGTATGTAATTAATGTATCATATATCTTATATATTAAATACTGTCCGGCCAGTACTGTAGCTGACAAATGCATATAGACATACATATAAGTGTAAGTATTCTAGGTATAAATAGCTAGTTGTTTCATAATCACCTGCCAATGTAGATAATTCACTATGTAAGTAAAACATTGTCATTCTCTTATAGAATTCGATTCGTCAAGAGTCTTTCTACTATATTTTCGTGGTAACTGATCTATCATAGATATTTTTCGTAATATTGGTGTGTTCATTATTTAAACATATATTGTAACTAAGGTGAAGTATGTGTGTAACTAAAGTGAAATATGTGCGTAACTATGGTGAAGTATGTGTGTTACTAAGGTGAAGTAATTTGTAACATAGTCAAACCATTAAAAGCGTACAATTTGTTGTTATATCGTTTTATTCAGTTAAGAATATAATGTGTATAATAAGTACACAGCGTATCAAATTGAACAACCACTCATAACTAAAATTATTACATAATAAAAAAGCGTACAATTAAAACTGGAAAAGGCTGGTCCAAATTGGAAACAAAAACGAATTAGCATGGTGTATTTTTAGAATTGTAATTTAGGCTAATTAAATTATTGTGAAGAGAGTTAGGAACCAGCACATACGTCATGATTATTACTATGATGAAAGTATCGCCCGTGTTTGGGCCGATTTGACGGTAAAAAATAGATTTAAACGTTGAATTGCTATTATTCTGATGTTAAGGAAGTTATAAACTTTCATTTGAGACCTTGAACGATAAAATCCATTAAGGAATAGTACCAGTAAAATAAAAACTCAAATTAATAAAAGGCATTTTAATCTATTTTATGTAACGGGCCGATGTGCGTGGGCATTCTTCCGATTGGTAAAACTGCATATGCTTGCTCTCTGTATAGATGATAGGTATATATATATATATATATATATATATACTTGTAGTAAAACTAGTGGAACGCTGGTAGTTGTAACTCCGAGTTTCACGCGTTATGCGATCATCAGACAACTGATAGTCACCAAGTGATTACTCCTCTATATATAGGCCTACACGCGCACGTTACAACTACCAGCGTTCCACTAGTTTTACTACAAGTATATTACGCTCTGTCTATGTGGCATTGAGCACTCTACTTCAAGATAGACCGCTACATTTTATATATATATATATATATATATATATATATATATATATATATATATATATATATATATATATATATATATATATACACCAAAGTTTGAGCTTCGTTTGGTCCTTCACAATGAAGAAAATCGTCAGAATCCATTCAGTTGTATTCATTCTAACATGGAATTTAGGAAAGAGTAATCTTTCTTAAATTAGAACTGGAAGTTACTGAAATTTTCTTAGTAAGGACCTTAAAACAAAGTAAGATTAATATCACCATGCATCTTTAACACTATTAAGTAAGTTTTACATTTAAATGAAATGAGCAACATTGGTAATTACCAGATTATCAAATACACAAACTATTATTACAAAATTTAGTAAAGTGTCCCCATTGGCCCACAACATAATATAGTAAAGTGTCCCCATTGGCCCACAACATAATATAGTAAAGTGTCCCCATTGTCCCACAACAAAATATAGTAAATTGTCCCCATTGGCCCACAACATAATATTTTACAAAATGTTTACCCTTCAAAGGTTTGTGGTTAGTTGTACCATGACCTCAAACAAAATATTTACCGGACGAAAACATTTCAGGGCCCTCTTCTTTGGAAAACGTCTGGCTTCGCGTCTGCCTTCTCTTTAAATGCACTTGCTGGGCTTATTACACACAATAACAGGCACCTAGTTATTCTCCCGAGTGGAGAGAAGCAAGCATGGTAAAGTGTCTACAGTGATTAATTACAAAAGCACCGCGGTCTTGTCCAGCTAGTCTTTCATATTAATTGTTGTAAAAAAAATAATAATAAATGTATTGCAATTTGTGTGATGTAATTCGAAATTATCATTGCGAAGATTCAACCATTTAAAAAAAAATTATATATAGGCCTATATATATAATATGCTGTCATGGAAAATAGTTTATATAGTTGTCACATATTGAAGACATACGGAAATAATCTTTGCCCTAAGTATATCAAAAAAAATTATATTGCGATAATAATTCAGTATTTTGTTAGTATATACCTTTAAAACCCATATATACTAATGGTATTCTCGATGATTTACATGAAACTTGATGGAATCAAACATCCCTTGACAATTAATCAGTACATTTAATCAATTAAAGCTGTTATTAATTTACGTCGTCTGGAGACGTAAATTCTGAATCATTTCCACTATATTCTCGTTCACAACACAATGAGCGGTCTAGCTTACCGGACTCAAGTTCTGGTGTTAGCAGCAGAATGTGGGTTCGAATCCCGGCCGTGACACTTGTGTCCTTGATGAGCAAGACGCTTAACCATAATTGCTTCTCTCCACCCAGGGGTTAAATGGGTACCTGTGAGAGCAGAGTTGGTTGATTAGCCCTATATGCGCTGTAATGGCAGCAATTGAGCTGTATACTCCCCAGGGAGCTGAGATGGTTTCAGGAATGATTTATGAGCCTTATTAGCAGGGGTAATAATATAATGCGCCTTGAGCACCACTCAGTTGGTGGATACGTGCGCTATATAAGTCCACACATTATTATTATTATTATTATTATTATTATTATTATTATTATTATTATTATTATTATTATTATTATTATTATTATTATTATTATTATTATTATTATTATTATTATTATTATTATTATTATTATTATTATTATTATTATTATTATTATTATTATTATTATTATTATTATTATTATTATTATTATTATTATTATTATTATTATTATTATTATTATTATTATTATTATTATTATTATTATTATTATTATTATTATTATTATTATTATTATTATTATTATTATTATTATTATTATTATTATGAAATAAGCTGACGCTGTCACGGTTTTGTTTGTATGTATATCTGTTGATTATAGGCCTATACGTATATACTGGCTTGAAATTAAAACATAAACTTCAAAATTTGTATTTGTTTTACGGATAACTATGCCTTAAAGGACATGTGAAATGCAATTTTATGTAGATAAATATGTTAGCACGTTTGCACATATAAATGCTTCTGGATAGTTAACAAAATGGTATAATTGTATATTTGACGAGAAGTAAATATTGAGAGTACTGTTTAAATTTGTAATGTTCATGCTTATCCTTGAAACACGAGGGCGCTGTTTTGTAAAAATACAACAGGAACTGAGTATCACAGCAGCTCTGAATGTGCACAAAATCCAAACCCTAAACCTTGGACAAGAAAACAGCGGTTACCACAAACAGGTTTACTGACCGGTAACCGAATACTCATATACCAACAGAACCGACTTTTGAATAGTCGAGGAATTCGTCAACTTGTACGCAGAAAGCAACCATGATGTTGCATCCGTTCTTGCTGTGACTTCACTGACTTGCTCATGAATACCCATAATGACCAACAAGTGCCTACAAAAGGTATCAAAACTCCTTTGAAATGATAATCTAAAGGTAAAATAGTGATGACAAGTTAAAACATGTTCTATGTCATAGGTACTGTAATGATTAATGTATGTGATGTTAAATATTGTATATGTATATAATGTACATGTAAATTAAAGAAAAGTGAATTATTCCAATAAAGGCTGCAAATTGAGGAGTTTGTTCATTAATTCCAAGTGCCAAAATATGTGAACAAATCAAAACAAAAATAAGATCGATAATATAATAGAGCAGCTTGTATTTGAAATGCATAGCAACCATCCCTAGCAACCACGGTTTTGTCCACGTACAATTTTGTGTTGATTGAGTTGTATAAACCAGCAATGCAATAACCAAAATAACAAACTAAGATGTACGAACCAACACAATCATAAACCATACATACGAAACCAACAACCTCACAGAGCTCACCAAAATAACAAACTAAGATGTACGAACCAACACAATCATAAACCATACATACTAAACCAACAACCTCACAGAGCTTGCAAGAACGTACAAGAACAGAAATGAGCAGAAGATTGAAAGCAAACACAATCTAGTATCCGCTCAGTGCACATCGTAGCCCTCTAGCGGTGAATTTGCACCCAGTGTCTTGATGATAGCCACTTTTACGTCGTGTCAGCGTTGTGCGTACACTTTATGCGCGTATTTATGGTATTAAATGAGCGTGTACTTCTACCAGCCAATGAGCGCTGGAGATATTCCGCGCGTACGCACATCAACTGCAAAATACGCCAAACGCAACAAACTATCGCTGCCCTTTCGCCCACAGTGGTCTAAACAACATGTGCCCTCAACGGCTCATGCACGGTGCGAATAGAAGTACAGAACATAAAATAATTTACATAATAGAACAGTATTTGAGATGCATAGCAACCATCCCCAACAACCATTGTTTTGTCCTCGCACCGTTTTGTTGTTTAAACCACCAACATCAAATACTGAGCTAAAAACATACAGAACAACCTCGCAGAGCTATCAAGAACGTACAAGAACGGAGGAGAGAGCACAGCAGAATGTACCGAAACGGAACAGAACAGAAATGAACAGAAGAAAGCATAACGCTACCTTGCAGAGCAGAGTCGGATCTGAGCAGAGTAGAACAGAATAGAGCAGAAGGAAACACAAAAAGAACGGAGAAGATAGGAGAAGAGCATTGCATATTTTTGCAGAGCAAAGATGAAGCACAGCAGAACAGAACAAACAGTACAGATACATTGTATCAGAGCAGATTGTGACGAAACGGAACGGAATGAAGCAAAGGGATTCTTAGCAAGAACTGGAGCTGAGCGGAACAGAACATAACAGAGGAACAAATTTTAAAGACTATAAAGTTGGATTTCAACAAATTAATAGACAGTCTAGAGCAATTACTTATTTTAACAAGCTGAGTGTTAAAAATACGAACTAGGTTATCTACATTGTGATGGTTATAAATTAAACTTGTATCCTCACCAAATAAACAATATATATATGGCATCAGCTAGTTTTTCTTTGCTCGCTTCCCGTTTATATAATATTTCAGGTCAGTTTCTTCCTATAGGCCTATATTTATTCTGTGTACAACCATGTAAAATGCCTGTGTCCCGTTGTGTGATGCCGTTACCCAGAGATCACCTTGGGAGGCTAGTTGTAGGCTACTCTATCTACCACTCGTATCAGTCAATAATTGTATAGACTAATCCAGCGACCACTGTTTTCCGCCATTACTGCAGTGGTACCGTACCACACAGCACGCGTGCGTCACATACATTCTCAAATATGCGGTATGCTAAAATAGATCGCTCAGATTGGTTGAAGAAGCACTGGACTGCGTAGAAAACGAACGCTTGACGCAGAATGTAGGTATCACCCATTGATCTCCATTACCCATTATTGATCTCCGTTTTCGCGACTGTAACCAGAAACATGTTTGGGCTTCGGTCATTGGTTAAGTGTTTTCGCGAGTTCGGTTGTGCTGCGATGATGTCATTGTTCTGACCAAAAGTGAACCGAAGCTTGTGATCGGTTACGCTTGGTTTCAAGATGGCGGATTGTAAAAAGTAACGAAAGTTTTGTTAATTATTTGTTAAAGCATGATGAAATGATTGTTCGTATACCAGTATATCTTTCAAGTTTATTACTAGCACTCACGAGTAAGTTCTATTTTGCAAAAATTTGAATTACACGGTATATTTTGAGAAACGTTGATGATTGAACACGTCGCAAACTGAAAACAATTTTCTGGTTATGTTTGCGTTTTCGCGTCTTGTTTCTGGTCAAGAATATGACGTCAGAAACAAGTTTCTGGTTAGGGTTGCGAAAACACGCCCCTGGTATAAAGCAAATTTTCGTGCTAACTATAGCAGCAAAATTTGCTTAAGCATAAGCGTATTTCACAGGGTAGCAAGAAAATTGAGAGCCACGCGTGCGCGTTCACCATAGATTTGTATTGTTGTGTCACTCATTTGCTGGCAGTAACGGCCGGCAATTAAGTTAGCGTACCTTTCTCTATGCTTAACGGTTAGCAGAGCTATGAAATGAAAAACGTACAGTAAGCTACAAATCGGCTGCTTAGCAGTTCTATGAAGTTGCGCTCAGGTACTCGACGGATTACTCTATACAGTCAGTGCGCAACTTCTGAAAGGTTCTTCCGTTTAATTGCAAATATGCACGGCACGCACGCACAATATTGATATTTGCATTATAATGAGCTGTGAGTGTCAATTTTAAAAATTATGTCACATTTGAACCTTTCTTTTTAAAAAAATATTGGAGTTGATATTATTAAACCCAACGAGTGTATTGTTCGATCCCAATTATTGATAAAGGGAATACAATTTTATTTCGAGAGATTTTATGATAAATACATTAACGTATATTTACGGAAATTTCGGTTTTAGAAAAAGTCACCTTTTAACATGTTATTGAATTACTGCAGTAGATTTGAACATTATGTATATGTATAGATAGACAGGTTATTAGTGGAGTGCCATGGTCGAGCGGTTTAGTGCATCGGATTGTGTTCTGATGGCTGAGTCGTCAGAGTGTGTGGGTTCGAAGCCTTACCGCGACCATGGTGCTTGTGTCCTTGAGCAAGACACTTTACCATAATTGCTGCGAGGGCCGAATTGAACCCAGCCACTGGGATGTACAAGCCAGTGCATGCTTAGTGCCGGTCCCAAGCCCGGATAAATGGGAGGGTTGCGTCAGGAAGGGCATCCGGCGTAAAACCTATGCCAAATCAAATATGCGGATCATGATCCGCTGTGGCGACCCCTAACGGGAGCAGCCGAAAGAGGACAACATAGATAGACAGGTTATTCGTCTTTCAAAAAACCTATTCACCTTTGTCCAAGTGACGGGAAACAGTCAGGGGCGCGGCTAACCTTTCGCTTGGGCGATCTTCAATTTATTCAATGTTGAGAAAAATAATCAGATCATAGATAAATACATTTTATTGAAGAGCAAGGTTATTGGTTGAACTTCAAAAAGCATCACACGGTGCCAAAAACTGACCAATTACAGGCTAGAACACTCAAAACAGTAATGTTCCGACGTGCACCATGTACGCGCTTAGCCATGCGTATTATACGCTCCCTTTGAATCTTGCGCGTGCAATAAACCCATAGATATAGAACATTGTAACAATGACACGCGGCGCGTTAAGCCCGTATTTATCTCTCTCTGCAAGCTTGACGTCATAAGTGTGTCTTAACTGTTAACACAAAATAAGTAAATGTAAGGTTTTAAGGAAAGAAAAAATGGTTTGTTCTGTTGATAGCGTAATACTTCAGGATACTATATTTAACCTTTTTAAGTCCCCAACCACGGGAAACAGTCAGGGACGCGTATAACACGAAGGGATTGGCAATTGCGCAAAAATATGTTGAATTTATACCAAATTTTAAGAAGAGTTTTCTCCCAAATATGATCATCAAAGCGATTATTCTTTTTAGTGAGAACAACATTTCAAGCTAATGTTCCATCAGTTTCGGTCCTATAGTGAGCACTTTCAAACACTCGAGAAGTCTCCCAGACTGTACTGCTTCTTTTTGAGACCTTGTGCGTCAGTTTGTGGAACAATACGTCACGAATGGGCCAAATCCATTGTTCTTGGAGTACCATTGACCTTATAACAGATAGCCCAAAACAGGCTCTGCGACATATCGATTCAAGCATTCAAAACTTGCGTACGCGCGTACACTGCATACATGTACGTTTTGTTAAGATTTCTATCCTGAGTTGGCTGTCGCATCACTCTCTGATTTTGCATGATTTTGGATTTTCAGTAGAGCCGTAGACGAAGATGAGCATATACTGCCAGAATGATATGATAATATAGGTATACTTGAGGTAAGTTATTAATGCTATTTGAAGGAATCTGACTCATAATTGCAAAAACAAAAAATCATAAAAACTTGCTCCGATCAACAGAGGTGCAGCGTGTATGTTTTGAATGTGATTATCGATCTTTTGCCGATCATCCATCATCACTTCAATGGAGAGCCAAAGACAAATCCATCCAATTTGCTGCTTCAGTGATTCATACCAGAATCTGTCATTGGGTTATTGACAAATAATAAGCACAGTTTTTGATATATAGATAGTTGACATCAACATATGTGACGATGATGATTATATGAGTGTTATGTTAAGCCAGCACCTAACAGTTAGCCTGTGTATATGTGTTAGGCCTACATCATACATATGCACATGTACATGTTTTTATTCATGTGAAATGAAATGGCGACATATCGTCGTGTCCTTATCATTACTGCCAAAACAAAACAAAACAAAACCAAAAAAATTCAGATATGGTTGTAAAGCTTTGTACTAGTCCACATGAGGAATGAAGTCAATGGAGAATTGTAGATGATTCAGTGCAAGCTTAAGTAAAACTTTGCATGGTGAAGAGGATAAGTAAAGACTATTTGCGGTGACACCATGTGAAATTCTCAATTGAGTAGTAATTAGTTCTGAAAAGAACTGGAGGTTACAACTCCACGTTTCGATCAGTATGCTCTGATCATCTTCAGGAGAATGCTGTACTCTGGGAAATTCTGCTGCTTAAGTAGACTGCTGGAGGATCGCGTGAAGACTGGATGCTGGAGGATTAGTGTTAAAGCGTGCAGGCGGGAAACTGGTGGGACTGGGATCCTTGGAGTGGGGGGGAGCAAACTTGTTGACCAACTAGGATTGCTGTTGTTGGTGACTCTCCACATTTTTGCTAAAGCTGTGTACTTTGTTCCAGCATGAACATTTTGGAAGATGAACAATCTTCGGATATTAAATGTCAAGAGGGGTTGTCATTAGTCAGCAAATTAAACATGGCAACAAGTCGTAAAATGAATCACACATAAAGATAATGACAGATGATTTAGCAGACACAGTGAAAGGTTTTCATTATTTGATATGCCAAGATCAGTTTCCCAAGCACTTAGAATGTAAACAGAATGGAATGAAATGATACAGGACGGGAGCGTTTAACTTTAGGAATCAAAATAAAAACTTTCAAATAAAATGTACTTGGTGTAAAGTTAAGACTACAAAGTTATTGTTGCTGATCAAAAATCTAAAAGCGTTTTCACTGTTTTGATGTTAACGATCAACACAAAATATTAATCTGAAACATTTTCATATATATATTTTTTATAAAAAAATATATATACAAAAATCACATGAAGAATAATTGAGAAGACTAAAGTTCCCTAATGTAACTAAATAACATAGATGGATCATATAAATTACACTCTGTAAAAGAAATTATTATTAGCCTTGGCCCAACATTTATTTATTTATTTATTTATTTATTTATTTATTTATTTATTTATTTATTTATTTATTTATTTATTTATTTATGTATTTATTCATCTATTTATTTATTTATGAAATTTTTTGGGGATATTTTTTTTAGTCGACACAGAGGCTATTTATTAAAATAAATAAATTATAGGCCCACACCCCTAGAAGTATAATTGCTCTTTTCTAATGATCTTATACATCCCATAGGGTCTGGTTTGTTTTCTTTAATTTTCTTTTCAAAATGGCATTTTTACTTTGCTGATCATAATATATTTATCATTATTATCAAACTGTTATAAATGTTTACTGTATTTTTGTATTTTTATGTTTAGTTTCATTAATAAATTTATCAGAATAAAGTATTTAGTATGCTGATCAGAATTTTTTGTTCACGTAACATTCTTTGTGGAATGACTTCGTCCAGACTGTAGGCAATACCTCACAGTTTAAACAAAATAAATTTGACTAATAAAACAAGATTGAAAGGGGAAAGAAAACCGAATCAATGAAAATGGAATGCTGTTTTATACGGGATTTATTTCTGTAGGTAAATTGTGGATTGGATTGTTTTTTCCACTGTTAAAAAAATATATATATATACACAGGGTCCATCACACGGGCGCTTGCATCCTTGAAATCGTTCGAGGATTCTTTGCAAGAACGATATCTTATAGAATTCCGATAATAGCTAAAATTAGCTTACTGCTCAAAATGGTAAAATACACATAATTATCATGTCCAGGGTGTAGTTCATTACGCCCTCTTGAATTGCGGGGTCAATCTACATGGATACGAGGTAGACTTGAACCTAATAATTCCCACAGTCCTTTGCGCACGCATGCGCAGTTCGAAATATCGGCTATCTGTTATAAGGTTAATGCCGTGTGACACATTTCTTGTAGGTAATAGACTTGTGGGGCGGTAGCCCAAATAAGAACTCCGTCTCTGTATGGGCTAGTGGGGCGGTATTCACGAAACTTAACTTAGTAGGGTTCTTAAGCAGAACTTAAATCTAACACACAAACATCAATAATCACGGCGTATGAAATATTTTGAAAGATACGCGCGTGTCATCCATACGCAGAATTTACTCGTTGTATATGCTTCACAAAAATAGCACGCGCTGCGCTCGCGTCATCGCCTGCGCCTGTGAGTATGCGCGCGTGTATAATTATGACAGTCGTGAACAACAATAGACTGGTCCCCTGTCTTTATCCTATATCAAGGATATAGGTAGGCTCCAGGCGTACCATTTAAGGGGTACGTATTATTGGATACGTTGTGCTGAAGATCTGACGTCACTCTTCGAGACTCGCGCGCTAGCAACTAACCATGGTCAAAGTTGAACATCGGGGAAAATATGGTGGCTGCACGGCCAGGATCTGACGTAATTCACGCACCTCTAGCTCAAAGCGTGACGTCAGATGCACAATTACACAGCTCAATGTGTTGTGTAAACAAGGTAAGCGGATAAGAATGTTCGCCGAAAACCAAATAATTTAACATTTCCTGTAAACAAGTACTGGTAAGTATTCATTTCACAAGTAGGATATTTCCTTTATTGCAGCTGTTACTATTATACAATTTTAGTTCCAGTTGTCCGGCAAAGTAAACATTACAATGCAGTGAATAATTTTATTTCGGGAGGGTTGGGCCTCTTCGCTTCGTTCCGTCGGTGAAACAAAACTTTGTATATTGTGTATTGCTAAATTATGATCATATACTTGCTTACATCATTGTCAAACTATAGTTCGTGCTTCCTCCTGAAACTCTACTGGAGAATTGTTTCTTTTAGCGAATTTAGTTCCGATGATTTGTTTTTTAAGTTTTGAAAAAACACAAAAAAGCGGCCATGATACCTAAGAGCCCCGCGCACTTAAGACTGGTTGGACCACACTTAGAGTTAAGACGCGAAAATAAGCGGGTAGCGTAGCGTAAATGTTTGTGAATACCACTTAGTCAGTTACAGTCGTCTAAGTTGGGTATTTATAAAATGGGCTGCTTACAATTTTGTGACTGAAAGGAGGACTGACATGGATTTAAATCAAACAGTTAAATATGTGATCGTTTTATTCTTTTATATCAGTAAAAGATCAATAAAATTTTTGTTTTGTGTTTTTATTGTTTTTGAGAGTGTTATTTTTACGCCCTGCACGGAGGAGCTGTTCGTGACGTCATGTCGGGAAGAGAAATTCGGCTCAAAACTCGGCTCAAAATGAAGGCTGCACAAAACTATGTGAGCCGATGGACCTGACCACTTTACTCTTGTCAGTCGAACTTTGCTCGTCCAAATACGGCGATTTTTGGGTCACTTGGGAACAGATGAAGGCTAACACCGTTTTTGGTGGTGTTGTTGCATCCTGCAGAAACACATCTTCCCGGCATTTTATTAGTTCCGGAAACAAAAATCGACGCTACGTGTGTGAAACGTTTGTTGTATGTACATGTACATCATGTACACATCGGATCTTCCCGACCTTACGTCACATATCTTATGCAAATTAAGCTTCCACCATGGGCGGGGTTGCCTCCCCCAAACATTGTTTTAAAATCAGAAATCAATGATTAAATAGACACAGGTGGGTCTCAAAAACAATATTTTATTACAAAACGCCTTAAGTACACACACAATAAAGGATGTCAGTCCCCCTTTAAGTAGTTTTGTGAATACCGCCCCTGGCCTTACGTATTGGTAACCAAATACTTAGCCTTTAGACAAACCTACGCGGCAACCTGGAACACTACGCAAGAATAAAAGACCACGCGCATGAGTAGCGGACGCCCCGAGGGTCTTTACCAGTCCGTTCTGTGGTCTTATGTTTTCTTTATATTTCTATACCGATTTGGTAGAAAAATGTTAATGAATAATACAGTAAGGTAACTAATTTGTTATGATATCACTTGTTCACAGTGGTTAGCTTAAATACGTTTGCTACATTAATTATTCATTTTGCTGGAGGTTTATGAATAATTAGTAGTAGCGTCCTCAGAACGGACCGCTAAAGGTGCTCGTGGCTTCACCACTTCCGTAAGTCAATCGTCCCACAGCCAAGGCCTGTGCCACCCATTCAGAAAAATGATGTTCCCATTTGAGGCTGCAGGATGTTCAAGTATTGCCCATCATGCACTGTTTATTTTGAAATAAAGGACACGTGCATTGAGCGCGTTTTTGTTTTGTTTGTTTGGTTTTGTTTGCCAACCAGTGAAATACATGGTTCATGACTGTATACGCGGTTATTGGAACCAGACCTAAGTGAGGCCGAATAAATCGTGCAAACAATCATACCCCTATGATATGGTATTTGGGGGTGCCTTCCATGGACGAAATTACTATTGACATGTGACCTTTTCAAAAATGTAACTGATGACGTCATCACCTGTCACAGCGCCCTCTCGTGGCGGGTTTAGAAAAATAATAATTTTCTATCTCAAAAATCATAGGAAATTTGAATATGACTTCTGTAAATAAAGTGATTAGTGACATCTTATCTTTTTTTTAAATATGTTTCGTGACGTCATCAAAGTTCAGAGCGCCCCCAAGCGGCATTTTTAAAAAGGTATTATTTTCCAATCTCAGATATTGAACCAAATCACGTACTAACGTTATTTTTTCATGATCACAAGGAAGTTTTATTGTGTCATATATATGACCTTCAAATCACCTGATCTGACCTTTACTTCCGGTCTAAACAGGAAGTTCAAATTCAACGCATTCTAACGTAAAATTTATAGGTCTTTTGAATATGAAATTGATATTGTTATAATAAAAGATGATACACCTTTGAAAAATATGATTGACATCATCAATGATAATTTGATTGAACTGGAAGTTGACACGAACACCGTGTTTGTTCTAACAAACACTTGAGCTCTTTTAGGTGTTCGAGCGACAGCGCGAACACATCTTATTATTGTTCGGGTTTTTTAGGTGTTCTAGCCACAGCGCGAACACAATCTTTGCATCATCTGAAAGATCTTGAATTATGTGACATTTCGTTCACAGGCGTGACCGCAATCTGACCTCTCCTTCCGGTCAAAACCGGAAGTTGAATATTTCAAAAAATCATATCTCATGAACCACAGCAGATATTTTCACAATCATTGCATCATCTTAAAGATCTTGAACGATGTCACATTTCGTTCCCAGACATGACCCTAATCTGACCTCTCCTTCCGGTCGAAAACGGAAGTTTAAGTGAAGAATTATTCTGAATCACTATTCTGTAGATGTATTTGTACAGCCAAAACATACGGTAGTTGCGGAGTTCAAAGAACCTTAAAACTTAAGACCTTAACATATAGTTCCAGGTAACGCTGTGACGTCATGGTGAGGTCGTCTAATGAATTATTACGTAATTAATTATAATTAAAAGAATATAATTTATATCTTGTGAACCACAATAGATAATTTCTTGATTCCTTCATAATCATACAGAACATGGAGGACTCGACATTTGATACACAGACATGACCCTATTGACCCTTACTTCCGATCCAAACTGGAAGTTCAAGTTTAAAAAGCTCTTCATAAATTGACGCAAATCTGAAAGGGTATTCGAAAAAAAACATTCTGGGTTTATGTTAAGTGGGATCTGCTCTTTTCAAAAATATATTTGGTGAGGTCATCGCGCTTAGCAGCGCCCTCTAGCGGCAGGTTTTTAAAAGGTCACTTTTTGCTATCTGGAGAAAACATTAGACAGAATTTTACCAAATTTGGCACAATTGACACCCATATTATGAGGAAAAAAATTGTGAAGTATGAATGACGTCACATGATTGAACCGGAACTTACGGTTGGAAGAATTTAAAATTATATGCAGGGTTCGACCTTAGCGGTCGCCCGCTCGCCAAATGCGAGTGAAAACGGCGGCGGGCGAGTCAAAACCCTTCCTTCAGTAGCCCGCTGGGCGAGTCAAAATATTGTCACCGATTGGCCTATATCAGCCCTGAAATTACACGACGGCATCGACGGCAATTGCCGTCAATGCCCTCACCCTCTGCCATGATGCCCTTTAAAAATACCATTTTTCACGGCAACGAGTTGCTGTGCTTTTTCCCTGCATTGCCGTTGCGCCCACTTGTTTACACATATTATTTACTACGTACATGTACATTCTCACGGAAAAAATACATCGCCGCCACGCTCGATTGCGCGACTGGTGGCTGCGCTGCTAAGACCAAGTTCACGCAATGACCATTTGGGAACAAAATAGTCAAAATTACCTGGTACTCATGACCAAAATGATATAGCGGTTACCAGGCAATATCGGCAGCTTGGTCGTTGTACGAACTTGGCCCTTGCTAATACTTTGGTTGGTGTCAACAGTACCCACAACATAAACACTACGCCAGGCATTCGCGGGAACCAGCAACGTAAATAATACATGCCGAGATTGTACCTAGACATGCATGCAGCGTGTGCGTACCGTGTGCATCGGATACAGCATCGACGTACGCATCGATCGCGATCGTCGTGTCGCTGTACCCGCCGTATGTACTTGGCCAGGGCTTTTGGCAAATTTGGTGGTCGTCAACATGCTGTCAACATGCTGTCAACATGCTGTCAAAGGGCCGACTAGCAAATAAAAAAAGAGTGAACTGAATACTGCCACATCCAAATGCATAAAACTTGATGTTTTTTTTCGGGTTAACATTGTGTTTTTTATTTATATTTAATTGGTGACATAAACTGTAAGTGTTGCAATACTGTACGTTTTCATGTAGGCCTACATGTAAAAACCCAAACGGAGACAGATAAAGGAAACAAGTTTAGTCTTATTGGAATGTGCTGAATTGGAGTGTGTTAATTTTTCTTTAAAAAAAAAAAGATTGCCTTGGTGCCCTTTACGTTTTTTTTATCATTGCCGTGATGCCCTTTGAAAATCAAATTGCCTTGGTGCCCTGTTTTTTTTTAAATGTTTTCATTGTTGCTGTGTTCAGTTGGTTAGAAATAAAATATGAAATGAGCCTTCTTCATTTCAGAATTAAAGCAAAAGCATTACTGTACACTAATATGCCTGATCTTTTCCTCTGTTATTAGAATAGAATCCGTTATTAATTAAAGAAACATTAGTATTGCCTCAGAAACAAATATGCACATAATAATAAGGTAACTGCCAACTGTTGTTTATAATGCACGTTCTGATGCAAAATGCCTAAATTACTAAAAAACAGTGATTTGATTAAAAGTATTTAAAAAACATACGGGCGAGTGAAAAAAAAAGTTAAGGTCGAACCCTGGTATGGGATGACTGAACCGGAAGTTAATGTATTCAGTATAGCACATTATATGTTATTTTAATTATATATTATGAAAACTCATATCTCCTGAAGCAACTCTTGTTTCTTTTTTACTTTTTCTTTTACTCCTTCTCAGTGAGACCTATCCGACAAAAAACACATAGTTGCAAAGTTCACAGCACCTTGAAACTTAACACATACTTAGACCTTAACATGTAGTTGTATACTAAGTTGTGATGTCATGGTGAGGTCATCAGATATCGAATTACACTAAATCAAAGTTTAATATTTCAAAAAATCATATTTCATGAACCACAAAATATATTTTCACAGTCTTTGCTTTATCTTGAAGATCTTGAATTATGTGAAATTTCGTTCACAGACATGACCTCAATCTGACCTCTCCTTCTGGTCGAAACCGGAAGTTTAAGTGGAACAATATTCTGAAGTATTATTCCCTATACATTAAGTAATACCGGTACATTAAGTATACATTCCATTTCGCGCACACGGCCTTTTCCACACACATAATTTGTGTACACATACATCACAAGGCATAGTCTCAAGTCAAGTCGCATGCCGAACTGAACCCCACGTTCATAAGTACAGCCGCATAGGCTCTTGTCAAGTCGCACGCGGAACCATAGATGCGAGGTTTGTCGTGAAACTTTTCTGAATAGAAAACCATATTTGCAAAGTTCAGACTGACTTATAACTTATAAAAATACTTTTACGTTGACATGAAGGTAAATATATATCGAATTACATCATATAGAGGTTTAATATTTTAAATATCATATCTCATGAACCACAGATAAATTAACAATCTTTGCATCACCGTACAGACCTCGAATTATGTGACATTTCGTACACAGACATGACCCAATTTTGACCTTTCCTTCCGGTTGTAACCGGAAGTTCAACAGAAAAATATTCTGCATCACTATTATATAGTCTGCAGCCAATGTGATAGGGAATTTGAGTATGACTTCTGTGAATAAAGTGACTAGTCACATTTTATCTTTAAAAATATGTTTGATGACGTCATCACAGAGCAGTGCACCCCATCGGCAGTATTTAAAATGGAATATTTTCATATCTCAGAAACAAAATTTCATCAAATTTAGTACGATGATAAAAGCCATCCAATATATGAAGTGTAAATGTGTGAAGTATAAATTCAGTCACGTGACTGAACCGGAAGTTAATGTGTCAATTTTAATTATATATTATGAAAACTCATATCTCCTGAACTAAAACAGGTACTAACGTTATTTTTCATGATTATGAGGAAGTATTATTGTTTCAGATATATGACTTTCAACTGACCTGATGTGACCTTAATTACTTCTGGTCCAAACAGGAACTTCATTATCTAACACAAAATGTATAGGTATTTTGAAAATGACATTGATATTGTCATTGATATTGTCATTATAAAAGACATCAGACATTTTCAAAAATATGATTATGACGTCATCAACTGCTCAATTGATTGAACCGGAAGTTAACTCGAACACCTAGTGTTTGTAATTTAACACAAACACTTAATTCTAGTTATTTTTTTGTTTTGCCTTAGAATGGTTACAAGATTTCTGAATGCACTGTTATTATTTTCTCGTGAACGATACAGCGTAATATTAGCTTAAACTTTCACAAATGCATAGGCCTATCTTAATTCAAAGAGAATAAGCATACTCTCAGAACTAGTTTTATCAACATAAGCAAGGCTGTACTTTCCCTTAATTTGTAATATTTCGTTACTTATTTATTTATGTAATTTATAGTGGGTTAGGGCGGGTCAAAAGTCCAAACCGGGAGGGGGTGGGGAAAGTGCACCATATCAAAATCCACCACAGCTACAATTACGAAGTTATAGTGTGGGTGGAATCAGCGGAGGTATTTGTTCTTTTCTATTTTTGTTTTGTTTTATTTGCGTGTGTGTGTGGGGGTGTGTGTGTGTGTGTGTGTGTGAACGTACACACCATTCGTTGTGGGGTCCAAAACACAATAGAACAATTGGACCCCACAAGGTAACTATAGAAAATCTTGTACCCCACAGGAGAATTATAAGGAAAAGGGATAATAGAACGAACAAAGGAATACCCCACAAATCAATGTGCGTGAGGGTGTGTGTGTGTGTGTGTGTGTGTGTGTGTGAGTTTCGTTGAGGACTTTGCGTTTCGGTTTTTACGTTTAATGTTTGTAGAATATGTACAATTTGTAGAACTAGATAGTTGGTTTGATAATTGAAACTGCCAAATGTAATAATTCCGTACTAGATGGGCCTAATCCAAACAGCTCTCTCATCTTTACGATTTAATATTTGTTTTGGCGAAGGTTCTCTTCGAAATGTCATGTATATAAGCCTTTGCACTTATCGACGCCTAAGGCTTAATGTAATGCATAGTTATGAATAATTGGATTAATTTACGGCAATGTTGGCTCGAGAACATCATTTGTAAACATACGAGGGCTCGTGTATCTTGTCTGCTGGCGGTTTTAGGGTTACGGGTGTCGGTTTGGAAAGAAGGGCTTTCTCATAATTCAAATCAAGCGAACGAATAATAAATTAATTACAAATCTCAAACAGAATCTGATGAAATACAAATTTATTTATTCATTTATTTAATTATGGTCCCTTAACAAAAACAATTTCTCCCGTTCTTTTCAGAACTATTTACCACTCAATAGAGAATTTCACATGGTGTCTTACTTATCCTCTTCACCATGCATAGCTACAAGTTTTACCTAAAAACAAATCCCAATAACATTCCAAAATTGCAAACCTCTTCAACTGTTGTCCACAACAAATTTAAATAATCTTAACATTTTCAGCAAAAAAAATTTCTCACATTTTTGCAATTCATTTATCTTACGTTTCACTCGGTGGTCAGACGGGACTATAGCAACGCTGGGGGAACGGGTGTCCGTGCTTCCCCAACCGCCCCTGTAGACCGAGTCTTTGTGGACTCGAATGCTGTTATGTTTGCCCCTCCAGTTACTGCTGGTGCCCCTTAAGGTGAATAGAGGTAGGACAGGGTTAGTTTTTGGAATTGGTAATTCTAAATTTTCTCTCCCCTCCCCTTCCAGTCTTTGACAACAAATGTTCACCACGACTGACAAATCCCAGAGCTACCCGTTTTGGAAAGGTCATCACTTGAAACCAAGTTCTGTCCATCTGTCCGTTCTTTCCGGCTAATTATTGACGAACCTCTCCATTTTGATGGATTTCGGAAAGAGGCTCCTCAAAAATGACATTATATATACGTGATGAACCGGAGCTGCTCACCGTGACGAAACAACTGTACTGATACCACATATTGAGCCATAAACCTGATTATCGCTGCATTTATTTTTTTCTTTCTGTTGCCCCCTGCTTTTCTATTCTTCCAGATGGCGGATCTAAAAAGAAGGATTTGAAAAAGAGGAAGGGAACAAGGAGAACGGGAAACGCGCAATACTGTACTGTATTCTTCTGTATGAAGCAGAGACAGGGTGGAGGCACCTTGGCAATCAATGGGGTGCTCAACTGTATTCCACTATGGGCCGTCCAATATTGAACACCACTGGCGTATTTTTTTGCTGTGCACCATCCTTACGAACGAAATACAGTACTGTCAAAACAAATTAAACAACCGGTGATACCATAGTTTTTGGAGGTCCCCCCCCCCCCCACCTGAAATTCTGGATCCAGCATGCCACTTATAAGGGACGTTTTGTCAGCGATTCCCAGTGCAAAGGGTGCAAATTCTTAATATTTAAAAGGGCCTATTTTCGGTCTTACCTCGGTATGGGCATGTGAATTTGTATGGAGAAAAAAAAAACATGGCTGCATGCAAAAAAAGGTATGTTTTGGATAACAAATAGACTTTAAATGAGTATGGGACTTTCCTTCAAAGAAAAAACATATCTTTATAAATACATAAAAGGGGTCAGCGTATTTTCCGTCCATCAGCCTCGGTTTGATCATATGGATTTGTTTGGAACAAAGACAATATGACTGCACCATGACGAAGGCTGATTGTGTGACTGCATGGAACCGTTACGAAGGCTGATTGCGTCCAGCAGATAGACCAGTAAATGAGTATATATTGGGCATTCCTTTGAGGTAAAACATCTCTATAATCTCTAGTCACGTGGAATTGTATGGACGAAATATCAAGGTGGCTGCTCCACGATTACAGGCCCACTGCGGCAAACAGATACAACATCAAATGAAAATACATAGCGACTTGTTTTCTAGGATTATCTTCATAATCCGGGAAGATAAGTTCATCAATGTAAAAACTGCCTCGTGCATCTGTCTCTCATGCTGCTGTGACGTAGTGTTCTCTTCTCGCTCCATTTTCACTAGCCACCTTATCTCATATTCCTTTCATCTTCTCCTACACTTAAGAGGAAACCCGAACCGCCAAGTATCATTGTCGCATTGCACAGGAATGGGTTTTAAAATGTCGAAACAAATTATAGAGGCGTGCGGAAACGTCTATTATTTCAATAGAGTAGTTTACCGCTGATGCTGGTACATTGTACAGGGAGAATGGATTTCTGGGGGCCATTTTCTATGGCTGTTATCAGATGGCCTTGTTTTAAGTGGTCATTTGTCTCGGGGCAGCCATATTGTCGTTCTTCCATACACATCACGTGGCCAAACCGAGACTGACCCCTCAGCACTTTGGTCGTATTTTTACTGGGAACTTGACCAAGATGGCCGGTGCGTGATTAATGTTTCCGCAATGGATGTGGGTGGCTCAATGAGCCAATATTAGTCCCTATTGGCTTTTATCAGGTCATAGAATAATTCTAGAAAAATATAAATATTTATTTAATAGTATTAATATTATTGTTAATATTATTATTATATATATTTTTATATTCATTGTATATTTTTGCTTTAATTGTTTATTTACAAAATGTTATGTTCAATGGGACCATTTGTTAAAATACCAGGTTACATTTGGACTTTGTCAGTGAAAAACGGTCCAGAGTGATAAGAATATTTGCTCTCATTGGACAAAATTAAAAGACACTAATGTCTTCGAGTAGAACATGAGCGCCGTGCAGAACGCCAGTTCATTCAACAATAATCGGCCATTCCACAACATTACAACTACACTGTAAAAATGCTGTTTAGAATTTAAACACGTGTCAAATAAACGCGTTTAGGAATGCGTTTAAATGTTAAAAACGGCCATCCTCGTGTCACAAAGCTAAACGTGCTTAGCTTTTTGATACCTGTTCATATGATATTTAGCATTCAAACACACATCAAAGAAAAACACAATCTAAACCTATTTTGGGCTAAACATGTGAAAAAAGTGAGTACAAGCTAAGTGCTTAGAAATATGTTTAAATTTTAAACACCATTTTACAGTGTAATGGCGTTTTTCTTAAATAAAGTCATTTTAAATGAGAACCAGAAATGTTTCTGGCCGCAGACAATCTCTTACTCACCTCCTTCCGTATATCATGCCATTCTTGATGTGTATAAACAGCTGGCCATTCCTGTCAAAGAGTAGGATGAGGAGTTTGTCTACCCGAAAATAAGATTTTTGACAGACATTATGTTTGATTATCGGATCGCAACCTTCTCACTAGGGTAATATACGGATCAGTGGTCTTTACCAAGTTTGAGATTGATGCTGCTCGAAAGTATTGGGGAAGATGTTGACGAGCATCCTTGCCCTATGTTTGGTTTGTTAAATAGTATGTTACAAACTACGAGCGTCCCTGTGTACAGTTTGTGTGTTATACAGTGTATTATGTTACAAACTACGAGCGTCCCTGCGTATAGTTTGTGTGTTATACAGTATGTTACAAACTACGAGCGTCCCTGTGTATAGTTTGTGTGTTATACATTATAGTGTGTTACAAACTACGAGCGTCCCTGTGTATAGTTTGTGTGTTATACAGTATGTTACAAACTACGAGCGTCCCTGTGTATAGTTTGTGTGTTATACAGTATAGTATGTTACAAACTACGAGCGTCCCTGTGTATAGTTTGTGTGTTATACAGTATAGTATGTTACAAACTACGAGCGTCCCTGTGTATAGTTTGTGTGTTATACAGTATAGTATGTTACAAACTACGAGCGTCCCTGCGTATAGTTTGTGTGTTACACAGTATGTTACAAACTACGAGCGTCCCTGTGTATAGTTTGTGTGTTATACAGTATAGTATGTTACAAACTACAAGCGTCCCTGTGTATAGTTTGTGTGTTATACAGTATAGTATGTTACAAACTACAAGCGTCCCTGCGTATAGTTTGTGTGTTATACAGTATGTTACAAACTACGAGCGTCCCTGTGTATAGTTTGTGTGTTATACAGTATAGTATGTTACAAACTACGAGCGTCCCTGTGTATAGTTTTGTATGTTATACAGTATAGTATGTTACAAACTACGAGCGTCCCTGCGTATAGTTTGTGTGTTACACAGTATGTTACAAACTACGAGCGTCCCTGTGTATAGTTTTGTGTGTTATACAGTATAGTATGTTACAAACTACAAGCGTCCCTGCGTATAGTTTGTGTGTTATACAGTATGTTACAAACTACGAGCGTCCCTGTGTATAGTTTGTGTGTTATACAGTATAGTACGTTACAAACTACGAGCGTCCCTGTGTATAGTTTGTGTGTTCTACAGTATGTTACAAACTACGAGCGTCCCTGTGTATAGTTTTGTGTGTTATACAGTACCGGTATGTTACAAACTACGAGCGTCCCTGCGTATAGTTTGTGTGTTATACAGTATGTTACAAACTACGAGCGTCCCTGTGTATAGTTTGTGTGTTATACAGTATAGTATGTTACAAACTACGAGCGTCCCTGTGTATAGTTTGTGTGTTCTACAGTATAGTATGTTACAAACTACGAGCGTCCCTGTGTATAGTTTGTGTGTTATACAGTATAGTATGTTACAAACTACGAGCGTCCCTGTGTATAGTTTGTGTGTTCTACAGTATAGTATGTTACAAACTACGAGCGTCCCTGTGTATAGTTTGTGTGTTATACAGTATAGTATGTTACAAACTACGAGCGTCCCTGTGTATAGTTTGTGTGTTATACAGTATAGTATGTTACAAACTACGAGCGTCCCTGTGTATAGTTTGTGTGTTCTACAGTACCGGTATAGTATGTTACAAACTACGAGCGTCCCTGTGTATAGTTTGTGTGTTCTACAGTATAGTATGTTACAAACTACGAGCGTCCCTGCGTATAGTTTGTGTGTTATACAGTATAGTATGTTACAAACTACGAGCGTCCCTGTGTATAGTTTGTGTGTTCTACAGTATAGTATGTTACAAACTACGAGCGTCCCTGTGTATAGTTTGTGTGTTATACAGTATAGTATGTTACAAACTACGAGCGTCCCTGTGTATAGTTTGTGTGTTCTACAGTATAGTATGTTACAAACTACGAGCGTCCCTGTGTATAGTTTGTGTGTTATACAGTATAGTATGTTACAAACTACGAGCGTCCCTGTGTATAGTTTGTGTGTTATACAGTATAGTATATTACAAACTACGAGCGTCCCTGTGTATAGTTTGTGTGTTCTACAGTATAGTATGTTACAAACTACGAGCGTCCCTGCGTATAGTTTGTGTGTTATACAGTATAGCATGTTACAAACTACGAGCGTCCCTGTGCATAGTTTGTGTGTTATTCAGTATGGTATGTTACAAACTACGAGCGTCCCTGTGTATAGTTTGTGTGTTATACAGTATAGTATGTTACAAACTATATTACAAACTACGAGCGTCCCTGTGTATAGTTTGTGTGTTATACAGTATAGTATGTTACAAACTACGAGCGTCCCTGTGTATAGTTTGTGTGTTATACAGTATAGTATGTTACAAACTACGAGCGTCCATGTGTATAGTTTGTGTGTTATACAGTATAGTATGTTACAAACTATGTTACAAACTACGAGCGTCTCTATCGTTTACAATGTAAACCGTGGACTTAAGAAACAATGGGTCAGCGGTTGGCGGTTATTGTTCGCAAATGTCCTGGGGTGAAAAACGTGTACAAATCAAGTAGGTCTTCAGTTTACACAATAAACAAACGTGTGTGTGTTTGTTTTGTGTTGTATTTAAAGTATGTATTGTATTTCACAATTTATTACGAAGGCACAAAAACAGGTGGTCACGTGATGTGCATTCCACCAATAACATGAGCAGGATCTGAGTGTCAGTTGCATAACATATGACAGCTATTAGATTGTGGTGAATCGCAGATGGCAGGCACTGGCGCACAGTGGGACCAAAGTGCGCCAAAACTAATTTTTCAATTATTTTGAAGGCATATTAGACCTAGATAGGCTATGTTTTCAGACCCGCAGATGTCAATGGAAGTGTTTTTAAACATTTATTACGTCATCAAAATACTGATTTCTGATTGGACTGCGTATAATTCACGCTTTATAGCCTCAATTGAGTTTTTGTCCGTTTTAAATTACACTAATCGAGTGTATGTGTTACGGCTGTAAATTATTTTAAGGATAAAATTATTGTTAAACAATTTGAGGAACGTTGTGATTTAAATCCATTTACACTATTGGTAATGTTTGTAAAAAAAAATGTTTCTAAAAGTATCCTTACTTTTTTTGAATCAAGATATACATTAAACAACCAACCTGTTTAAGTTTTAGTTTTTTATGTGTCATTATCCGAGAAAATAATGAAAATGCATTCAGATGTTTGGTATTCATTCTTACGTTGATTTGTTTTTGTTTCCGGAGGGATAGCATTAATTTTGGGCATTATTTCACTATTTTATTAATTTGATAGCATGAGACCATGAGACCAAAATATTTCATCCCTGTTTGATACCATGATCAATTTAACACCAATAAGTTTCATGTAGACCTGTGATCATTTTTGTTTTGCGAATTTACCAGTAGGGGCTTACTGACTGAATATTACTTTTTAGATACGTCTTGCTTTCCACTATCAAGACACTGATAACAATTTTAACTGCACAATTGTTTATCATGGCTATCATTTCGCAAGACTTGCCTTTGTTTACGAAGCAGAAATCGCAAGGGAATAATTAAGTCCTGTCAGTTTCACTGTGTGGCGCGCGCTGCTCACAGTCGAGTTATGAAAAAAGGTTTTAAAAATGTTGGGATGGGGTTTACAAAAATAGCTACAAAATCGCAGGTCACAGGTGGTCGCAGCTAATTTTGGTATCAAAATGTTGCTAAAAGGTTCAGCTTCAGGGAAATATGAGAATTTAGGCGGGAATCGGCGGGAATTTCTAGTTCCACCATAGCTGAACAAAAAAGCTATATTTTATATTTTTTTAACCAAATTCCTCAGTTTTTGCTGATGAAATCAAAAAGCTAATTTACAATCGACTTAATGTTTAAAGAATATAGATTATGCACTGGGTTTATTTCAATTTACATGACGATAGCTCTGTTAAAAGCCCACAATGACGGGATTTTAATAAACCGACTTTTAATAATAAAAAAATCAAGTTTTTTGAGATTGTAAAGCAGTTCTACAGTCATTAAATATTAATTTGACTTTAAATTGTTTATAAAATAGTCGTAGGGGGTCTTAGCAACCTAAAACATGTAAAAGAAATCAAATCTGGCACATACGCAAATGACCCCTTTTGGCGCACTTTGGTTTCGTCCTGGCACACTGTGTAGCGGCGGAAGTGGGGGAGGAAATGTGTGTGTGTGCGTGGGAACTTTCCCCCCGCACACACACACACACACACACACATTTTAGAAAAGGTCCTGATTTTGCCCCCACCCCCCCCCGCCATTTTTGAACCAAATTTGTACATAATATTGAGTATTTTTGTTTGTAACCAGAAGATTTAATGATTCTCTCAAACTAAATCAAACAAATCTCAAAAAACTGGCCAAAAATTTCCTTAAATGTTAAAATATTTCCTCCAATGTTAAAAAAAAAACTTTCCCAATATTATTTGAAAATGGCTTGAATTTTCTCAAAATTTTCGTAATAATGATGTTTTTATTTTATTTTAAAAACAAATGCATTATTTTTGCTCAGGTTGAAGAGGGGTGGGCCTGAGTGAGGGTTAAGACAGGCCAACGTTTAGGGGCAGTCATTGGCTCTTGCCTGATTCCATTTCCCAATAATCACAATGGATTTTAGCCAAGTGTTTTTACCCACATTCTTTCATACTTTCAATTCAATATTTATTTTGGAGACTTTCTGGCCGTAATTTAAAAAAAAAACTTAATCAAATTGTGGTTATAAGATCTTTTTCCAAAACGGTCTCAATAAAATCACATTTTATAAGCTCCCAAGTGCTCACACAGAGCCTCCTGAATGCAAAATTTTCCCGCGGGTCCTTAACCGGGCCTCGGACCACGCCGTGAGCTCGCTTTGCTCGCGGATGGGAACACGCACTCGAATTTGGACAAATATCCTACAACAAATGTGGTGTTAAACTAACACTAGTGTTGTCAACTTTATTCATTCTGTCATGGTGTTCATATTGGGCATGTTGTTACCTCTGGTGTAATTTGTTTAAGTCGCAGTTTTCACTTGAGTATTTTAATATGCCTTAACAAAATAAATACACAAATAGAAAGACAAAAGACTATAAGTGCATAATCCAATCTATTTTACAATCTTTAAATAAAATGTAAAACAAATCCAAGCAGTACAGGAACACTACTCGTGCGTCTCTTAAATAAAATAGCGACATTGCCCGGATGAATACGTCAAGTTTTATAGTATGACATTATAGTTTGAATGAAATTGTCAAATAATTCCGACTGAATTCCTCAAAAATCAATCCTCTGTAGACACCACGATCAGTCAACCGGTTTCCATTCACTTCTCGCGGATGCGTGTCGCTTGCCTAGAACCCAGGGGATCTCGGGGAAAGGTAACTTTATTTTAATTATAACAGAAAGCGGAGTCACTCTCCTGGGAAACAACCGCCAAATTATAAGTGGACTTGAAAGAGACTAATTTGCCGGCGATGTGGGAGAGACATCCCAAGCCCATGCAGAGGAAGACATGTTACCAATTACCGTGTTTCTTGTATTGATGTATCGCCACATGGGGAGGAGAATTGTATGCTGGGTCGCTCCTTCTCCAGGTGCACTTCTGGTATTTGCTTCGAAATAATCATGGCGGGAATTCAATAACTTAAAGGCAGTGTACTACTTTTGTAATTAAAAAACTATTTCAAAATTTATGAATTATAATTTAAAATACCGACTTGATGTTTGTTTTCATCTCACCGAAAACAGGATATTTTTATTCGAATTTAAAAAAGGTTGCCTTCCCGCACCTTTTTGAAAAATATAAAAACAAAACGAAAAGAAAAACAGTTTTTCGCTTTTTTCTCAAAAACATATAATTATAGGTATCTGTTGTGACGAAACTTTCACGTGTTGGTTATATGATATTATTTTTAAACAAGAAGGGTTGATATGCGTTAACAAATCTCAATGTTGTACCATCCTTTTAACATTCTCTGAGAGGGGACTATAAGTAATATGATTAAATGTGTAACATCCTTTATAATAGGCCTATGTTTGAAGAAATTAGATAATCGAATCATTTTCGCTTTTAAATATAGGATTAAGGTATAGGATTAAGGTCAATGTTGTTTTTCGTAATTTTCAAAAAAGTGCAAACCGCCGGTATGCCTCTGGTTCGAGATGTTCTGTGGAAGCGTGATAATTAAAAAACATAGAATGGACTTATACTTACACAGGTTTGCACAAGTACCGTAGTTTGGGGGCCATGCCTCAGCCCTATACTGTGTTTCCTTATGGGTTATTGAATACGTACGTTTGTATACTGTATATGTATATGTATGTTAATTTAAAATAAATGTATTGATGAACTGAAACTGGTACTAAGCCCCTGCTCATTTGATCTCATGAATAATTCTCGTAATCATCTCAGTTCCCTGGGGAGTATAGGTCTACAGCTCAATGGCTGCTGTGTTGGCGCATAGGGCTAATTAAACACCTCTACTGCCCTCACATGTACCAATCTATTCATGGGTGGAGGGAAGCAATTATATGGGCTCGGCCATCAGAACACAAATCTGATGCACTAAACTGTCATGAGCGAGCTGTTTAGTACATCGAATTTATGTTCTGATGGCTGCGTTGTTAGAATGGTGTATGTTTTTAGCCCTGTAGCGCCAATGGTTTTGGCCAGGAGATAATAATGTATAGCGCGTTGTGTAGCGTGTTGGGACATAATTCCATGTGCACTGCGCTATAAGAATCAGTGAGTATATTTTTTTATTAAAAAAATCGCAGCTACATTTGTCTTTACGTTCCAGACAATTTTGTTTTGGGATGAAAAAATTCCATGTTCCTTTACAAAATAAATAGACTGTCTAGCCTGTCATAGATTCACTAATTTTTGTCTTCAAAGAAAATAGCAATATTCATAGAAAAAAAACAGGCAATTTACCTTATAAAGTAAGGTGTGGTAGAATTGGTAATTCAAATATAACAAAGTTGTCAAATTGTTTTGTGAAACTTACTTGGTGTAAAGCTGATGATGGAATCAATAAATCGTCTCTAGAAACAATGTTGTCTAAGGTGCTGTCACTTTTAAGAAAAGTGAAATAATTTCCAATTCGAATCTAGGAAAGACTTCTCCCATTATTTTAAAAGCATATTCACTATGTTCTCCTTAACGACACGACTTAACAAGCTGAGTCACTCATAGGTTGGTTTTGATTGATTTGTGTCTTGAGTCAAAGAGAGTAAGAATACTTGTAGAAGTAATTTTGCCAACATTACCAATGATATACCTTCCCTTTAAGGAGTGTATTGCTTAATTGCGAATTTATACATTGACCGATACATTAAAGGGTAAATGTTGAAATTGTGTACATTTTAAAAAAGGGGCACATGCCCCTCTTTGACCCCCCCCCCTCCCCGAATCACCTATTGTTTATTATTTTTTTTGTAAAAGTAACAGCTCTTTAGGCCAAAATATTGTAGGGAAGATTGATACCATCATCAGCATTACGCTAGTTTGACAATACGTTTCGACTATGTAGTTATCAACTGTATACCTTATCTTTAATAACAATATTACATGGTACACAGTATCATTTCAATAACAGCCTTCAGATAATGTTCAATATCTACATTCCGATCTTATAAGTCTGTGGTACGCATTAAGGGGAACGTACTAATTTAATAATTACCAGATTAACAAATTATTATCTAAAAAGTAATTGGGGTTTAAGTTGGGACACGTATTAATCATCCTGAGATATTATTTCGCATGAAGTACTTTCATCATAGAAGCTAATTTGCCGACTGACTTCAGCGGCGGTAAAAAAATACTTTAACCTTCAGAATCACTGGACAGGGAGGAGGGTAGGCGAGATAAATCTTTGAGGGGGGACGGGTAGAGATGAGAATTTGATGAGGAGGGATAATATAAGCGTCCGAAATTTGTTGGGATGGGTGGTAGGCGACTAGGCGTGAATATTTTCCCCCAGAAAAATCGCCGAACGAGCGGTAGACATTTGGCATTTCCCCCCAGAAATGAAATCACCTATAGCCTGCTTTGATGGTTAGATTTGGTGGTTTAGTTGGCAACTGAGGCTCGATTTTGCCAACTGAAGCCCCCCCCCCCCCAACTTTGGCTACAGCCCTGAATACCATTTGAAATTGTTATGTTGAATGTACATACAAAACATTTTTTTAAACATTTAACAGTTTTTCGTCGTTCTCTAGCGATCTGAAATGAACTTCATTTCACACTAATGTTCCTTGGAATAAACTTGCTCGCCATTAGTTACCGGTTTTGGCATAATGCCGATAGCATAGGCCTACTCCACGATATTGAATCAAGTCATTTTACCTTATCACGTGATCAGCATCCTGCATGTGGGCCATACTTCCAACGGACTGATGAAGTCATAACTCAATCACATGAAATATTTTTTATCTCATTTACGTCGACGAGCATATGGTGACAGTGCAATGGCTGTGATGTACTGCGGTCGGGAGTTACTTCAAGTCCCTATACACTACCGGCAATTTTCCAAAAATAAAACTTATTGCACAATTATCAGCTGCACCTGTGTAAAATGCTTGGAATTTAATATCATGAGAAACTGTTTTGCCTCATGTGCCCTCATTTTGGAGAGAAGAAAACAACCAACATATTCAGAATCGTGTAATTATGGGTAACTCTATTGTCCATGGGAAATACTGCACTCTTATGTTAAAGAACAATGCCCTCTGTAAGCAATTGTTGACCTTAGTTTATATCGCGAGCTTTTCTTATTGTTTCTTGCAAACGGTCCTATGAAATAAGTATAGTTTAACATTAAAACATTATGCACAACTCTGTATCTATGTTGACTTCATTTTTCTACCTTTAATTGGCAATTTACGGGTGTGTTAACTGGTACTGTTTTGGCACTTTCTGGTCTATATGCTTAAAGGGGCAGTATCGTCACGAGCAGACTTTCAAAAGGTCATGGAATCGGTGTCATAGTTTAAGATGAACATAGTGACTGAAAATTACTGGCTCATCAATGCAGCGTCATATGACCTTATCATGTGGGATATTATTTTTGGTCACTGAGCTAATCTAAAACTAGCACTCCGATTCCATGCCCTGTTGATCGTGATGATATTGTCTCTTTAAATGGAAATTTTTAATAGGCATATCAATAAGCAAGGTCACATTGGGATCAAATGCAACATCATGGCTGCTTTCTGCATATACGTTGACTGAATTCCTCATCTTTTCAAAAGTCAGTCCTTTTTAGTTGTTTAGCCAACTGAGTGTTTAGTTACCAATCAGTAAACTGTTTTTAGGTAACTACTGTTTTCTTGGCCAAGGTTTGGGTTTTGGTCTTGTACACTTTCAGAGCTGCTGTGACACCGAGCACCTATTGAGTTCCCACAAAACAGCGCCCTCGTGTGTACCATGAATGTGTTTGTTTTCCATATTTTTAAACAGTATACTCAATTTTTAATTCACGTCAAAAATAGACTTCCCATTTTGTTTCATTTGTCCAGAAGCATGGATATTTGAAAACTAAATATTTCTACATCAAATTATTTGCATTTTATCCCAAATTACATTGGGCTTTTTCTAACAGTTGTGAATATTCCAGGATCAAGAAATATGTGGGCATAAAAGGGACGTGCCACTGCTCGAACTCATCCCTTGGGTGCGCAAATGGACATGAGGTATCCCCGACAGTATACTTCATCCCTTGAATTGCCCGTATTAGCCTAATCGTCGTCGACTGGCTTAACAAGTCTTGCTGAACAAATATCCCTTTTTTGCATAAAAGATGACAGTTGCCATCATTCCAGGTAAAATGAAATTGCATTACGAAACGTGACCGGCATGTTCTGCGTGGCTGGGTCCAGCAAGGCAGTCTGCCTGCCGCCACTGGACGCGAAAAATGCCCACGCAGACTGACGCGATTTTCACGGTTAACCTGATTAAATTATTAACATCGGTTTAAAATCCCGTTAACACTATAAGACGGCGAGTTGATTGCCGCGTCGCTCTCTATATTTTATAACTTGGTGCGGGTATATGCACTCTCTCTGCGGATAAAGGACAGAGACGGGTTCCTAAAAGTGCGTGGTTTGGTTAACGCTTAACATGGTTCGTCACCGTTTTCACGAAGAGCCACTTTTGTTAAAATGACAAATTATTGATTAATACAGGTAGGGGCGTATATCTCAATAATTGCATTTTGTGTTTTCATGAAGAGCCACACATCCCCAAAGATGCATGTAATACATTGCAACAGAAGGGCGTAAATGTTGGTCAAATAATTTTTTGCGTTTTCACGAAGAGCCACATATGTCAGTGTGCGCGTGATCACGTGACATGCGCATCCCTTTCCTATGTAAAAAAAAAACACGTATTCGGATGGGCGTATAAGTAGGTCATCTCACTTTTTAGGTTTCACATATCTTTGACTAATTACTATGGCAATTAGCCAATATTTTAAAAGAAATTAATTAGTCAATGGAGAGGTTAAACTTTTACAGAATCAAGGGGTTTTAAACTGCAAACCGTGGCTTTAGTATTGCAGATTTACAGTTTTAAGCTAAGCACAGTATAAAATGTAAATCTCAATCACGCCATTTGAGATATGTGGCTCTTCGTGAAAACGGTGACGGTTTGTGTCATTTGAATGGAAGTTCATTGGTAATGTTGGCTAATCTGCTTTTGCAAGAATGCTTTCTCTATTTTGACAATCAACATGTGGAAGTTTCATCTTATTGATATTGTGTCGATAACTAGAAAGTAGTGAAAATGGCATTCATATGTTTGTGTTACTTTATCCTTAATTTGATTGCAAGTTATTTTTACTTTTCTTAAAAGTGACAATACCTCATACAGATTGATTACCATCTTTAAACACAGCTGTACATCAGCTTTACATCTTATGAACGAAGAGTTGGGAAACGAAATTGACAAAGTGTTTATTTTTTATTTTGTTCGCACTAAGGCCTATGAGTTGAAATGAACTGGCTCATGCACGTCACTATATGACTGTCTAGTCGGTATCCAAAAGATAATTAGATGTGAAGTTAGTAAGGCACCAGTCATTTAAAAATATTATTATTCAGTCTGAAGTGCTCTTATTTTAGTGAATTTGCTTTTTTCTTTTAAATGTACATTTCAAAAGGTTTTTGCTGTATTTTATGTAACACTTTCTCATGGCAAGTGTTTTACCTTTAATGTGAATGCTGAAGGAAGCGTGTACGTTTCTTCAGTCTCGCGTTGTCCATGTATATAGTTGTCTTGTCGACGTTTTTCCTGGAGGGAGTCTTTCGATTTTTTTTTCAATTGCTTTTTTCTTCTTGAAGAGGTGTACCATCAATCACTAAGTATACTGATCACTCCGCGTGCATTCTTTAAAGTGTACTGAAGTGGGGATCAGCCGTGAGTTAGAGCAGTGTACTTTCACATCAGACCTGTGCAATCCGTCTGTCAAGTGACAACTTCGCTTCGATTACGCGAACCACTGGATAACCTAAGGGAAGTAAAAGCCATATTATACAATTCAAGTAAAATGTATTTAAATGCATTCATACTTTATAAGAATCAAGATACGTATTCATACATCAACAACACTTAAAATGTATGTAAATAATCCATATTTTATAACAATCAAGATAAGTGAATATACAACAACAACAACAACAACAACAACAACAACAACAACAACAACAACAACAACAACAACAACAACAACAACAACAACAACAACAACAACAACAACAACAACAACAACAACAACAACAACAACAACAACAACAACAACAACAACAACAACAACAACAACAACAACAACAACAACAACAACAACAACAACAACAACAACAACAAACAACAACAACAACAACAACAACAACAACAACAACAACAACAACAACAACAACAACAACAACAACAACAACAACAACAACAACAACAACAACAACAACAACAACAACAACAACAACAACAACAACAACAACAACAACAACAACAACAACAACAACAACAACAACAACAAAAGTATGGAAATACATCCATACTTTATACAATCAATATAAGGCCAAATAAAGTATCTGGGTTTCTGGTCTCCGCGCGCCTCAGACCCGCGCGTCGGCATTTTTATTATTATTATTAATTTTTTTTTTTTGCTATGAAACGATGTCCATTTGCAGCCAAAATTGCTGGATCGATTGGATTGCTGTCGTTCTGTGTTTTAAACGACTTTTTCACAAAGGGGTATGAACGTTTGCCCGATTTGTGAGGCCTCTCTTTGCCACCATACTTTGTCGATTTTGAAGCCGACCGATGACCAGAAACCGGAGACTTTTTGGGGGGCCTAATGTGTATATACAACAACAACAACAACAACAACAACAACAACAACAACAACAACAACAACAACAACAACAACAACAACAACAACAACAACAACAACAACAACAACAACAACAACAACAACAGAACTGTACATACATCCATACTTTATAAGAATCAAGAGGTATTAAAAACAAAAGTAAAAAATAATTTCAGCTTATTTCATTGTGTCGTTAACGTGAAAATAGTGATAATGGATTGGGATTAGTTGGTCGTATTCCAACCTCATCGTCATGGTCTATACCTCGCTCACACTTCTAGACCCTGGTGGTTGGAGAAGTGATTGGTTACTATAGTGATTGGTTACTATAGTGATTGGTTACTATAGTGATTGGTTACTATAGTATAATGCCTTTATGGAATTTTTAAATAAATGTTTGAATGAATGATTTTACCAAAATTATGATAACATAAAATAGAATGGATAGTCCCAGCATCCACACACGCTATTCTTGGTAGAAGTATCAGAGTGTCACCTTTTTTGCATTAGGCCCAAAAAAAGTCTTCGGTTTCTGGTCATCGGTTGCCTTCAAAATCGGTGCGGTGACGCGCTTTTTCGGCTATTTTTTTTTTTTTTGCCAACAGGGAAATACGTGATACATTATATACGCGGGGACTAAATTTCCCATATACAAAGTATATAGTGGCTAAGAGAGGCCTCACAAATCGGGCAAACGTTGTTTAAAGCACAGCACGACAGAATTCCAATCGATCCAGCAATTTTGGCTGAAATTGAACATCGTTTCATAGCAAATAATAATAATAATAATAATAATAATAATAATAATAATAATAATAATAATAATAATAATAATAATAATAATAATAATAATAATAATAATAATAATAATAATAATAATAATAATAATAATAATAATAATAATAATAATAATAATAATAATAATAATAATAATAATAATAATAATAATAATAATAATAATAATAATAATAATAATAATAATAATAATAATAATAATAATAATAATAATAATAATAATAATAATAATAATAATAATAATGTTGACGCGCGGGTATGAGGCGACGCGCCCGGAGACTTACAGGCCTAGGCTACAAAATGTGTGGTTATTAAAATCGTCCAGTTCCAGGCCGAGAGATCAGTAGGTACGAGGTTCGAAACTCCTGGGGATGAGTTTGTTCGTATTCATTCAAATGACAGAAATTCATATTGGCAATCATTTCACTTATTTTAATGAAAGGATAACATCTGAAACAGAAATATTTCAAGAGATGTTTGATACCATCATCAACTTAACACAAAGTCAGTTTTTATGGAAAACTTTAATAATTTATGGGTTATTTTCTTTTCTTTTTCGACATTACCAATTGTGCATAGTGGGCTGGGTGTCTCCAGCCGGCCAAGTTAGGTACATCATTCGCAAAAAAAGTACTCCCTCGTAAAAATGCTCCACTGCCCAGTATATGTCTATGCGGGTTTAATATCTCTCTACATCTTAAACATGCCAATAACTAAATATTATATGTCTATACATACAGCAATACAATAGCCAACGCTGTCCAAGAAAATTATGAAGGAGAATAATTAATTCAGTTAAATATTGTACAAATAATTAATTAGATGTTGCTAACTGTTTACCGACTAAAATGACCAGTAATTTAAATGCAAACATGTAATTAGTGGCCTACTTTTCGAATCTTGTAAGATCTTTATCAAATGTCAAAACAAAAAATCCTACAACGTTCAAAACGCAAGGCCACTAACTACATTTGTGCATTAAATATTGAGTTACATTTCATATGTACTCCTGAACTCTTTGACTCTAAGAATATGAACGTGTCTTCGAAGGTGATGGCTAGACTGGTCCCCTGTCTTTATCCTATCAAGAATAAAGACAAGCTCCAGGCGCACCATTCAAGGCGCACCATTGGAGACGTTGTGCTGAAGATCTGACGTCACGCTTCGAGGCTCGCGCGCTAGCTACCAACCAAGGTCAAAGTTGAATCTCGGGGCCAGTATCTGGCATAATTCACGAGCCTCGAAGTGTGACGATCTTTCGGCTAAGGTGATGGCGTGCTGGTGGTATTCGCAACGTGCATGAGCTGTTAAAGGCCTTGTCACACGGGGCAATTTTCGGGCAATTTTCAGGCAATAAAAGTTGCTAACAATTTAGTTGCCCGAAAATTGCCCCGTGTGACAAGGCCTTTAGTGTTGATGGCACATGTTATTAGATCACTGTAGATCGATAGGGCAGTGATAGTGCGTTGCGTTTGGCGTATTTTGCAGTTGATGTGCGTACACGCAAAGTATCTCCAGTGATCTTTGGCTAGTAGAAGTACACGCGCGAGTAGTTCCGTAACATACGCTCACTTTACGCCAAAGTGGCTATCATCGTTTGCAAACAATTTCGAGTGGAACCAATTGTGCGCCGCCAACGTTGGCGAACGTTAGCAACAGACGGCGAACGTAGTTTTGAGGTATTCGCTGTTGTGCTCACAATCGGTTCCACTTTGACCCCGTTACCAAACGTTCGTGGAACGCAATCCAGGGGGAGGAAGGGTCTCACGTGATCCAAGGCTTGACGCGCATTGTAGGCCATACCATTAATGTGACAGGGCAAAAATATTAATATTTAAATTTGCATACCTTTTATCATAATTTAATTAACTATTAATAATCAAAATGAAAAACAAAACTCGTATTTTTCAAAATATTTTGTAAAACTGAAAATTTAATGTAATTATTTTTACAGAAACTCATAATGAAATGACACCCCTGAATTGCAACAAAAACAGTGTCAACGAACAGAAGATTCTGTAAAATTTTACAGTTGACCCTCTTTTTTCCCTTAATCTGAATAAATACTGTTGATTTACTTTTAAAGAGAGTTTTACGGAAATCTCTCCGTTGACCCTTGCCGATATATTGAGATTTCTAAATGATTCAGAAAATGTTGTCGCCAAGCCGTTGTAATACACGCACGTGCACGTATATGTTTGCAGCTAGCGCGCGAGAGAATGTTATTGACGCACACTAGCTATTTGAACAGTGCATACGCGAGTGTTTGAAAGTGCTCCCACGAAAACTATCTGTTCGGTAGCAACTGTTTTCACTATAGGACTGAAACTGATGGAACATTATCTTGAAATGTTGTTCTCACTAAATTAAAAATAAAATAATCGCTTTGACGATAAATTTGGGAGAAAACTCTTCTTATATTTTGGTATAAATTTTACATATTTTTGCCGATCCCTTCGTGTTGTCCGTGCCCCTTGAAGTATCACGCTATCATAATGTAAAAACAAATTCACTGCAGTTCAACGGAAGAAACCTTTTTTCTTTCCTTAAAAACCTTATTTTTAATCATTTTTGTTAAAAGTTAAGACACGCTTAACGCGCCGCGTGTCATTGTTACATTGTTCTATATCTATGGGTTTATTGCACGCGCAAAATTCAAAGGGAGCGTATAATACGCATGGCTAAGCGCGTACATGGCATACGTTGGAACATTACTGTTTTGAGTGTTCTAGCCTGTGATTGGTAATTTTTTGGCACTGTGCGATGCTTTTTGAAGTTTAAACCAATTATGTTTGCTCTTCGTTAAAGTGTTATCTGTGATCTGATTATTTTTCTCATCATTGAATAAATTGAAGATCGCCCAAGCGAAATGTTAGCCGCGCCCCTGACTGTTTCCCGTCACTTGGAAAAAGGTGAATAAGTTTTTTTGAAAGACGAATAACCTGTCTATCTATACGTATGTTTAAATCTACTGCAGTAATTCAATAACATGTTAAAAGGTGACTTTTTCTAAAACCACAATTTCCGTAAATAAACGTTAATGTTTTTATCATAAAATCTCTCGAAATAAAATTGTATTCCCTTTTCAATAATTGGGATCGAACAATACACTTGTTGGGTTTAATAATATCAATTCAAATATTGTTTTAAAAGAAAGGTTCAGATGTGACATAATTTTTTTAATTAATACTCACAGCTCATTATATATGCAAATATAATATCAATATTGTGCGCGCGTGCCGTGCATATTTGCAATTAAACGGAAGCACTTTTCAGAAGTTGCGCGACTGTACGTGCTTACACACAGTCAATGTACCCGTCGTCTATGTTCACCACGCGCGTCGGCGTTTGAGAATGGCGCACTTTTTCCCAGCCCTCCCCCCCCCCCGCCCCCGATTAAGACACTGCATGCAATTTTACCGATAGATGGCTACAATGGGCATAGAGCGGATTGGTATCATAATTTTAGACGGTCTGAAGGTATTTTGAAAATCGTACCGAAGATAATTGGTATATTAGGGTACCTCAAAACTACTCAAAATTTCTGTTTTCAAATTTGGTTTCTTTATAGTAAGCACTTACTCGACTCCTGGCCTTCATGTTCCAACCTTTGCAGCTCTTTTGGAACATGTTTGTTTTATACAGCGGGACTAGCAGAGGTTTAACCAAAAAAAAAATTCAGGTGAAACCTCGAAAGATTATTATTTTAAGTTTGTTCGTTTGTCCTTGCAGACTGATGAGTACAGAAAGTCTATATTGAGGCTTATTATATAAATGAAATCGAAATCATTGTCTGGTAGGCCTATATGGTGGAAGTAATTGATTGTCTTCGCGTAAGGGCCCTGAGGTAGCATTAATAAAACAAATGTGGACTCGGAAGAAACTATTGACGTCGACAAAAAAAATGAAAAATCAAGTCTAGAGCTCAGAATAGAACTGATGAATGTGACTGCGATACAGTAAGCTTTTTGATTGTTGATAAGATTCTGGCGGGCGTGCTTCTGCAACTCACTTCGATTCCGCTGTGTTTTGGGGAGATGCCTCTACGTGTTTCTGAAGATCTTAACATGCTTAAAATCAGCTAGACGAGGAGGTTGCGTCTCGAAGGGGGACTTATTGAAACACAGAGACGGGCAATCTTTCTCTGAATCTAAAGAAATTTGAGTGACCAATTTTATCAAGCGGAACCTGTCTCACCAGAGGAGCACAAGAAAGGAGAAGTGGGGGAAAGGCTTGAAAATATATGCTTGAAAATAACATTCAAATCCATTTGTAGTTTGGCATACTTAAATAGTTTTTATTATGTTCTTAAATATTTTCTATAATGATTGTGTATGTGTGGTTGACAGTGGTAAATCAAACGGTATCCAATAATTGCAAAGGGATCAAGGCCGTACCAGATGCAGTCTGTGCCTTGTCAATAAAAGGCCTACCCAAAGAAAAACAAAATACGAACATATTCGTAAAAGCTTTGAATTGATTTTAAAAGAAAATGCTTTTTAAATGTCGCACTGCATTCAAACAGTATGTTCCAAATGAGCTGTGAAGGTTGAAGCAAGAATTGCCAGGATAAGTGCATACTAAGATCAATTTTAGAAAACAAAAATCCTCGTTTTAGGGGGGACGTTAATCTTCTTAAAGGACCTCCATATTCATGTATTCATTATTTAGCCCTTTCTATTATTGATATACATTGATTTTCTATTCTATTTCTATTTCTTTTCTATTGAATGGGAGATTTTGGATTTTGCATTATGCATTAAATATCGTCACGATCAGAGCAGACTTTCAACACGGCATGGAATTGATGTCCTAGTCTAAAATTAACACAGTGACTGAAAATTACTGGCTCATTTATGCAGCAGCAACGGTAATAATTACCTTATCATGTGGGGTATTATTTTTAGTGGCTGAGTTAATTTAAAACTAGTACTCCGATTCCATGCCCTGTTGATCGTGATGATATAAATCAAGACTGTTGTATATTGCGAGCTTACCGACTGGATAGCGCACACGCACATACACTGCATACTGCGAGAGCAGCAACTGAGTCGTGGGTACACTTGTAAATTGAAAAATGTATTTTTGTAATAACAGTGGTGGGTAGGAAGGCCCCTGGGTCACAATTATTTAGTTATCTTCTTCATGCCCTGGTATGTACCACTGGGAATGTTCTGTTTTGTATGGTTTCTTATATGTGTTTTTATGCCGAAAAAAAATAATTAAAAAATAATAATAATAATAGCACTATGTGCAATCCCGAAGGCGATAGGAACATCAGTTCGAGTGCAATTGCCAGAAGGCGGCACTCTTAGGGACAGCAAAGATTTTGCGAAAGACACTTGAGATCTAAGGCTACGGGACGTAGCTTGACTCGAGGTGTAACCGGCAGAAAGGAAAACAAGATCTTTCTTTTACATGTTGTGCTAACGGAAAATAAATAATAATATTTTCTATGGAAAGAAAACCAATTCTAAAACGGTATGAAATTGGTTCAAACTAGTAGGTCTTATAACGACGTTAATTTTGCACGTTTTGCACTTTTTGTTATGTAGAATGTTTTCAACATAAAGGCACGGTGAAATGGCAACCAAATTATTATATATTCCTATCATAGATTATCCAGACTCCCCTGTACATTGATGGAGCTCCATTTACTGAAACTACTGCACTTTGAATACAATTTTTAAAACATTATGTGATGTCGTTAACGTAGGGCCCTACTGATAATTTTACGATTAGACCTAGTTGTACCTCCTAAATGGTCTGGTGGGAAAACAAGATGTCGGAACGTTATCAGCTGAACCATAATTATAGGTTTAAAGATTATGTGATGCTGTTAACGTACCGAAACATTTTTTTGTAAAGACCTAAAATTGTAAAATTGTAAAATCAAGATGACGAAATGTTATCAGCTGAACCATAATTATAGGTTAACAGATAATTTGATGCAGTTAATGTACCGTTAATGTATGGCTGGACCTATATATTTGTGTCTGTCTGGAAAACTACATGGCGGCTTTATGACAAAGTTCAACTGAACTATGAGATATTTCACTTTATATACTCGTTAGCTGGCAAACATTTATTGTACACAATATCGCACAATTTGTCGTTGGCTCCCAAGGTATTCTTGATTGGAGCCTATTGGTATACTCATTGGTAGAATATGGTTTCAAGCAGGACAAAATCGTGATAATAGGCCGTATTCATAAAAATAAGTAATCGCTTTTACTAAAGTAACAACCCCCTTTTACTAACCTTTTACTTAAATGTGTATTCATAGAAATAAGCAATGACTTTCAAGTAAAAGCTACAAATTTTAAGCATTAGTAATTGCTTTTTACTTATAAGTAAATGCTAGAGAAATTAGCACCTACTTCAATGTGTATTCATAAAAATGACCTTCGACTAGCATTTACTAGTGATTGTACAAGCACCTAATTTTTGGCTTGCTGTTTAGTAAATACAGACATATCACATTTTCTGCCATGTTTTTACGTCCAAGACCACAACCTAAGGTGTATAACATCAGGCTTAATCGTGATGAAGTCAACCCTACCACTTACAGAACTTTATTTAGGTTTGACAAAGAAAATGTGGAATGGCTTGCAAACACCTTCATACCACCAAATACCGAGACTCGTGGATGGTACTGTAGTACAATAGCAACTACTTGAGAACTTACTAGCCGTGGCAAGTAACAACTGTAATCATTTAGCAAATGGTTATGAATAAGATTTTTAGCAATTGCTTAGACTAGACCTTTTACTTACCTAGCTGTTGCTTTTACTTATAGCATTTACTAGTAAGTAATTACTTATTTTTATGAATACGGCCTAATGTAGTTGGTCCGTGACTAGACTTTCTGGTATCCAAGCGTTCGCACGAAAAGGGAACGTGATGTTGCCAGTGGTATACACGTGCAGTGACCTTTATCGGGGAATATTAAATAAGATCTACCATCAGCTAGATTATTATAACCCATTTAAGTGTTTTAACTGGATTGACTCTCCAAGGATCAACCAGTGTATACGTAGTATGGAAATCAGTACCAGGAATTGAAAAACGTAAACTTATCAAATCGTTACTTAAAGCAATAAAACAATCTGTGCTTAATTCTACGGTGTGCATACACTCACGGGTTTTGAGGATCAAAGTTAACTTTGCCAGCAGAAATTGACATTTGGAAGTTTCGTATAAGTTTGTGCTCACTTCTCTAAGTTGTTAATGTTTATTTACAATTTATGACAGAAAATACATACAGCAAGATAGGCCTACACCATAATAATTTCAGTGATTCAGTTGCTTCAGAATAGTCATCTGCATAAAGGTCCTATTATTTAATTAATCATTTTATCAGAAGTGCATTTTTTACCAAAGAGCGCTCCTGAAAATAGGCTTCGTGAGTTTCCCCTGCCTCCCACAAAAATTATTACTGTCTGTGTTTATTTATTTATTATTATTGTTTGTTTGTTTTGTTTTTTTTAAGTTTTATTTTATAGTAATTTACCAAATTAAAGTAACATGTACAATGCCAATATTGATTCCAACATTTGACCGCGGTCCTGAATTCAGTCATCTCAACTCCCTTGGGATGGACCTTGTCTGCCTGATAGGTTCTCATCGTCTCATCGAGCAATCAAACCATCTCTATACTTGCAGTTCAATATTTGTACTACCGAGTGGAAATAATCAATTTATGGTTGAATCCAGTATACACTTATGGTAACATGTCTGTAAAGGCCTCCATACTTTATACGAATCAAGATATATTCATAAAATTCAAAATGAATTCAGACTGTTTGTTTTCATTCCAATGTGGAATTTTTGTTTTCATGAAGACAGAAATTAATTTCGGAAATTATTTCACTCATTTTACTCAAACTAATTACTAATCCTGGATATTTAGGCTTTAGCCAAGGCGCACGCTCCATCCCGGATTATACACCACGGACGATTCGCCAGTTGGTCTTTCTCCGTGCGTGGTGTACTCCGTGCTTGGTGCATACTATCTGGGGCATGTGGGTTGCCGTGTACGCCTTGACTAAAGGCTACTTGGCAAAATTATTCCCAAACCCACATTGTGAAGACTCAAACAAACGAAGATAGGTCAGATACGCTAAAACCTACTAGCCTATGGTACTGCTTCATGATCAATGCAAAGACATTACTGATATGTCTTATAGAACATCGTTACAGTATTAGCCATCTAGTTTTTTCTGCCATACACCGGTATCCACTTAACCAAACCGAAGCCGGAACACTGATCTCTGACTGGGTCAAGGGTCATGCACGTTAAGGCCACTGTATAACCACGTTTATACCACTCTCATAAACTATGCGTTGCAATGCTACACGGAGAACCACCTTCCCCATTGCATGTGCATTTCTTGTGTTCCTGTGCGTATTCCTTTTATGTTTCTTTTTTTATGAGAGTGGTAAAATGGCCCTTGTGATGGTTTCACTAATTAATTAGACACCAATGGGCAAACCCTCTATCCAGTCAGTATAGAAATCAGTTGGCTGGAAGGACATTATAGGTGGGTTCCGTTTTATGTAATGAGAATCAGCCTTATAACATCTTACTGCATGCGCACAGGGAATCAGACAAAGATGTTTTAACTTGATACAAAGCCATGAGAACCTATGACTTCTAGATCAATGGTCCAACGCTATACCAAAGTAACTAATCAGTAATATGCCTGCTTAGGATTATAATAGATTATGGTCAATAAACGGATTAAGGAGTGGGATCTCTCACTGAGGAAGAATCACACCATCCCACAAAATGCTCCCCTATGACCAAAATGACCCAACGGCACTCTCATAATTATACCGACCACCAATACTGGACCATAATTCTATTTTGTCGAGTACATCCATGATATTATACCCGAGATCTCATAATAGCGAACTCTATATCTCCTTTATCCGTAGAAGTCCAACCAACCATAATACCGTTTGGCTTATCATTTAAAGTGGATGGTATATACTATAGGCCTTTAACAGCCTTCACCCAAACCCCATTATCCTCCATACTCGCTCACACAGAAACGTTGTGTTAATCCATGCTATTTCCATAATGCTTGAACCCATCAGTTTGCCGGTACTAAACTTTAATCTCGTAATGGCAGACGTTTTTTTTTAAATGCTCAGCTAAAAACAAGATCATAACACTGGTAAGGCATGCGTGAAACAAAGATAGCCTTGATAACAGTTCACTGCCAGATTCAACATAATTCTGGTTTGAAACTACATTTAAAAATAACATGATTGTGGAGGCTATCTTTGCCGCATAAAGATCTAGAAAGTAATTCGAATAAACATGCCAGAATAGTCTTTAAGCACTTTTGGTGAAATGTATGTAAATGCATCAATACTCTGTTTGAATCCGCTTATTATGGAGTGCCATGGTCGAGCGGTTTAGTGCATCGTATTTGTGTTCTGATGGCTGAGTCGTCAGAATGTGGGTTCGAATCCCAACCGCGACCATGGTGCTTGTGTCCTTGAGCAAGACACGTTACCATAATTGCTTCTTTCCACCCAGGTGTAAATGGGTACCTGTGAGGGCAGAGTTGGTTGTTGTGTTTGATTAGCCGCTATATGCGCTGTAATGGTAGCAATTGAGCTGTATACTCCCCAGGGAGCTGAGATGGTTTCAGGAATGATTTATGCGCCTGATGAGCAGGGGTAATAATATAATGCGCCTTGAGCACCAGTTTGGTGGATACGTGCGCTATATAAGTCCACATTAATTATTATTATTATTATTATTATTATTATTATTATTATTATTATTATTATTATTATTATTATTATTATTATTATTATTATTATTATTATTATTATTATTATTATTATTATTATTATTATTATTATTATTATTATTATTATTATTATTATTATTATTTCAGTTTGTCATTTCGAGAAAAAAGGTGAAAATGCATTCAATTTGTTCATGCTAACATGAAATTACTGTTTTCGGATAATTTTGGAAATTATTTCACGTACTTTTTTCTAAAATGATAGCAACCTGAGACATAAATACTTCAAGGCATGTTTGATACTATCATCGACTTATACATCATTGTACCACAAGTGTATACTGAATTTAACTTTCATTCCAACAAAATCCTCCACCATGAATTGCTATATTCAGACAGCTTCATCATACTTGACAGCGATTTCCCCGCCTCAATTGTAGCTATATGTGACCCGCTCTGTGAAAATGAGTCACAAGTCGCAATTTTGAGAAATTGAGATTTCTATGTGGCTGGAAAAGTACATCATCAGCTTTAATTTATGTTAGAGGTGTGTGACGTATTGCCATTTAGAGATATGCAATTTGTATGCCATAATTAACACAATTGAATTCTTAGGAAAGCAAATGACAGAAATAAAACAACCTACTCACAAAAAATCATTGATTTTTATATTTTATTGATTGAAATTGACATCAATTTCAATCAATAAAATATTAAAGCCACAAAGAAATCTCAATTTTTCAAATTTGCGACTTGTGACTTACTTACCACATGATTGGCGAACCTAATAAGCACGGGCGGTGATCCGGTGTAGAGGAGTACAAAGCCCCAAATATTTGCCAATGTGCCCCCCCCCCCGATAATTTCCATCCCCTTAAAGAGTTACTCCAATCGCATGTATGATTACATAATTATATTTTGATTATAGAATTAGCCTTTTTAGGGTTTTTTCTGTACACTCCAGTAATATAATGCGTTTTCGAAAAGAGATTAATACAAATTGAACAATTCTTTTTGAAATTTTTTTAGCCTAAAACAAAAATTAAAATAGCAATTGCAATAATTTCCTATCACAACATTATGCACATGGTGATATGAACATTAATTGATCTATTAGTGTAATTTATTTCTGTGTTTGTAAATAAATCATGTGAAATATCCATTCTCCAACGGAAGTCAATTATTCATAATAGTTACACCGTCGAAGTGGATCTGTAGTTACTTCATATTCAGCATAAATATATTACAGGTAATCGTTAACAGTTGAATGTAAATGGAAGCAATAGCACACCAGCGATATTATAAGACCAAAGAGCCGTAATGCACGCTCCAAGGCGCTGAATACATTAACTAACAAAAGGTACAACAATTAACTTAAGAGCAATACCGTTAAGTGGCTGAAAGACAGCAAGATGAGTTAAAAATAGGAACGTGACTTTACAAATAAGCTAAATGATGAGTAAGCATCGATGAGGAGTAAGCATTTAACATTGAAACACTAAATATTACATGTAACAATACAATGACAAAAGATAATTATGTGTTCCCTCAAGACAAGCTGCTGCAGGCATATTAAAGGGCCGACACCCTCTACATGTTATGCACGTAGCGGATATATATAGGGAGAGCATCTATTTCTGAAAATAGATAAAACAAAAATATGAATTGTATACTCCTCATCGTGTACTTTAAACTGGAATATTAATTTCAAAGTGGGAAAATTAAGCTGTTGACTGAAGTCGCTATAATGCTTTACATTGTGATATATGATTGCATCATTGCTCAACTTTTCCGAATAAATCACGAAAAAATTTGCCAAAATAAAACAAGATTCACTGTCTGTCATCATGTATTCTCGGGAAGAGCAAAACCACCTGTCGGTGTGTAAGACTATAAAAAGATACACCATTGAGACACAGATTGTTAAAGGTATGTCACCACATTGGTAATAATCTGATTAAAAACTACTAGATTTCTATTACCTACATGAAGTGTGCCACTCGTGTACAATCCTAGTCCACTACATAGTACTCCAAGAACAATGGATTTGGGTTAGCCCAAATAAGGAGTACACGAAGGTGAAAGTTCAACCTGGGCTAGATTTGGGTTATTCATGACCTATTTTCCACAGACTGACGCGCAAGGTCTCAACAAGAAGCAGTGTAGTATGGGAGACTACCTGTCGTGTTTTGCGCGCGCACCTGAGCGTTTATTGCGTTCGCCCCTACTATAGGAAATAGCTTCGCGCGTCAAGCGCCTTATCCCATGATGCCTTACGGCAGGCCAGGCAGGGTAGAAAAACTCGTAACCATGCTCGTTGTGCCGTGATCAGGATTATAGGGCTGGTACACTTCACGAAGGAAATAGAGTTGAAAGCCACCTAATTGATGTGAAGTTAGCAAAGGAAACAATCATACTGAATAAATATTTTGTCTTAAGTGAATACATTTCAGAGAAAATCGTCTGCTCAGAGCAGTAAGGACTTATACAATTTTATGACAATTTTATTGTTTAAAGACAAAAGGTCTTATAAGATTAATTAAGTGTAATTACCTAATTAAGTACAAGATAATGGGTCTTGAATGCTAAATATAAATTGTGAGTACTACCATCGTTAAATATAAACATAAATCCAAATAATTAAGTTTTCTTAACATAATGAAATTGCAGGTAATTTATAGGCATTATAAGTCCTTTCTGCTCTGACCCGACGAAATACAAGATTAGTAAACAAAATAATTAAAAAGGTTGCCAGTGTATAACAGCAAAGTAAAACCGTTAAAGATAAATCGCTCGTGTTTGGCTCAAGAGACCCCCAAAAAAGAACTTAAAAAGCAGACGAATTTTGAAAGATTATATCGTTATTTTAAACGAACAAAACAACAATTATGAAATTCGGATGTCGTTAAACTGTAAACAAAAGTCACATTTAAAACGCGTTTTGAGGTTTTTATTGTACTGGTACTAATCCTTAACGGATTTTTTCGTTCAATGCTCAAACGAAAGCTTATAACTTACTTATCCCCAGAAAATAGCAAGTCAACGTTTAAATCTATTTTTACTGTCAAATCGGCCCAAACAAGGGCGATATGTCTTAACATCGTGAGCTAATATTTTCCATTAGGTTGTTGATTAATTTATTCATATACTCGTACAGAAGTAGTTTTTCCCCAATATTACCAATGATTTTACAAGTGCGTACCTTGCAGTTGCGTAACAATGGGACTATGGTGTTTCCCCCCCCCCCTCAGAATTCAGATTATTAATAAAAACTTAAGGGCCTGTACATAAAAACGTGTCCTGAAAATCATAGTGTCGCCAAATCAAAACTTACCATATCTATATAGAGTGGATATTAATTTTAAGGTACAGCGGCGTAGCCAGGAATTTTCAGTGGGGGGAGGGGCATTGCTTTTCAGTGGGGGGCCCAGAGGGTATGGGTTTATTTCCTTTTCTTTTTCTTTTCTTTTTTGGGGCACTATCGGGATTTTTTTTCGTGTGGGGCACCTGGGGGGCACTGGAAATTTGTAGGGGAACGTGCCCCCAGGCCCCTGCGTGGCTACGCTGCTGTTAAGGTAGTTTTAAAGTATGTTTAATTTCATTATTATCATAATTACTAGTATGGAAATCTTCGCTGAAATCTTCAGCGAACTTTCTCACAGTGGGTGGCTGCATCAAATCAGAACTTATAATTCTTATATGACGGCATTATTTAATCACTGCCAAGTGCCAACTAGCCGAAGACCTTTCCATAATACGAGGTAACTTAATTTATAATGCACACTGGTATTGTTTGACATTTCATTTAGCCTAGCATTATATATGTTTCGAGCGCTGTCTTATTTGAACTGCACTCATTCATCATTCATGTGTTTATTTTTGTTGGTGTAGTATAGATTGTTATTCACTTTTAAGCTGAGCTGAGACATTGTTTTTGCTCTGTGTTTTGCTCATGGAGAAATTTCTCAGACCCTGCAATATGATGGGCTTCCACAACCTATAGACCTAATTATAGCGGTCATGAATGGGTGTGGGGGGGTGGGGGGCACAGGAGGCCATTTGTGGAGTACTTTCTGAATGGGGACAATTGGTACAAGTCGGTCTTTGTTTCCAAGAGAAATTCTAAAGAAAAGGGATAATAGGAGGACAGTGGAGGTACCCCACAAACCCGATCCGTAAGGTTGTGTGGGTGTGTGTGGGTGTCCGTGGATAATCTGCCCATTCAGAACCAGCGTACATATGCGCGTCCGATCTCGCTATTATGTTCTATATTTGCGGGACTTCGTCTTTTTAAACCCGACTTCTCCCATGGACAATTCTTATTTTGCACGCTCAAGACTCAGATCCAAAACTTTATAATGTTTCTAAACAGAGAATGCCACCTCCCGAAACATAGTTTACCCAAAAGTGCTCATATCATTCCCACGAACCTCATATCAACCCTACATGTTTTATTTAACCTAATCATAACCTACTTCCTATGTTTACATGCTATCGAAAACTCAATCATGATCAGGTAACTTATAGCTTGTGTTCTAAATCTATGCTTTAACACATGCACATAAAGTCTTCGCGCAATGCTCACTTAACAACAAAGTGTCTGCCATCTTAACAATGGATGCTTTTAAATTAAGTTCAAAGCAAATATCAATAATTTACCTTTCCCCTATTTTAGAGAAGTTACCGGTATGTCATAATGAAACTAAACAATATCAGTGGCATTACCTAAACTCACATTAAAATATTGTAAAAGTAATATTGTCCGAAGCCCTTTTGTCTCGAATTTAAACAAGCCGAATGGCCCCTCTTAATACGTGCTAGAGCGCCGATATTTTCAGTGTTTTTTGACACATTATTTGTGCTATTTCTTCCGCTGAAGGGGTGACGTCAGTGGACCTACAGGCCAGCGGCGTAGCCACGGGGGGTCTGGGGGCACGTGCCCCCCCCCACAAATTTCCAGTGCCCCCAGGTGCCCCCCACGAAAAAATCCCGATAGTGCCCCCCGAAAAAAAAAGAAAAAAAAAAGGGAAAAACCCATACCCCTGGGCCCCCCAATGAAAAGCAATGCCCCCCCCCCCGTCTCCCCCACTGAAAATGTCCTAGCTACGCCGCTGCTACAGGCTTCTCTAATTTCGAGACAAAATGTATTGTATTTTGTATTTTTATTTTTTTATTAACTTCATTTTCCCCAAAACACGAACTGCTGACAAAACGGACATCTGCCGCAGCTGTTTGTGTAAATTCACCAGACATCACTATCACCCCCTTGGGAAGTATCCGTGGGACGATACAACACCAAACGTGATGAACACCAATCTTGCGAACACTACAGCGCAATTCCACGGCACCACCGCCTTGGGGCACCAAGCATTAGCTACAAGGCATCGCCAGTAATATACCACGATGTAGCGGTGGTACACATCCCCTCCACTTAATCGCTACACCCAATGTTTCTATTAAGCCGGATGTGGGCGGTTGCAAATCTTGTCAGAATCAAAAGGTGACGCATGGCAGTGATATATTATTATCTCGCTTTTTTGAAGACAGTCAACTTCAATTATCTAAGGTGCACATCCCGCATTTAGCGAGAATCACAAACAGCCGTAGGGAAGACACACTTCCTGTCTGGGAGAGGAGAACATGTTATTTTTAGTGATGTAAGTAGTTCCTTTCATCATTTGGGAGATTTTTAGTTTCATAACTGTCCCGTAGGACTAGAGCATTTAGTGTAAAAACACATGTTGTTTATAGTGCTAAGTCGCGCTCAAATCGGCGAGCCAAATCCAATTGTGCTCAAAGATAAAAAGAAAAAATATTCCATCGAGTCAGAAATTACGTATTATAATGATAAAGCAAAAAATATACAAATAGAAAAACAAGCACACATCACGGACGACAACCTTTTTGCTCCAAGTGTTTTCTGTTAAAACATTGAATGCTTATTCACACTTAGACTCCCACGGGTTGTGTTTAATGTACGGTATATCTTGATTCACAGAAAGTGAGGGCGTAGCCTACCCATGGAAGCAGCTCTGCCAACATTATCAATGTTGTACACTCCCTTTAAGAAAACGAATTACTATGAATAAATCCCGTACAACCTAGGTTACTTTGGCACATACATCTCCGTCCACCGCATTTGCATTCGCATGGAGTTTGCAAGAATAAGTATTCAAGTCTTAATGAGCCATTAAATCATTGTCATCAAATGGAGATAAGACGGATGGGACTGCTTCCTCTGTCCGCTCATCTTCAAATCCCTGCTGCGGTTAATGAATATATTCGTTCGGTAGAAGAACAAAAACTGGGTTCTTTATTAAAGGGTGAGTTGAGATGTGATTTTGAGATGCTACCGCGAGCTATGAGCTTATATCATTCAGAGATTCTGTTCAGAATTGTATTTATTTATTTATTTATTTATTTATTTATTTATTTATTTATTTATTTATTTATTTATTTATTTATTTATTTATTTATTTATTGATTTTTATTTATTGATTTTTTCTCTTGAGTGGAGTTATTACGACTCCTTTTATTTCATAGCATCGCATACACTGTTACGAATCCACAATAACAAATAATAAACAAATTGCCATTAAATAGCATAAACATACATGTAGGTATCTGGATAAAATAAATTACACTAATATATACAATTTAGAGTTGAAATATAATCACGAGATTTATTTTATTTTTATTTATTATTATTATTATTATTATATATATTTTTTTTGGGCCTAGTGAGAAGTAACCTAAATTAAAACAGTTTGCAGGCAAACGTTTTCCGGGGGCTACTTTTTACAAACATATTGTGTTCGCTGTCCCGCCTTAGACATTAATGTGTAACTATGCGTCTGCTTCCGTTTATGTTAAACATAGAAGATACAGTAAATATAATGCAGGGGATCCAATCCGGCGACGTGTATTATATTTTCTCCAATCATTTTAAAGAGGGGGGGGGTGGATAACCAATGCAATCACTTCCCAAATATTTTCTCTCGTAAAAACAATTGCAATAATTTTAGCATTATATCTCTGTAACTCCTTTAACAAGGACATTGTATAATTGCCATGACATTATGTTGAAGTATACGTGACTTGGATTGCATTTCAGAGCATCTCGAACCCAACATCTGTTCCAGTAGCCGTAGTAGCTTCATGCTGCATTGTGCACTCGTCAGATTTCAACTCCCACCCAATATTCACAAGGAGTTGAGCCCTTTCATAACTGGTATAAATCACTTTTACGTGATTTCTAGACAATTCTAGAGTGCCATGGTCGAGCGGTTTAGTGCATCGGATTTGTGTTCTGGTGGCTGAGTCGTCAGAATGTGGGTTCGAATCCTGTCCGTGACCGTGGTACTTGTGTCCTTGAGCAAGACACTTTACCATAATTGCTTCTCTCCACCCAGGAGTAAATGGGTACCTGTGAGGGCAGAGTTGGTTGTTGTGTTTCATTAGCACATATGCGCCGAAATGGCAGCAATTGAGCTGTATACTCCCCAGGGAGCTGAGATGGTTTCTGGAATGATTTATGCGCCTGATGAGCAGGGGTAATAATGTACAGCGGTCTGATACCTTGTTTAAGAGCGCTTTAAAATGCCCGATATTATTATTATTATAATTCAATCTTTTTAAGGACAGTGTACTCTGCATATGCATCCATTATGCTTTGTCAGAACCATCAGATGTTATTACAGAAACCAATCTGTGAACGTTTCACCTTACGTTGTGTTGTTATTGAGAAAATAGTGAAAACACATTCAGATTGTTTGTATTTCATCATCACAAATGGACTATTTTGTTGACTATTTATCAATCCTATACAAAAAAATACCTTACCTTGAATTAGAGTTAACAGTGAAAATGCATTCTAATTTGTCGTTTTTATTAGAATGTGTTTTTTTGTTCGTCTCGTGAAGTCGAACATTCAGTCGGGAAATTATTTTATTAATTTTACTCAAATGAAAATCTCTCATGCAGAAAGAGTTTAAGGGATGGTTTATACTATCATCAACTTTACACCAGTTATATTTTTGTGTAAAATCCTCGATTTTTGAGAATACAAAAAAGACATGTAGTGTAAAGTGGCTTAAAATAAGCATTTTCACATCAGTGAAATTCCTCTGTGATATGTACCCATGACTCGGTATGAATTAGCCTAGGCCTGTATTCTGTTCTAGAAGGACCTAACGTGTATGTACATGTATGTATGTATGTAACAATTAGGTCAAAATATATAATGTCTATTTTAAATGTTAATTTGTAGGGTTTTCACATTGAACTTTTCCCACATGCATGCCTATACATTTAATGACATGTATCATACTGTTTTTATTTGTTATACTTCTTCATCAGCCCATTATTTAGCACAAATTACTCCCGATAATGAAATTAGCCTAATGGCTGACCTTTATATTATAAAGACAGTGTGTCTAGGGAACAAATCTGTGAAATAACGAGGTGGTTCCATGGTTACGTGCAATTTTACGATGAAACAAATAAAAGCATAGAATGACCAGCGGCGTAGCCAGGAATTTTTCAGTGGGGGGAACAGGGGGCATTGCTTTTCAGTGGGGGGGGGGCCCAGGGGTATGGGTTTTTCCCTTTTCTTTTTCTTTTCTGTTGTTGGGGCACTATCGGGATTTTTCGTGGGGGGCACCTGGGGGCACTGGAAATTTGTGGGGGCACTGATACATTTGGCACTGGAAATTTGTGGGGGGCACGTGACCCCAGGCCCCTCGTGGCTACGCCGATGGGAATGACCCTCCACGTGCATTACAATGTATTCAAAGGAATTCAATAACAATTATGCTTTTACCAACAAAAGGTACATACATCATTTCGCTGATACCTGCATACAGCTTTAAAATTTTGGGCAGTTGCCAAAAGTGTGCCAAATGACTTTAAGACAAATTTGTACAGATTACAGTCATTTGGAGTGATTTATAATAGATCTTTCCCCACTTGGACATACTTGAAAGGTAAATGTCATCCACTGGATCATGTAATCTCTACTCTTCGGGACGCGATTCTGTTTCTTTTGGATGTTTTTTTTTTCTGAGTGAGGACAGAGCGCATTATTCCAATAGTATAGGCCTATAAAACGTATGTGTGTATGCTTCTTATTCCTATTCAAAACATCTCTGTAACCCGTAACTTTGATAACGAAGCTTAGTGTACAAATCCCCATGTAATTTTATGTTTAACTACGTGACACAGATTTGCATTTCAGAGCATCTAGATCAAGAAACCCAAATCTGTACCCGTAGCCGTATAGTGGCTTCGCGCTGCATTGTACACTCACCCAATTTCGCCCCTCCCCCTCCCCCACCCTCCTATATTGTTATGGATTTTAGCCCTTTAAATACTAGTAAAAATCAGTTTAACGTTATTTAAAGATGATTCAGTGGGGTGTTTTTTAAGGGCAGTGCACACTTTCAGAAACATACCTGTAAATGCATCCATGCTTTGTTTGAATCATCAGATATTATCGACCTGTGAACGTTTCAGCTTACGTTTATTTAAGACAAATGTGTATAGATTGAATTTTTATAATGAAACTGATAGATCTTTCCCCACTGGACATACTTGAAAGGTAAACATCAGGCACTGGATCATGTAACCTCTAATCTTCGGGAGGCGATGTTGGTTTTCTGGATTACAAAGAGTGAGAACATCGGAGCGCATTATTATAGGCATATAAACTTATGTTTAAGATAATCAGTTTCCTGGCAGTTTAAATCATGTACTGTTTCTATACAAGGCAAAATTAATCTATTTTATGCTTTATTTACAATAGCATGATAAATGTATATTTGGGATAAAGTAGCCGTTTGTTATTAATTTAACTAAATATATCAGTATATGAGATTGCATAGTGCCTATACCATTGATATTTACAACAAAGTTTTCTGTATAGACGGTGCTCTCTTTGTAAACAAATTACGTCACATTTTGCATTGCCTGATCCGATAGGCCGCTATGCAGGATTTTATAAACGTCGAATGAATCATCCGTAAAATAAACGATATTCATATTTTAGCAAATGTCCATGCTTCTGGACAGGTAAAACAACGTGGGGAGTATATTTTTGATGTAAAGTGAAAATTTAGTAAACTGTTTAAATTTGAAAAATGTTTTATGCTTATATTTGACACACGATGGCGCTGTTCTGTGAGAGGACAACGGAAACTCATTGTCACAGCAGCAGTGAATGTGCGCAAAATCAAAACCCCAAACCTTTTAAAACAAAACAGTGGTTACCTCAAAAGGTTTACTGATTGGTAATTAAACACTCAGTAAATAAAACAGCACAACCAATTGAGAGAATTGTCTTTTGAAAACATGAGGAATTCAGTCAACATTTATATAAAAATCAGCCTTGATGTTGCTTCTGATTCCACAGTGATATCACAGATTTTATAATTAGCATATATACCAACATGTAGGCTAAAAATGGATACAGGGTTGCTCATGTTATTAATAGCCCTGTCACACTCTATTGCGACGGGACGGAGCTCGCTGTGCGCTTAATTTTTTTGCAAAACGCATTACGATCGCGGAAAACTGTCCGAAAATTTCTGAAAATGTCAAACAACGGAGATTTTAGTACGCTCCCATCGCGCTCACGGCGCTCCTGCTGCGACCCACCGCGCTCCCATCTCGTCCAGTGTGGAGTTCGAACGCGCTCCCACGGCGCTCCCACGGCGCTCTACGCGACCAAGTGCGCTCGCGTTACGCCCTTATGACGTCCGCAGTACGTTCTCGAAACGTTCGATGCGTCCGCGCGGCGAGCATAAATAGACCCCGCTGCGACCGCCAGTCTAGTCATCAGTCCGCTTTCCCCGCTTGACGAGGGCACATACCATTTGTGTGTGTGGCACAGCACACACACACACACACACCCTCCCTCACGCACATTGATTTGTGGGGTATTCCTTTGTTCGTTCTATTATCCCTTTTCCTTATAATTCTCCTGTGGGGTACAAGATTTTCTATAGTTACCTTGTGGGGTCCAATTGTTCTATTGTGTTTTGGACCCCACAACGAATGGTGTGTACGTTCACACACACACACACAGTCGTGTATATGGTGTAAACCGAGGACACCCTATTGTTCCCCTCTTTTGTTCCCTTTGTTGTTGGACTCTAACTTTTTGAGGCTTCTCCCATTAGATTTGTACACGTTTACATACCGAGGACACCGTGCGCATACTGAGGACATATTGTTCCCTTTTGTTATAATATGTGTCCTCGGTTTACACCATAAACACGTACACACACACACAAGTGGGATCGTACTGTGAGCCTACTGCAAACGTCGGAAGATCGCCATTGGACGCGCATGGGCGTATAAGGAGCGGCATAGTCGCAGCGGCAGCTCCGTGTGGACGTTGTACGAGCGGGAAGAAGTCAATAACGCTCCGTAGAAGCGCAGTAACAGCGCAACAAGGACGGGAGAGAGACGTAGCGACATCGCAATGGACGTAGTGAGAACTCAGTACAGACGCAGCGGAAAAGATTTATTTCCCGCTGCGACCACAAGACGCTCGTGTGCGTCCTTTCTGCGCTCGCTTTGCGCTCGCTTTGCGCTCATGCCGCTCGCTTTGCGCTGCCGCTGCGACCGTACTGAGTCCTTACAGCGATCTGATCAGAGCGCCGAGCCTCGGCGACCATTTTGTGCATGCACAAAACGGTCGCCGTGGTCAGGCGTCCCAGGGCGACCATGGCGTTCCTCTCCCGACCAAGCGAGTTTCCACTGCGTCATCGATCCGTTCTAGGAGACCTTACTGCGCTCACCTCTGCGCTTTCATGATTTTATGGTCGAAAGCCCGAGCGCAGCCCGATCGCAGTCCTGGTGTGACAGGGGTTTAAGCTATAGATGTAGTGTTGTGCGTGTTGCACAAAGAAGACAAAATGGAACCCAGTTTAAATATTCTCCTTTCTCTAAGATCACCGCCTATTGTCTTGGAAATCAACCGACCACTCAGTGTGCGAATAGACAACGCACACACGTGGTACGCACACAATCCAATCCAATCCAATCCAATCCAATCTAGTTGCCTATTCCGAGGCGCTAAACCAGAAACACTTTCACGATAAGTATCCTGGGTTCTTTTACGTGCATTACACAACACACGGGACCTACGGCTTTACGTCCCATCCGAAGGACGAAGCAATTATGGTTAAGTACCTTGCTCAAGGACACAAGTGTCACGACCGGGGCTCGAACCCACACCCTGCTGCTGGCAACACCAGAACTTGAGTTCGGTGCGCTAGACCACTCGGCCACGACACTCCACTCCCACACTTTCCAAGACAATCAATTGTTCCTTTTTATATAACACCCAGGTAGATCCTTGTCATTTGATTGGAGGATTGCTGGTCACGCGGCATTCATTAATCAAACCATTACATGGCCTACGTCATAAACCGTGCATTTTGGTTCCATTCACCGTGCATTTTTGTTCCATCCCATTTGATCTATTGCACGCTAGACCACATCATGCGTTATATACTGATGATGACGATGGAGTCCCCCGTCGATGTCGACGGATGGGTATTCAACAACATCTGGTGTCCTTCATTGGTGAGTCTTTTCGTGAGAAAGGAGACCTATTCTGGATCCACAGATCCTGTTACAGGTGCGGCAGGGAAATCCAGTGCCTATCCAGTACCTATCCTGGCTTTTCTCCTCGCTCTCCTTTCTTTCATTTGTCTGGTTCGATTGTCTTCAAATGTCTTAACACCCACATTACATGTCTGGCGCCTGTCACCCCGCTCCTGGGCTATCGCCTCCCAGTCATGGGTTTCAATGTTGCAAGCCTTGAGGTTTGCCTTGAGTGTATCTTTGTACCTCAAGCGGGATCTACCCTGAGCCCTCCTACCACATTTCAGCTGACCATAGAAGACTGCCTTTGGAATTCTAGTGTCGTCCATCCTCACAACATGTCCTACCCAGCGGAGCTGGGATTTCTACACTGACTTTCTTCCACGACCTGACTTTCCACACTGGCTATGTTGCAGCGTTCCATGACTTTTGTGTTTTTAGTGACCTTGTCTTGCCACTTAATGTTGCAGATGGAGCGGAGGCATCTCTGATGGAACTGCTCGAGTTGTTTGATGTGTCGTCGGTATGTAGTCCACGTCTCACAGCCATAAAGGAGAGAGGTAAGGACTACAGCCTTGTACACCTTGAACTTGGTTGCTAGCTTCACACCATGCTCATCCCAGAGTCGATGACGGAGTCTTCCAAATGAGGAGCTAGCCTTAGAAATTCGCTGGATGATTTCTTCATCGAGGAATGTTGTGTTTGAGAGAACACTGCCAAGATAGCAAAACTTCTCTACTGACTTGAGAGGGTTGTTGTTGATGGTGACAACTGGGGGCTTGTCCCTCCTTGTCTGTTTCTTGGGGATGATATAAGGCACGTGTAATCTTGACATCACGAATATCTCTCCGCCTGATGATGACATAGTCCAGCAGATGCCACGTTGTCTTGTACTTATTGGGTTGTTGGAAAATGGTGTTGGTGATGCTAAGGTTAGGCTCACTGCACTTTGCCAGGAGGAGCTGTCCATTGGAGTTAGACTTGCCGATTCCATGCTTTCCAATCGTCCCTGTCCAAAGATCCGAGTCACATCCAACGCGAGCATTAAAGTCACCGAGAATGATGAGTTTATCGTTCATGGGTGTGTCTTTAATCGCTCTGTCCATATCCTCATAAAAAGCCTCTTTGACCTCATCAGTTTGGGTCATGGTTGGAGCGTAGACGCAAATTATGTTGGCGTGACGGTCTCTGGGAAGGCTGACGCGGATAGTGATCAGCCTGTCGTTGATACCTTTTGGAAGTTTATCCAAGCCCCGGGCAATAGATGTGCGAACAGCAAATCCGACTCCTCCCGTTCTGGGTTCCCCTTCAGGCTTGCCAATCCAGTAAAAGGTGTAGCCTGCGCCTACCTCCTCCAAGTTGGACTCTCCAGATAGTCTGGTCTCGCTGAGGGCTGCAATATCGATGTTGTACTGTCCCAACATCCTCCCAATAAGGGCTGTCCGACGTTCTGGTCTTGTGTCGTTATCCAGCATGATCCTGACGTTCCATGCTGCAAGGTTCAGAGAGTGTTTCAATTTCTGTTTACGACCGCAGGAATGGATGGCCAGCCAGGCGCGGTCTCCTGGCAAGCTCAGATGGAGTAGGCAATTTTTAGGGTCCCTTTTCAGTACCTGTCATCATGTGAGGAGAGCATCGCTATCCCTGAAGTGGGCTGCTCTGTCGCCTATGCAGGATACGGGTGCCGCATCTACCCCGGTCTACGGCAAACGACCATCACACGTGGGCCGCCTGTGTGCAGGTTTGTGGCTAGAGACTCCCAGCTGCATCCTCGGCCGGTCCCCGTCGCCACTCTCCCATCGCCACAGGACTCTGACTGGTAGGTGAGAATGTCATCTGGTGTCATTGAATGACCTGCACCTGAGTGGATTATAGTGAGAAAGGTGTGTGCGCTCCCAGTCCCACTCTCTCGTCCAGTACGTGCCATATGCTGTCTGGTGCAGAAACTGCCACAAGACGAGCGACGCGCATGGATGCAGGTTTTATTTCGGAGTGTCCTTCTCCTAGGTAGGCTGCCTGTCAAGGCTGAAGAGCCCCACTGCCCTAAACACTGTATCTGCCAGTTTTCAGGGAGTTGCCGGTAGTCCAGTTTGTTGGTCCCCGCGTTGACGCGTACTCCCAGCGTTATATACACAGCAGTACAATACGCCCTCTCTTGACAAGACACAACCATTCGAACAAACCGTGCGTCATAAGCCGAAAAATAAAGTAGCGGATGCCAGAATACAATCTTGTATATTATTTTGTTTATTCTTATAGTTTTATCCTCAAATGACAAAGATCTACTTGTTATATAAAACAAATAATCAATGTTTTGCATTCGTGCAATGGAGATAATATTTTCATTCATTGAAAGATGGAATGTTCCATTCAACTCGGCTTTGCCTCGTTGAATGGAACATTCCATCTTTCAACTCCTGAAAATATTCTCATCACCATTTGCTTTCATAAACATTCATTATTTGTATACTATTGTTCCCATTGTGTTTGGACTTAACTTTTTTAATCAATTGCCATTGGTTTTGTGCGCGACTCCTTCAGAGGACCGCTGAAAACAAAGAACTGGCGACCTAGGACCTATTGTTGCCTTTGTTATAAGTCCTCGGTCGGTTGGCAGCAGAAGTACACGCCCTCATATATGGAGATTATGGGGGTATCACCATTGTTCTCCTATTGTCCCATTGTGTCAGGGTACTATTGTGTACCATTGTGTCAGTACCCCCACAAGTTGCTCCCTATACAAGGGTACGCACGCATACACCACAGTTTTGTTCAGTGTTTCGGAATGTTACAACCCTAGCCATGTATAAGGGTAAATCCCCACGGTCAGGCGTCCCAACAAGCTCTAAAGTTCAAACCCGGCACAATAATCATTGCTGTTGACTGATGTACATTATGCTCGTTGCGACATGCCCTTTTTAGAATTTGCTGAAATATTCATCAGTGTTAAAGACGGTAAATTCAAGACAGCATACCCTATACCGGTATTTCCGAATCTTGGCTTGATAGCTCTGTTCCAGATGAGGAGATTAAGATCGAAAATTACTCCATCATGCGACAAGATAGATCCAGAAGCGGTGGTGGGGTATGTGTTTTCATCAGGAACGACTTGGCTTTCAATCCAAGACCTGACCTGCACAACACTCAATTGGAATGTATTTGGTTTGAACTGTTGCTCCCAAAAACTAAACCTATTATGGTTGGCACCTGTTATCGTCCACCAAGTGACAGTCATTTTTTTGAGCATTTGGAAGTTACCTTATCCAAAATTCGTTCTGATTGTGAATTGATGCTTTTAGGCGATCTTAATGTTAATTTTCTTAGTAAGAAATCAGCTCTTTTTAGAAAATTAGTCACTATTTTAAACCTGTTTAATTAATTGCAAACAACTCATTGACACACCAACTCGGATCACTAGTTCCTCCTCTACTATTATTAGATCATATTATCTGTAATAACTCCGATAAGATTAGTCAATATGGTACTGTGAATATCGGCCTCAGTGATCATTTTATCATTTACTGTAGTTGAAAGGTGCTTCGAGGTCAAATAAATCGTCACAATGTAATTAAAATTAGGTCTTTACGAAATTATAATTCTTCTCAACTTCTGTCTGATCTGGCTGGTACAGATTTATCAGAGGTTTTTAATTGTAATGACGTTAATTTAGCTTGGACTAAATTTAAGTCTTTGTTCATTAAAATATTAGATAGGATTGCCCCTATTAAAGAAATTCGACTCAAGGGAAGAACTGAGCCTTGGATGAGTACCGAGATCCTAGATAATATTAGACATCGGGACAATCTTCTGTATAGATTTTTTTTTAAATACTGCTGATACCGAATTGCACCGTAGTTTTTGCAAGATCAGAAATCAGGTTCAAAGGGACATTAGGCGGGCCAAAGCTGACTATTTCAGCAACAAAATTGATGAAAACAAAAATCAACCTAAAAAACTATGGCAGCAATTGAAATCTCTTGGATATTGCTACACATCCAGTGCTCAGTCCAGAGTCGTTCTTAACATTGATGATGATTTATGTTTTAATTCATCAAAAGTTGCTGACCATTTCAACAGCTTTTTTACTACTGTCGCTTCTAAATTGGCTAGTAAACTCCCCACTGGTACTAACCAAATTTAGCACAGACTCTAAGGTCTTCGAAGACTATTACATCAATAAAGGGGTCATCCCCAATAGCTTTAAATTATCTTCTGTCAAAGATGATTTTGTCTTTAATGAACTGAAGACTCTTAATATTAGTAAAAGTACTGGTCCCGACAACATCCCTGCCAGATTTTTGAGGGACGGGGCCAGTGAACTGAAAAAAACAATTACTCATATAATAAATCTTTCTATTTTGTCCAATACTGTTCCTGATGATTTTAAAATTGCAAGGGTTCAGCCGTTGTTTAAAAGAGACAGTAGAACCGATGTTAGCAACTATAGACCAATAAGCATCCTCTGTGTAATTTCCAAATTGCTTGAAAAGGCTGTCCATATTCAGGTTGAGGAGTATCTTACAAAAATAATATTTTATTTAATTTCCAATCGGGGTTTAGAGAAACATTTTCCACTGACACCTGTCTTATACATCTAACTGATTATATTCGTTTCCATATGTCTTTGGGTAATTACACAGGAATGGTTATCATCGATCTCCAAAAAGTATTTGATACTGTTGATCATGTTATTTTATGTAAGAAACTGCAGGCCATGGGCATTGGTTCTGTAGAATGGTTCAAATCGTATCTTCTTAACAGACAACAATTTGTCAATGTTAACAAAGCCAGTCCAAATGTTTGAATCTGACATGTGGTGTCCCCCAAGGGAGCATACTGGGGCCTTTATTATTTTTGTGTTACATAAACGATATGCCCAGTAGTGTTCAGTGCAAATTACTTCTTTACGCTGATGATAGTGCCCTCTTGGTCTCTGACAAAGATCCTGCAGCTGTAGCTAACATACTTAGCACAGAATTGGAATCGTGTAGACAATGGCTCATTGACAATAAATAAATTGTCATTACACTTAGGCAAAACCGTTTCAATTCTTTTTGGTTCTAAAAGAAAAACCAAGAAGGTCAGTGACTTTACAGTCATTATGTGGGGGTAAACAAATTAAATCAGCTACTTCAGTGAAATATCTAGGGGTTACACTTGACCAACATTTATCAGGTGAATTTATTGCTAATTCAATCATTAATTAAGAAAACAGGGGGATAGGTTGAAATTCCTTTATAGACAGGCTCTTTTTCTTAATACAAAATCCCGTAAAACTTTATGTTCGGCTTTGATTCAATGTCACTTTGACTATTCATGCTCCTCCTGGTTTTCTACACTCTCTGCTCATTTTAAAAACAAACTTCAAATTATGCAAAACAAAATGGTTAGGTTCATCCTGGATAAAGGCCCTAGGGCACACATTGGGCAAAAAGAACTAGACAGTTTGGGTTTTTTAAATGTTAGGGACAGGGTCACTCAACTGAAATTAAACCATGTGTTTAGAATAACTTGCAATGTAACTCCTGATTATCTCCGTGACAAATTTATTAAAGTCTCTGATTGTCACCATCACAATACAAGGAACAGTAATCTAAATTTTAAGGTTCCAGTTTCATCTAGTTTAGCAAACAATACATTTTATGTTACAGCTATCAAAGAATGGAATAATTTACCTTCTAATGTAAAGAGTTCCACCAATTTGTCTACTTTTAAACGACTTGTTAAATGTCATCTCTCAACACAAGCTAAATTCAGGAAAGCATAATTTGTTCCTTCTTTGGGGTGTGATGGTATCTTGAACTGTCTTTGTCTTTCAAATTTGTAATTTGTATTTGTATTTGTTGATGTTTCGATGTAAGGACCCCAATGGAAATAAACATATATATGTTATTGGCTTTTTGGGTTATCCTTGGATAAATATGGTGTGTTTTTCTTGTATTTTTGTAATGTGTCTTGTACTTTTATCATCTTTTTATCCGAATAAATTCAATCAATCAATCTTTGGGACAAATGTTTGTCAAGCATCCATCTATATAAGAGCGTAACTCTCAAACCGCCTCATATGTCGTTAAGTGTTCGCCGGTGCCTTGGGGTTTCTCGGCTCGAGATTTACACCCGGCGACGTACAAAAAACCCGAGTGTCATGGCCGCCCTTAGAAATCCGCAGACGGCGTCGTTTCCGTGCGAGGGGTGCAAAGGTCTTTTCCACATTTTATTCCAAATCGTTTCTACCATGCAACGGTCGTCGCTGGCGCCTTTACATTACCCGAACCTACGCCCGCCGGCTGTACCTCCATGTGGCGGCATCTGGCATGTATTATTCGCGTAATGACGTGACGTCATCGATCGCCGTATCTCGGACATCGGGCAGCCGTGTATGTCAGCGGTCTTTGTATTCTCGTAATATACACCCTCCACACTAGACTTGGTTCCCTCCACACTAGACTTGGTTCCAAGTCTGTGATCGTGGTTTTTTGTCTGCCTGAAGCCAATACGGCTCTGCAGTAGCGCATTAAATAGCGCCCTCTTGTGTATTAACCTCCGATATTAACCTTCGATCACAGACTTGGGAATGTTGTTCGTCGGTTTGTACACACCCTATTGCGAATTAGTCCAAAAGTTGACGGAACAATCTGATTGGTCGGAAAGCCTTCCATAACATGAATATTCAAACTAAACCTTCTACATGCAGTTGAAGGAGATGTACTCAACGATTCCATTTAAACTGTAGGTAAGACTTTTTTGTAGAGAAGGAATTATGTCTTTTATTTTGTGCTTTTTTACAACTCTAAGATCTCATTAAATTTACCTATCATTTCAAATACTATTTACGTACCAAGCACTATACAAATTTAATATCGAATGAATATTACAGAAAGAATTTTAAGCGAGTCTACAAGGTTTTTGTGGCCTCCTGATTGGCCATCTCTCTAGCATCCGTATTATTATGTAAATTTTAGCTATGAATACATGAATATCCCACAAACACAAGAGGGTCAAGTCTGAGATCGCGAGTTAGGGCTGTGATAGCCAGTAGGGGTAAACGGCGTTTTGCGTGGCTGATGGAGACAAAAATAACCGCGATCTCAGACTTGAAATCAAGTCTACCTCCACACTCGCATACCACTGATCTTTATTATTACGACTGGATAGAGTTGCCTATCGGTTCCTAACATATAGGCACACACTCCATCTTTTCAAACCCATTTTCTCCCATGTTCAAGAGTCAGATCCCTATAACATGAGCGTCGATCGCTACTTATTATAAGTCAGGGGAACATGCAGGCAGTGTCGGATCCACTGATCTATATACTAACTGGATAGGAGATGGGCGCTGATTGGCCTATAAAAAGTTGAAGTAACCGGCCGCCATGTTGGTTCCCCAAAAAGTCAAATGTCATGTTAGCATACAGACAATAACAACATCTGGTTCAGCAACACTCGGCATTGTCGTCGGTCGGGTAGCAGTAAACCTGTCCGGCCGTCACGCATGCGCGTTCTTTCTTGGGGAACAAAAATGGCGAACAACCAGCTTCATCCAATCTGCGATCTCCTATCAGCGATCTCCTATCCAGTTGTTATATAGATCAGTGGTCGGATCCAGGATTTCGGCACCCCAATTCGCACAGCTACTTTTAGACATAATATTTGAGGGAAAAGATTCGCGAGTTTGTAATAAAAAAAAATTCTTGCAGTAAAATGTACAAAAATAATTAATAATAATTCCAGCTGGAACCGAGCGGGCCTGGAAATTGTTTGATTCTTGGCGCTTTCTGATTCAAGAATAATAATAAAACTCATTAGCGTAGGCCTTTATAAATATTTGTCCATTATTTTTTAATGGGCCATCAATATTCCCCACTCTCAAAAGTGGGAAATGCATGTCTGTCAATTGGCCTCAAATTAAAACCGATCGACTCCAATGGATGGGAAAATGGAGCGCTTTGTTCCAGTGTCCCAGCATAGAGGTCCCAACAAGTCTGTCAAAGATGGTAAATTTGCCTCCCTGTGCGAGAGCGCGTATATAGCCGCGGCGTATATAGGGGCCTGCTTTATCGTAAGTCACGAAAACACGAAATTAATACTGTTGGTGTTGCAAGAAAAACGGTAGCCTATACTCATCAGTAGTCAGGATAGGCTAACATATTAAGTTATTTTTTTAATTTGGTATATGGGCCATCAAAAATCTGGGGGACATTTGATATACTTCCCCCCAAAAATAAATAAATAAAAAGTGGGGGGGTCATGTCTCCCTGTCCTCCACCGATCGACGCACGTGCCCTATAATGTTTCCACACAGATAATGCCACCTCCCGAAACCTCCTTTTACCTAGAAGTGCTCACACCAGTCCCAAAAAACTCATATCACGCCTACATATTTTATTTCACCTAATCGTAACCTACTTCGTACGTTTACATGCTATCAAAACCAGATCATTGTCGGGTAACTGTATTTAGCTTGTAGTTTAACAGAATCAAGGTAGGTATATATGCTACTCAAAACAATTTAGGGAACAAAACAATTTAGGGAACACCGGAATAATCTCAGTTAAAGCAAGATCATTTATATCAGATAAACACAATGTTTCACAGAATTGATGAGAAACAACTGCACAATGAAACAGATGATAAAGGATGCATGTAGTGATTACACATTTCATGACATGACTACTGAAAGAGAGAGGGGGTTGCAAATGAAAATCCCGGTTCATGGAACATTTCAATAACGGGTGTGGCCACCTCTTGCAGTAAATCCGGTGTTCCCTAAATTGTTTTGTTCCCTAAATTGTTTTGAGTAGTATATATATGTAAAAACAAACAGACAAACAAAAACAACAACAAAATAAACCTGACATGTGGAATTCCCAGCATTTTTTCTGGATGTTTTTACATGCATTTTACCACAAATGGCAATAGCGTTCATTTCTGTGACCTAAATATTCCTCTTAAATGCCCCAAGATTGTATGAAATTAGAATCAGACGTTCAAAAACCGGAATGTTGTTTCACACTTCATTACTTCAAGTCGGATTAATTCATTCTTCTGCGGTAAAATCCATTCATATTTCACAATTTAAAACTAAAGCTGTCAATATGTATCGCAAGCGTATATAAACCATAAGCCAGGGAGACATATATAGGGTTAACCTATCGGACGCAGATTTAAAAGATGTTTCGCCTGTACCCGGTGGTATTCCTAGTAATAATGCCTTTGGTATATCTCTAAAAGCATAAATGATCACAGATTTACAACAACTACAACAAAACTTGATGATGAATTCAAACATCCATTGAAATATTTCTGTCTCAGGTTTGCTTTATTTTTTTAAAGAATAATCACATATTATTCCTCTCTTTTGATTTATATAACGAACTTAATAAACGAACTTTAAAAAAAAAATCTAAGTAAAAATGAATATGAAGTTCGTGTTTGCCGAACGAAATTTCTGAATTCAGAAACTTTTACTGATACGTTGTGATATCTTTATTCACATTAAATGTTACGATTGCTTGTTACGATTGGTGATAACGGTAGGGATTAGGACCCATGACTTCCCCCTCCTCCCCAACTTACCCCCTCCTCCCCAACTTACCCCCTCCCCCAACTAACCCCCCTTCCGCCCTGACCGATAAATCCCAAACCAAAAAAGAGCGTGAATATTTTGTTATTTCATTTTTTCAATACGCAAATGGGCGAACAATTTAGTTTTTCAGTGTTTCAATGCAAGTTGTTTTTGCTGTACACTATTCAGAGGCATACGGACAGGAAGACATTTGTATGATATAAATTGGTATAAACAGGCTAATGCATTGGGGATGTCTGTAATAGTACGAGTACAAAGGACAACAACAATATGTGTGCTCTAAGCAGGTTTTTTTTTTAAGGTGGCGATAATTATTGGGGGAAAAACATTGCCATTACCGTCCCTCATCATAAATATTGAGGGATGTTCCCCTGCGCCCCCCCCCCCCCCGCCGGATCGCCACCTATGACATTTTTTCTTTAATCTGGACCTTGCTCGGGGATGCATTGCCACCTTATGTGTACATCAGAGAGGGACTGCATTCCTACATCATTCACAGAGTCAGTAATTTTTTTGTAGAATGATAAATGTGTTGTACTAAAATCTTTTCCCCGCTCATTCTTAGCCAGGTTGTTTAAAAAAAGGTAACTGTTCTCGAATGGATTGGTAGTTTACTGGTTAGAACGCTTGCCTCTTATGTGAAAGGTACTAAAATCAAATCACAATAAATTGTATTACAATTTATTTAGAAGCAAAACCTTTCTGTATAATAGCAATTCACGGCTGTGGAGGATTTCATTTGGGTAAAAAATTCAACATTTCATTTTGAATTTATATAATGTATACGGACGAGTGTGCAGTGGCCTGGAGGGGAAAAACAGCAGCCGGATTTGTATATAGGGTATTAGTACTTATTTTTATATGATAGTCGCTGCATAAAGCCATTGATCTATCACAGCCACATGCATGAGCGGCATAAACCAACCCACTCAAAAGCTTAATGTCCCATTTCTGTCATGTCAAAGTCCGATCGAGATGTACATGGCTGTAGAGGAAAGGTCTTTCAAATGTAGAAAATCTACATAAATACCTCTGAACGGGTCGTCGTGTTTTTCTATGGGTGCGGTCGAGCAGCTTCTCCGAGTCAACCCGGGTCAGACCCGGTGTCGCTCGAGTAGCTCATGACGTCACTCGGTGGAGCTTGGACGTTCCTTCACACTGGAAAAAATGTTTTCGATCGACTCGTCTTTAAAAGCGAGTTACGTACTTACGTTATGTACGTGGTGTATGTATTGCATTAAAGCATGGTCCCAGCATGGTCCCAGTGAGGCATGCTGTCCCGTCAGTGCTGCAACATAGAGAAAGGACACGTATCTGTGGTTGCAAGTAGTCGTTCGAGAAGGTCATCCGTGGGTCCCTCAGATATCTGACCCAGCTTTACTCGGGGAACCTACTCGAACGCACCATATATTATTGTTGAAAAGAGCAAAGTCACGATCACGTGATCGTAAGGTCACGTGTGCGTGAAGGCAGCCTTCCTCCATGGTCTCTTCAATACATCCGTCCGACCTGTCAATCAATCACAACGGATTGACCAATTATATTACACTTTCCTTACATTATTCAGTTAACGTTTATGCACAAACCAACCATGATTTTGAACCTGATCCCTCTGTGACATTAATAATTTGCAATGAATATGCAAATTTGCGTTAGCATTTAGACCACGAAATGAGAAAATAACATCAAAACACCCACAAATTGTTTAGCATATTACAAGCCAAACCGTTCTATTCGTATAACCATAGATTACCGGTAACCTGTCAGGTTGGTAAATATTGCAATAGGGTATCAAATATATTCTGTTTATTGTTATGTAAGCGACAATCCATTTGAGACCCTTTGAGTACCATACATCTTGTTAAATGAAACTTGCGTGTAGAAGTTTTTCTAGAACTTTCTTTCAGTTATGAAATTGCATGGAGAAACTTTATGGAACGTAATATTAAAAATAGGTTTTCAGTGAAAGCTCAAGAAGGTATAGAAGAAGGCGTGTGTGGCTCTTCGCCAAGTCAACGGCGGTGTTAAGATACGTGTTGCCGACGTCAGACAGTTCCATCAGACCGTGAGTTTTATAGCGAGTTGTCTAGGTGTTTTAACTTCAAGATAAGCTGTGAATAATACAGTTAGAAGTCCACGAAGAGACTCTTATTATTGAAGTTTTTGAACTGGACAGTTTTAGTGAACTGAGCTTGTCAATAATCGGACTATGAGCAGTTTCGAGTAGACAGCCTCTGAGTGCTTCTAAATTGCCGGCCAGAAAAGAAAGAAGTGCTGTTGGAAGGTGTAAGCCTTTTAAGATATATCGCCCGTGTTTGGGCCGATTTGATGGTAAAAATAGATATGTTGAATTGCTATTTTTCTGGGGTTAATGAAGTTACATGTTTTTAGTTAAGACATTGAACGAAAAAAATCCGTCGAGGATTAATACCAGTAAATTAAAAACTCAAATTATTAAAATGCTGGGTCACTGTTTTAATCCTCAGCTTGCACGAGGGCGTATGCAGTCGTCTGATTGGCCAGCGCAGCTGTCAATCAGAATCAAGTGCATTTTAAATATCGCTTTTATACAATTTCAGGAAAAAAAGTTCGTTTAATTCGTCCGCTTTTTAAATTCTATTTTTTGGATCTCTTGAGCCAAACACGCCGAGATAGGCCTATATCTTTAACTGTGACTTTGATTATTTATGATCATTGTGTAAAGCTTCATTTAAACTCTGTCATAATCGTCTAAACTTGATTACTTTATTTTCATTAAACTACTTGATTGATTATTGTTCTTGCAAATATCGATTGTAACCCTTTTTTGAGTTCTTTGTAGCGTCTATAGAAATTTCTGGAGCTCGCGGAAATCGTAAATTATATCGCTGTAGGAATTGCTGACGGTAACATTATCATCACTATGAAATTGCCCCCAAAGGCTACTCTGCTGGACATTTTCAACCACACTGACGAAAACTCACGTGGCGGGAAATTGATTCTAAACAAACCTATTAAAATGCGGGGGAACAAAATAATAAAAACAACATCTGCCATAATGACACCAATCTTATACAGTAACATTCCGCACGACATATAGCGTTTGAAATGATATCATATCAGGTTCTCGAACCACAAGTCAGACATGGATATTTCGCCAAGAAGATGTAGGCCTAATCAAAAAAAGCCGCAAGTTTAACTGATTTAACCAGTAGGTTTTTACTACACCCATGATTCAACTCATTCCAGACTTTTCAACCGTTCACACATGAGCTATGTACAGTGCAGGTGGGAACCAGGTTATCTGTCACATGACAGCTTTTTAATTCTAAGTTTGATTAGATTATTCATGAATTCATGAAAATGGGACCTCGTTAAAACACTAGCCTATTAGTAACAGAAAGACAACACATTGGTAATTATTTGAGTAACAATTCAAATCATCAAGCAGTTTTACGTTGTCTTTTCAAAAACGTGAGAGTATGTTTTTGAGGTATTTCTTGAAAACGAGAATATTGAAATGTACGTTACCATGAATCAGTGTTCTACCTTCTCATTATGATAAATGTTCTGTACCGTGCCACGGATGATCAAAATATGTGCCATAATTATAACTAATTTATTATTGGCCACATTCACGGAATTTATTAGGCACATACAACTTAATTAATTGGTACAGTCTGGCATTGTCTTTATTATGGCAAGAGATCCAGTCTCGTTTGCAAATTGCACGCGTCTTGAAAGTTAAAGGGAAGGTACAACATTGGTAATTATCTGTTTACAAAATCATTACCAAATTATTACCTAAAAGCTAACTTGATGTGAAGTTGGTAAAGGTACCAATTATCCTGTAAAATCATTCTGTCTGAAGTGCTCTTATATCGGCGAAAACTCGAACAAATATGAACATTTTACCGAACAGCAATGAACATTTTGCGATTGCTTGTTTGCACTTTTCTCATAACTTAGAATCTTGTGTTGAGCTGAAACTTTCAGAGGTTGGTTGTTTAATGTAAATCTCGATTCTAAGAAAGTATGAGCATACTCGTGGTGGCGGCAGTTTTGTCAACTTCCCTTTAAGCTTATATAGAAAATTAATCAACGTTGGCGCTGTTTTTAATTCAGACAGATGACTGGTACTGTAGCCTACGTAACTAGCTTGTGACGTCATTCGATGTTGCAATGGGGGCATGCAGTAGTACTTTGCTTGATTTGGATAAAACTATGGCTATAAATAAATAAAAGGTTTACATTTATGAAAACAACATTTGGCACTACAGCATAGCAGCGGCGTAGCCAGGAATTTTTCAGTGGGGGAACAGAGGGGCATTGCTTTTCAGTGGGGGCCCGAGGGTATGGGTTTTTCCCTTTTCTTTTTCTTTTTTGGGGGCACTATCGGGATTTTTCGTGGGGACACCGGGGGGCACTGGAAATTTGTGGGGGGAACGTGCCCCCCCCCCCCCAGGCCCCCCGTGGCTACGCCGCTGCAGCATAGCTTTTCTGATTAACTGAATATTAAAGGGAAGGTACAGTACCGGTACAACATTATTATTTGGAAACATATGGCCATTCCAACCGTCTAGTTGCTAAGAATATATATCATAAAACTAAACCTGTGAAAGCCTGTATGGCTGGCCTATTTATTTAATTTTTGGAGAGTTTTTTCCCGAATCAATCCCCACATAAAGATGCGTACAATACTCATTTGGGCATTCAAAGCGCCGCCAACTTTGGCAGTTTATAATCCGACAACATCAACAACAGATTGGCCGCGTATCATGGTGATCATAACCCACGTACCACATTACATGCCATACGAACACCTGCCTTCCTTTGGCGGGCAGAATTAGAAATTCATCTAGAGGGTCTGTTTTTTCAAGTGCCATCTCTGCAAGACGAACCAAATGACTAAAAGCCCAGCATAATCCCAGGAGATCCCTTTTTTCACTTGAGCTTGACTTCTAACTGACATTGTTGACAAACCAGTGACGAGAAGGCCGATTCATTACAAAAAGGTGAAAGTGTCAAAAGAGCATTTTATTGTATGGGCCCAAAATATCATTTTTCATGCCGTTGAAAATGGAAATGGCTTGATACCCATTATGTGCTTGAATAATATCATACACATAATATTTGAGCATGAAAGAGGTTCTGACGTCATTCTCCGCCGTTTCCTTATCGTATTGATTCCCCCCACTACAGACGCGATTAATATTGTTTATCTGCATTCACCGTGCAATTACGAAGTATTGCCGCCGAACACCAGCGGTGACCATGGTAACATTAACGCGCGTTACAATGTTTGTATGGAAAAAAAGGCTGGATGCTGCGAGTTCATGACACTGAGAACTGTCTATAGCCTTCAGCGGATATTCCGTTCTGGAGATACATTATGGCATTACGAAACATACGAAAAATACCTGACAAAGACGATGATTGTTATGTTATTTTTAATTACATTGATTACATAACGTAGAGCTAATAAGATGTGTGTACTCAAATATTTGCTGAAATAGGGAAATCATCCATCGCATATCAATGACTTTTTTTTTAAAATAAAGTCGATATTATCGTCTGGAATCTGCTCACACACATTTTAATGAATACAAGTTTGACATAAAAACATATTTAACAAAAAATTTAAGTAAGGTAACCAGGAAAATGGGTAATTTTTGTTAATGTTTTTTTTTAAATTCACTTATTCACTGGTAAATTACAAAAGCATATTTATAAGAGGAAAATGTCCAAGGAAAAACCATCTCTTTCAATTTTCAAAACAGATCTTATGAATTATTACTCTATGGACAAAATTATGTACAGTTGTAAAGATAACATGGCGAATTTTTACCGTAAATGGGATTTCTTCTCTGTACTTTGCCAAGACCAATATGTATTAATTACCTGTACTGTTATGCATAAACTTATAATCTCAGCGTTTAAATGATTGATTATGAACTATTGATAATAAATTGTAATCCCCCGGGATAATAAAAAAAATAAAGGAAAAAAATTACAAAAGCAATTTCAAACATTCATAACAAAATGATAGGCCTATGTGGACAAATCGATTCAACACATTCAATAATAAATATTTGCAAGACACCCGTGAAAATATGAGCTGGTGAGTGGCAAGGTGGAACAGGTGATCACCACCTGCACAGAGCTATCCTTACACTTACGACCATTTCACAAATAAAGAAGTCCGTTGACAAGAACGAATGAAGGACGGGTGAGGAGGCGGAATTAAAAGGGACAATTATGGGACTAGGGTGGAGGAAATGAGACGAGGGCAGCGGGGTTTACGGCAGGAGAAAAAGATAAGGGGGGGGGGGTGGGAGACACAACAAGGAAACACAATCAATACTGGCAACCAGCACATCGATAATAATAATTATAGGAAGGGAGATGAAGACTACATTAACTAAATGGAAGGCACAACTTTGTAATTTACAGATTATCAAATTAATGAATTGTTTTCTTTAAAAAGTTGATGTAAAGGTGATACACGTAGGCCTATCAAGCATTTTGAGATATTATTTCGTTTGAAGTGCAAGTATAAGTTTCACAGAAACAATTTTCGTTGTTTTTATCGAAAACGTGAGCACGTATTTTGATGAAATTTGCACAGGTTAGTTTTATGCCATATTTCTTGAAGCTATAGAGGTTTGAAATTAACGTACCAAATACCAATGTTGTACCATTCCTTCATAGAAGACGACATTTAACGAAGACGAAACAAAATACTTGAAATGGAAACATCTCGCAATATATTCGTCAGAGGCACCTTATTACAAGGCAAATATCAGCAAATATGCTATTTCATTTCATATTTTACAGAGATGATAAAAAGGCCCACGCCTCCCCATCCCCCACCTTTTTTTTATCCCTTCCACTCATGGACGGATCATCATGAGCACAGGCCCTGGGCACAAATTCACCACGGGCCCATACACGCGCATAATACTACTAGTACTATGCTTTTTTTTTTTTTTTTTGAAAACCAAGGGCCCCTATTGGCTCCTGGGCCCGGGGCACGTGCCCAGTTTGCCCGTGCGGTAATCCGTGCATGCTTCCACTGAATGTAGCGTCAGCGATCTCGTTAAACTGATCAGAGCTAATCCGATGGTGAGGTCATACATAAATGTACTGGAATTCTGATTTCACTCAAACGTGAAGCGATTATTAATCGCCTGGAGTATTGTGTGCAGTATTCTTTTTCAATCAATTGGTTCATTACCATACACGCGCCGTCAGAGTCAATCTTTATAAAATAATCGAAAACATATACATAATTTATGTGGGGGCAAACGATAGGTTTTGCTTGAAAGGACAATGGCATTTAGTCTGTGAGACAACATTGCCTGTAAAACGTTCAGAAAAATATTTTGGTAAACATGAAAATTGCGGAATATTTTTTTTTAATTCAGCAATTCATGAAACTGCAAAAAAGTCGGAACCAATGTGGATTGCAAGAATGCACTAGGCAATCATTTATTCATGAACTTCTGAATACACCAAAATAATGAGAAACAAACGTAACGTTTTGAAACACATAGCTGGCTTAGTTTGCTCGTTAGGCCCAAGAACGATAAACTGAATCCCTTTTGACACCGTTCTGATGATCACTTGTCATGCGTCATCAGATGTGAACTCGGATGAGTTTCGAAATAATGATTAAGTTTCGAAATAATGACCGTCGGCCTATAGGGAGAAATGCTCAGTATATTGTATGAAAGTATCTTCACTTCCTGTCAAATGACAAGGGATACTTGATGTGTTTGAACTGATGATTCAGCTGTGATGAGAGACATGGTTCAATGTCTAATAATGATCTGGCTTTGAAATGTTACCTTCGTTTATAAAACAAAAAACTGATATTTGTTATCCACTACATTGATACTGGCTCTATAGGTGTTGCATGTTGACGTCCATTGGTGAGACACGGTACAAGGCTGCCTCCACGTGCATAGCTGTAACTCAAACTCAAACTCATTAGAAATAAAATCCACATTAACCAGGGTCCAATTTCATGGTTCTGCTTAACACGAAAACACATTTTCTGTTTCATACAGGGTTAGCGCAGAACTTTTATGCTAGCCGTGTAACGGTGAATCCTTACAATATCGTTACGCAGTAAATGCATGCCTACAAGCAGAAACTCCACGCTAATATGTGAAATGCACTGCGAAATAAGCGCCAATTTTTTCGTTTACAGTTAGCAGAGCCATGAAATTTGGCATTATTCTTGCATTTTTAGTGAGAAATACCACAACCCAAATTTCGTACAAGCAAACAGCACCAATTACCAATAATTGTCTTGCGGGCAAACCGGTAAAAAATACCACCAAGCCCCGGGGCATACCATACTCAAACCAATATTTATATGGGCACCAATAGCCCCAAGGTACACAATTAGATCCAGAACAATTACACGGGCACAAAAAAAACCTAAGATTTCAGATCAATTGTTTTATATAATAATGTGCACATAAGCCTTTGGGTACCATGGTCCATACCACTTGACATGTATTGGACAGTAAGAGCCCCATAATACACATCCCTTAATAATTTTATTTCATTGTTATATTTCATAATATTTTCATATTTCTAAAATAACAAGTCATGCAGTAAATAAATAATTCGTAAAGCTTGCAGACACAGTAATATTCCACCATGGTAGTTGGTCGGAATAACACCCAGTGAATAGGGCGTACAATAATTGCACGGTGTGTTGTAGCGTTTAGTTTATGCAAGGTTATTTGTATAATTATGAACAGTTATGTAAATGAGGGATCATGTGCAGGAAACTTTCAGCCAATCACAATACAGGATAGCTTTGTGTGCATCGGTGCAGTACTTGTAACTACGTGTCTGTTGTGAATATTGCACCGTAAATGTTGTGCCAAAGTTTGGATTCATGTTTAGTTTAATTTCTTGGTTAGTATCTTTAAGCCATTTTTGACCAATCAGATTGGTTTGCACAAAATGGGAACAGGTGTTATTTTTTACCAGTAGGAGTCTCTTCTCTGATGTACATATTTAGCAAAGAACCTTTTTTTTATGAGTGACAGCCTTTTCAGTGGGAAGATGGTGTGAACAGTTTATGTGGATTGGTTTCGTTTTATTGAAGTCACCCTCCACCGCCCTTAATTCAACCTTTCCATGTCTTAAATCAAGCTTTTCAATGTGGTTTCAAAATACAATTTTGTTTACTTTTGTGTGTTTCTGAGTATTTTGTTTTCAGGAAGTATACAGCAAAAAAATAATAATAAATAAATAAATAAAAAATAAATAAATAAATAAAAATAAATAAATAAGTGGGCCTAAATAAACAAGAAACTAAAAAGAATAAACAAATTAATTAAGAAATGAATTAAGAAATTAATTTGTGTTATGACTGTAATGGTTGGGTTATTTAAATGTACACATTTCAGACTCTTGTTATTACACTATGTAGACACGCAACTTAATTACATGTATATGAACACATATTAATCATATATTGTAATAAAATTTTACACAGCGCAAAATACCGCTATACACTTTTGATACATATTCAAAATGCAAGAAACATTACTTACAGATGTTTTAAATACATCAGGTATAAAAAATATGCAACAGTTAAAATTATAAGTAATATTTGTAGCTGTTAGTACAGACTGTTGGCGGTGACACCATGTGATGTTAAAGATGATCAGAGCATACTGATCGAAACGTCAAGTTTTAACCTCCAGTTCTTTTCAGAACTAATTACTACTCAATTGAGAATTTCACATGGTGTCACCGTTCTAGGAACTAGAACAATTTAAAAGTCTGGCATTTAAACAAAATATAACACGTCATACAGTTAAAATTTACTTAAAATAGGCAGAACGGGTCATGGTGAAAATTATCTAAAATATTCTTTGAAGATGTTCTTCTTGAGACGAATCTTGAGATTTTATTAATTTCGTTCTAGAAAGGAAAAACAAATACTTTGAAATGATGTATTTCACAAAATACTTGTCAGAAGTTTTGTTTAACAGTGAAAAACTAAATCAAAATTAAGTATTGGGACCCACCAAAAACTCATTTCTCACGATTATTTTGAGAAATGTGTAATTTTACAGCATTTGTTTCAGTGCAATTAATTTAAATCCATGCTTCTCACGAATATTTTGAGAAATGTGTCGTTACAGAGCATTTGCTTTCACTTTCTCAAGTAAAATACCAATGTACCGATGACAAATTTGCCGTTAAAATAGCCAAAGACACGGGCGATACATCTTTAAGCTGACGAGTACCTCGGGACTTCATGTGGATGCTCGTTAAGGTTGAGTGATGATGAACGCAGGTGAAGACACTACATTTTGTGAGTGCAAAACATGCAGAACAAGTTAGGACATTTTGAAGTATTCATTCATGTGGTGAGCCAAGAAGTATCAATTAAACAGTCTTTTTCTGAGCATAAAGCATTTGATCTCTTTAGAGATAGCATAGCTTACCGGACTCAAGTTCTGGCGTTAGCAGCAGAATGTGGGTTCGAATCCCGGCCGTGACACTTGTGTCCTTGAGCAAGACACTTAACCATAATTGCTTCTCTCCACCCAGGGGTTAAATGGGTACCTGTGAGGGCAGAGTTGGTTGATTAGCCCTATATGCGCTGTAATGGCAGCAATTGAGCTGTATACTCCCCAGGGAGCTGAGATGGTTTCAGGAATGATTTATGAGCCTTGTGAGCCTTATGAGCAGGGGTAATAATATAATGCGCCTTGAGCACCACTCAGTTGGTGGATACGTGCGCTATATAAGTCCACACATTATTATTATTATTATGTCTTATTACACACAGTCTCAACCTGTGATCGATTGTACCAACCTTTCGGTACAATCCATCACGTGACTTCTTATTTTCAAATATTAACTATAAAGAACTGCAAATATTCAGGGGGATTTGTGTAAAACTTATTAGTGACTTTTGGAAGACCTTTCCAGCCATGTTTATCTCGGCGACATGTCACAGACTCAAAGACGTCCTTTTAAAGGGAATGTACAATATCAGTAATTACAAGATAATCCAATTAACGATTTATTATCCAAAAAAACTTATACTTGGTGTATAATTGGTTCACGAAATTATTTCATTTGAAGTGCTTTCATCTCAGAGTATTAGAAAACATGAATATCCACCGCATCTCAGTGAAGATGCCGAAGTACCATCTGTTGGATATAGTGTTGGCTAGTCTTTCCTTCCAGAAATATTAATGTGTATGCCAAGATAAAAGGCACCCCAAGGCCGTAGCCAAAGGGTATTGGAGTGACACACCCCCCAAAAAAAAAAAAAAATTTAATTTAAATTTAAAATATTGAACCTCCGAGTCGGCAAATAGAGCCTCAGTCGGTAAAAAGAGTTTCAGTCGGCAAAATAGAGCCTCAGTCGGTAAATAAACCACCAAATCAAACCATTGAAGCAGGCTTGTAGTATTTGTGCTCGAGGTGATTTAATTTCGGGAGAATTTTCTAACGCCTACCCCCCCCCCCACACACACACCTTCGTTTGGGGCGATTTGCGCACGCCTCTCCCCACTCCTCAAAAAGTTGTCACGCCTCTCCCCCTCAAAAATGTATCAAACCCAACTACCTTCCTCCAAAAATTGTTCAAGCCTATTCCTCTTAAAACATACCTAAACCTATACCCCACCCTCGTCTGGCAATTTTTAAGGTTCAATTTGTTTTATCGGATGCAAATTGAACTCCAGCCCCCCCCCCCCCCCCCCCGATAATGCCTTCCCTGCAGCCCTGTGCACCCCTGCAGTCGTAAATTTGGCTTGATATAAATGCATGCGCACTGGGAGCCTGTAAGAAAAGGGCCTGTAGATACAGCAACCTGACAAAGTTTCAGCTCATTTGGTCCAAGAGTATGTATGGGCCAATAGATGTAATCAAAAGTCAATAGGCCGTGAAAATCACCTGCTGGGAGACATATTTCTCATTTTCAAGAATCTGTGTAGGCGGTCGGCGTGTCTGTCATGTCGTTATAAGGGAGGGGTTCAACACAATGCAAGGTGTAGCGGGATTATGTTAGTATACATGTGGTGTGTGCCATCCCTGATATGGGGACACGAGGTAACAAACAAAACTCGTCTCCAGGGTATACGTCGTTCTCCTTACAAGATCCTGACACGGAAATGGATTTTGGTTACTACGTCATAAAATGTTAAAGTGTAGAATCAACCTTTTAAGAGTTCAGAAGTTGGATGTAACTTCAAAAAGGTGTTGTATTAGCAGTTATTAATTACATTTAACTGTACTTTATGTTAATTCAACACATTCTTTGAGTTATTTTTACAGGGACAATATCGTCACGATCAACAGGGCATGGAATCAGAATGTTAGTTTCAGATTAACTCAGTGACTGAAAAAAATACCCCACATGATAAGGTCATAAGTACCGTTGCTGCTGCATAAATGACCCAGTAATTTTCAGTCACTGTGTTCATCTTAAACTAGGACACCGATTCCATGCCCTGTTGAAAGTCTTCTCTAATCGTGACGATACTGTCCCTTTAACATGTATCGTGCCCTTTAACGTGCCACTGGCCGAACTTTTATAAGGTTGATCAACAATTAATTTTTTTAAGAGTGAACAAAATAAACAAGCAAGTTAGAATATTATTTTTAAGATATTTTCATTCTATTCTTCATACTCCTCTTGGTTCCTATTTTTTATATATTAATTTGTGCGTGCGTGTGTGTATATAGACACGTCCTGTCAGTGTATGGTTGATTGGGTTCACTGAATGGGAATTCATGCAAAAATAATGCATGAAGAACCTCGGCTCACCTAATGGTAATGCATGAGATTTGAAAGATGGATGGTCTAATCCAGGCCTCCCAAATGTCACGCACTCACTACAGCACAAACGCTATACTAAGTGATTGTTTGTCAGACTATACCACAAAACATAACCTGCAATTAATGCACCTTATTTAAACATACAAGGTGTTTGGATATTGCAAATATTACCAAGTAATACTACCAAGTTCCAAAATGTATAAATCCTGTCGAACTGTTTTCACTATATTGTCAACTGTACTTAATATTGATAATCTGTAATGTACTCTTTATCTATTGTACTCAAGCTGCTGCTAACATGGACATAAATGTGTGACATTTCCACAGTTACTACAAATCGTCTACTTATAGGTGAACCCCCCCCCCCCCCCACTAAATAAACTCCCATAGCAAACAATGCTAAATACAAAATATTAAAAAATCATTAAAAAAATACATTTTTAAAACAAAAAGAAAAAAGATTGATTGATGTCTAACCTTTCATTTTATTCTCTTAATGTGGATTTTCCAGAAGCCCGTCGAGTTATTCTCATCCAAATGGAAACCACCGAAATGTATCCATTTTGGAAAAAGGCCCTACGCCTGGAAACAAATTACGACCACTTTTCAGGGCCTAGTGTATCCACAATACTAGAAGAGTGAAATAATACTAGAAGTTAGAAGTCAATGACCCCAGGTCATTATATTGGGACCATTTTTACATTTCACACAATCCCTCAAATGTATGGGCCTTAAATCTTAGTTTTTCAGAAAAACATGTGAGGACAAACAAATTATGATCAACGGCTCGGCGCATGAATTTGTCACTATTTTAGTGGGGTGCACCCATTCCCAAGCCGAGAGAACAGTGGGATCGAGGAATCCCAATACAGCTCCAAAGCATGGGGACAAGGTTGAGGTGAACATGGAAGGAAGTGACAGCGCATGGCTTCTCAACAATAGGCCTAATGATTGGCGAATTACACTCGGGGTAAATTGAAAAATCATGATCTGACACGTACAAGACATCTTGTTTACACAAGCTGTAGCGGGGAAAAGCTGTGTAATCACTGGGAAAAAACATCACATTGTGGTGTTTTGATAATGAGGAATGTATGTATAAATTACTGATGACATTGTTCATAAGCTGTAGCAGGGGATTGGGAAAGCTGAAGGCCCCTTGATGGAAAAAAAACATTAAACAAATTATGTTTTGATGAGTAATGTATGTACAAACTACTAATGACATCTTGTCAACAAACTATGGCAGGCGAAAGCTGTAATTAATGCCAACGACCTTCAAATGTTCTGTTTTGATTAGAAATGTACATAGCTACAACTTATTGCTGACATTTTGTTTACAAACCGTTGCAGGGGGAAGATGCGAGCTTTCTAATCGATGGCAAAACCCATCAATTGATCTGTGTTGATGTCATATGTCTTCAACAACTGATTAGCAACTGTAGCAGGCGAAAACTGAACTCAAAGGCAAAAGCCTTTGTAAAAAACATCACCAACACCACTAGAGAAATTCGTCTAAATGTCGGCGATTTATCGTTGGGGGAGGGGTAGGTCATGGGTCCAACTTACTATCATGTGTCCCCCCCCCCCCCTTATCCCCCAATCGTTACAAGAAATCGCCACCACTGTGTTATGGGTACCTCCAAATCCGGACTGTCATAATTAAAAGAACGGAAAAGTTCATTCAATTTCATCAGAACCAGTCGCAAGCATTTGATCAAGAATTCAATTTCATCAGTTGCCATTTATTCAGTTCTTGGACAGATTCCTTTCCTAACTGTCTAATTTGCCTTGCTTTTCAGGCGATTGCAGGCTAAAGAAAGCAACCCCCCCCCAAAAAAAAAAAAATAAATAAAATAAAATAAAAAATAAAAAGGGCTAAGAAATAAAGTAAAACTTACAAAGGGAAAGGGTGAAAGCATGACGTGAAATATTGCAACAAATGGGGAACAAATTTGTTAAGCAAGATGCCTCTTAGGGATACTCAGTTTCTTGTTTGGTGCTTTATTTATGAAATTTGCCCATCACAAGGCCCTTAAAAGGTCACTCAAGGTGAGGACTAAACAATGAGGGGGAAAAGGGAGATAAGAAATAGGAAAAAGAGAAACTTTGTTTGAAATTAAGAAAATAAGAAATTTCGAGAAAAAAGGCGTAGTGATTTTCATAACTCAACAACAAAAATCATAATAATAATAATAATAATAATAATGTGTGGACTTACATAGCGCACGTATCCACCAACTAAGTGGTGCTCAAGGCGCATTCTTTTTTACGTGCATTACACAACACACGGGACCTACGGCTTTACGTCCCATCCGAAGGACGAAGCAATTATGGTTAAGTACCTTGCTCAAGGACACAAGTGTCACGACCGGGGCTCGAACTCACATCCTGCTGCTGGCAACACCAGAATTTGAGTTCGGTGCGCTAGACCGCTCGGCCACGACACTCCATATGAGGAAAATCAATGAAATTTGCCAAGAGCGCATTTGAATACTCTTAAAGGTCCTATGAAATAGGTGTTTTTTCATTGTATACAATAAAGTATATGCCTACTGGAACATATATTTGTCATTTGTAAATTTTTCCCCTCACGTTTACACCATACAAGTGGGGTGCCATGGCAGAGCGGTTTAGTGCATTGGATTTGTGTTCTGATGGCTGAGTCGTCAGAGTGTGTGGGTTCGAAGCCTTGCCGTAACCATGGTGCTTGTGTCCTTGAGCAAGACACTTTACCATAATTGCTGTGAGGGCCGAATTGAACCCAGCCACTGCGGATGTACAAGCCAGTGCATGCTTAGTGCCGGTCCCAAGCCTGGATAAATGGGAGGGTTGCGTCAGGAAGGGCATCCGGCGTAAAACCTATGCCACCGAATCAAATATGCGGATCATGATCCGCTGTGGCGACCCCTAACGGGAGCAGCCGAAAGAGGACAACAACGTTTATACCATACAAATATTAATTTTTAAATTTAGGGGGTGCTTTTCGACACGCCCATACCCCCTCATTAACATAAAATTCGTGACCTACACTGAGGCGATCCGCGATCCACGGCACTTGCCCAAGTATGCGTCGTATACAGCGCACCACTTATGTAGTGCACACTTCGAGCAGACATGCTTTGAAAGACTCAGGGTAAGTGGCCATTTAGTAATACTCCCATGCATAACCCAGTCCACTCATATGAAGAACTTGCGCGCATTTGCTCTTTGACTTCCGCAACGGAGCCTTACACGGGAAATGTGCCACTAAACGATGCAACATTAACAAACTTTCCTTTGTATTTGAAATGTAGTTGACTGTTTCTAACCCCCTCGCCCGGCATTTTAAAGTGTAACATTTTCCCCTCAGAATGATTATCTTTTCAAACTTAATTACACTTGGGAAAATAGGGCTTTTTTGCTTTTAAAAAGGGGTAAATGCTAAAAATCTGCATTTCCTATGGAGGTCAAAACGAATTTGACTTTTTTCCCCGATGGTTTGCTCAATAAATGGAATGTCAAAGCAGATTGCGTAACGTTACAGATTTACCTCGCACGGCAGAAGAATCCGTAGAAAAATTCTCTTTCCATTCATGTAAGAAGGATTTTGATTAGCCAAGAGGAAAGAGGGGCTTTTTCATGTCCAATCATTGAACGTCTCTCTTCTTCGAGTAGTGACCTTGATAATTTATGCAAAGATCTCCATAGTCTGGTTTCACATGCGCTCACTTATGCACGTAAAGTGTGATGGTTGCAGTGGGTACTAGATTGTGCCACAAGAAACGTACGAGACTCGTTTCTCTGAAGTCCACAATCATTAGATTTTGACAACGATTTCTCACATCAACAAATGAAAAATAGTTGTAGAATATATTTATAGGTAGGTTTTCTTAAGTCCATATTAAAATTCCCTCTTTTAAAAAAGAAAATTGAGCCAACTTTGATTTTAAAAAAACCCAAGTTTGATGTACTTGCTGATCGGCTCACACCATTACTTTTTTGGGCCATCTTTACTTTGATTTTGTGGAAGAATGTGAATAACAAAAGTTGCTGAAGTTGAACATTTTAAAACTCTGAAATCTTGAGTTGTATTTTGTATTGATGTGCATGTACATGTACTTATTAATTATATTGTGCGTACCAATACTTTATCACATCCACCGCCATCCCCATTATATGAAATGGTCTAGTCCACTGACCTATTGTTTTCAATAAACATCCGTGCTATGTGCACTCATTAGTACAGGGTCATGGGCGTCTTTCTGTCCGTTCCACCATCCACAGAGCCAGTAGCGGAACAAGTTACCGGGGGCCAGAGCGTACGGTCGGCCCCCCAGGCATCATTCCCTAACCACACGTGATTTCCGAGAGACCCGTCATGATTACACTTCATGTTTTCAGGGGAGCTCAAAATAAAGAAAGGGCCCGGTTGATTTGTGTAAGTTCCAGCTCGGGCCCGTCCCCCAACCACCCCACCCCCCACCCCCACCCCCCCCCCCTCCACCAGAATGTTAAAAAAAAAAATTAAAAAAAATAAAAAAATCTTTGGGGAGGGGGTCCGGGCCCCCCCCCCCCCCACCGGGCCGGGGGACGGCTGCCCCCCAGCTCCCCCTGACGGTCCGCCACTGCACAGAGCATCTTATCTTTTCTGCGCGAAATTCGGTCAAAGTTCTTCATATGTCCGTGCACACCATGCTCACCGTTTCAGTGTTCACGGCATGAAAACATGCCGTGATTTTCCGCATTAATAAAAACCTCGTGTCTGATTTTATATCCTGGCAAGACAAACATAAAAATATATGCCTGCGCTTGTTTTGAGGTTTTTTTTAATGATCAGAACTTTGACTCAACTGTTTCTGTTATTTCATAAAATAACACCGTAATGTTAGCATTGCCTTCGGTGTGTGTTCCGACCGCATGATGGGGGCTTGCGCTGCGTTTCACGAATAACTCTCCTCTCTTTCGGACATGTTCCGCGTGTTACTGCTAGCTTTTCGTAGAGTAATTCTCCCGTGCTTCTGGCCTAAAATGCGTCTGTGTGTGCATGACAACGATAAGCGTGCATTGTACCGTGACGGGGACAACTCGACCCTCTATAATTATTAGACTGTTATCCGATCAAAGTCTGGCACCAAAACATACCGCCTAGCTCCGCGAGTGTAAAATTATCTGCCTTTGTGTACGTCACGAACGTTTCGTTAAAACGTCGAAAATTCGGGGGGTCAATTTTTGATTATTAGATAAACAGTTAATAACCCACTCGACACAAAAAAGAACATTTAAAATTGTTTTTAATTCATGACAATCAATAAAACAGCACCAAAAAATAAAGTTTGGTAAATACACTCTTCACAGGACCATTAAATACTCTTAAGATGGAATTTATTTCCCCAAAAAACTAAAATTATAAGAGAAAAATGAAAAATAAATAAATAATAAATTTAAAAAATAATAATCGCAAGAAGAAATTACCACCATTTATATAATAATAATAATAATAATAATAATTTCTTTTTTTAATAAAAACTTACTCGCTGAATACTAGGCATTCAGGAGCCTCGATTTATCGTGATGATCCCTACCGGCGCTTTAAAGTCGTATGTGGTCCCTTTACCGGCTTCCATTGGGGCCCTTCAGGTCTGGCGTTCCGGCTCACCGATATATATATCCTTCCCTGCCCATATTCCTAGCCAAGAAGGCCCTGGCCTGCACTAATAGGGGAGAAACAAGGCAGCTCCCAAGCATTACCGGATCAAGTTCCTAAATTAGGCGCAGACGGTAATCGAACCCAGTGGTCCGAGGGGACAGTACCAGCGCACGAGTACATCGAGCTACGAGTACATTTGTAGTTTTCTACTGCAGTTTAAATGCTTTATAATATTGAAGGCTATAACCAAAAGATCATTTGGGTAAAATGATTCATTCCTGTCTCTAATGGGATTCGAACCTCGTTCCTCTCGCTTCAAAGTCGATCGCCCTTCCAAAATCACTGACTTCGACGATTATTTCATGATGTGGGACATTAAGTATGGTAAACATTGTTAACAACTCCTTGTCAACGGAGGGCGCTATACATATTCTATGTGTTAAAGGCAACAGACCAATGCTGTCAATCTGTTCAGAATTGCGGATAGAATCCCTCCGGAAGAAAACCATCGCCCCCCAAAAAAACAACAACAACAAAAATAATAATAATAAATAAATAAAACAAATAAACAAAAACAAAACAAAAACAAACAAAACAAAACCCAAAAAAAACATCCGCTTAACAACATTTATTGGACCACTATTTCACGGGATTGGTTGTCCAAAATACTCAAAACGGGAATCAGGCACGGATCTAGTGTCTCGAAAAGGGGAGTAGCATTGGACAAAGGCACACTACCAAAAATGGTGGTACACAAAAAGTATGGTAAATTGCATGGCGAAAAAATTAGGGCACATGTCCTCATCCAGCGGCTTAATGAGGGCACATGTCCTCATCCAGCGGCTTAATGAGGGCACATGTCCTCATCCAGCGGCTTAATGATGGCACATGTCCTCTTCCAGTGGCTTAATGAGGGCACATGTCCTCATCCAGTGGCTTAATGAGGGCACATGTCCTCATCCAGCGGCGTAGCAAGGATTGTCAGAGAGGGGTTAAAATATTTTTGTGGAGGATTTTACCGACAAAAACTCATATGGACATTCAAATTGACTTTGTTTTCCCAAAAAAAAATTGAAAATCTGAAAGTCTCTCAGCGGTCACTCAGTTTTTCCAACCCTCTCCCAAACACTGCTTAAAACAACACTTTATGTAGCATTTTTTCTTATGTTTTCTCTTGTCTGATTTTGGGCTTATTCCCACATATCCTCAATTGCCCTGAAATGTACTTTGTATGTACCCTTATTCAGAGCCGTATAATACACATGACATCATTGTTTACAAGCATTACAGCGGTTTTAAATATGGGACAACATAAATAATTCTGAAGGATCGATTATTATAAACCCATAGCATCTTCACTATTTAGGATACAAATACCTTCAAATCGAACGCTGCAACCGCAGAATCGATTGCAATTGCCTCCAAATTAAACGATTGAATGTTAGTCGATTCGGCGGGTTGAGCACGCAATTAGATGTCCCATTCAGTAGATTTGTAGTCATACGAGTATATATGTCTTAACTCATACCCATGATCGGCGATGGGAAGGGGGTGAGGGGGGGCGAGGAGAGACGTGTCCCCGCGCCCCACAATATTTATGATGGAGGGGACGCAAATGGCTTTCGCCTGTCTACTACGTATTTTGTAAAATAAACGATTCATGTGCACCAGAATGCGTTTGAGACTACCTGTAATTAATTTTTTTTATACCGATGAACATTTACATCAGCATTGTGTATTACTAATAACTTGACAGCGATTCCCCTGTACCTTATGTTCTCGGACAAACTGAGGAGGGAGGGTGGGTGGATGGATGGATGGATGGATGGATGGATGGATGGATGGATGGATGGATGGATGGATGGAAAAAATATTAATAAACGAATAATTCGTGCAAAAATAGGGCAATTTGGTTTGTTTAAATATTTATAGTCTGTTTCTTTGTTTGGGTGTCATCTTTATGATAGCCTTGGGATTGTGACTGCATGGTTGTGCGCCAGTGCAGTAGCGGAACAAGTTACCGCCGGGCCGGGGGGCAGAGCGCACGGTCGGGTCGGGTCGGGTCGGGCCCCCCCCCCCCCCCCATCATTCCCTAACCACACGTGATTTCCGAGAGACCCGTCATGATTACACTTCATGTTTTCAGGGGAGCTCAAAATAAAGAAAGGGCCCGGTTGATTTGTGCAAGTTCCAGCTCGGGCTCGGGCCCGGTCCCCCAACCACCCCCACCCCCCCACCCCCACCAGAATGTTAAAAAAAAATATTAAAAAAAAAAAAAATTCTTTGGGGAGGGGATCCGGGCCCTGCCCCCCCCCCCCTGACGGTCCGCCACTGCGCCAGTGGTGTTGCCACGGAGAGGGGGTTAAATGGGATCAAATCCCCATGGGCCTGCCGAATATTTGTTGAGTAAAAAATGGAGAAGAGAAATGGTACATGAATTGATGTTTCTTGTGATGTTTGGGGGTTCCCTCATTGAGCGACGTTCGAGATCTAGTACTTCGTTGTACATCAAAGGGATCACGTTCCTGTGGCGTAACAAAACAAAATAGTGACGCAACTGCAAAAAAAGTGCAACTAGGAAAGCACTCTTAGAGCGCAAACCTCCGCCAAGTAGAGCTGGGCAGAATTTCAGAGAAAACAATTCATAGAAGTCGTCAATTATCCTATTTGATTATGCTAAAAAAAAAATTAAAAAATAAACAAACAAAATAACAAAGAAAGAAAGTAAAACAGAAGGGAAAAGGTGAAATAATGACATAGAAATATTGCAAAGGTGATCAAATTTGTTATGCAAGATGACCCCAGAGGGATAACTAGATTATTATTTGGTACTAACAATAGTACTGAAAAGGTCTGACCTCACTTATTATAACTAGACTAATTTTGTTTCATATCAAATTTGTGTTATAATTTGAACTTATGAACTTGTTTGGACCGGAACTTAAGGTCATGTTAGCTTTATTTTCAAAGGAGAAATTTCACATAATTTAATATCTTTACAAACATGAAAATGTTTTGAATTTTTATTAAATGAATCAGGAGATACAAATGTTCAAAAAATGTTACTGATTTACACATTAAATTCTCCAAAAGTTAACTTCCGGTTTACATGTGTGACGTTCATATGTTCATGACGTTCATATGTTCATGACGTTCATTCATACTTCACAAAATTGTTCCTCGTAATATGGGTGTCATTGTGCAAAATTTTGTCAAATTCTGTCTCATGTTTTCTCAAGATAGCAAAAATTTTCATTTTTAAACCTGCCGCTAGAGGGCGCTTCTAAGAGTGATGACATCACCAAATATATATTTGAAAAGATAAGATCCCACTTAACAAATACACCGGAATTTTCTTTTCAAATACCCCTTCAATTGGAACATTATTTCCATTCAAAACGGGGAAAAAAGTACTTAAAATATATTTTAATAAGTCACTGGCATTGTAATTAAGTGTCCATAATTGATCACGGCTTAACTACTGCCAAACCATTTTTTGTGTGAAATTTATCATTTTAAAGGGAAGGTACAACTTAAAATGTTGGCAAAACTTTGCTTACACTCTTTGAATCAAATTTTACATCAAACAACCAAGGTTTCAACTAATTACATTGTTGTTAGTAAAGATTTGTAGCTTTGCATGGTGAAAAGGATAAGTAAGACTGTTTGCGGGGACGCCATGTAGAAATTCTCTTTCGAGGGGCACTGGCGTAGCCACAGGTGCCCCCCACAAAAAATCCTGATAGTGCCCCCAAAAAACACAGGAAAAAGAAAAGGGAAAAAACCCATACCCCTGGGCCCCCCACTGAAAAGCAATACCCCCTGTTCCCCCCACTGAAAAAGTCCTGGCTACGCCGCTGTCAAGTAGTAATTGGTTCTGAAAAGAAATGATTGGTTGTATCTAGACGTTTCGATCAGCAAGCTCTGAGAAGATTTAAGTATCAGCACTCAAGATTAATGCCACTGTCAGCTTTACATAAAGTAAGTTGTACATATAAATTTGACCCTGTGGATATTTTTGAATTACCAATGTTGTACCTTCCCTTTAACCTTAACTCCCTACAGGCATTTCACATACACCCTACTGAATGCAACACAACTCAACAACAGGAAAGTGTGCCGGCTGTTCAATGCAACAAGATCCACCAGCTAGAACAATGGTTCTTTTGTTCTTTCTTGATGACAGCAACAAGATGCAACAATTTTTTACATTTGTTGCATCTTGTTGGATTGAGTATGGTTAGGATTAATATATCTTCCTTAACCCTCCTATAGGTTTAACAATCAAAGACACTCAAAATTTGTATGTCACTCCCAACCCATTGACTTTGTGTAGTGCACTCAAATAAATGCAAGGACATGTGGCTTTGGTAGGAGGTCAAACCAAAACCACTCAAGTGTATATGAGTCTGCTGCTAACTTACGCAGTACATACACAGCTCTGTGTGACTCTGCATATAACTTATGTAGGACATACACAAGTGTGTTTGACTTTGCCACTATCTCCAGCACTCTTAGAGAAAAATACACATGAGAATGCAAGTTCCCCTTTTCTGAACTGATGGTAAAGTTACAGCATTGAAAGTGTGTTTGACTTTGCCACTATCTCCAGCACTCTTATACACATGTGTGAACAATTGGCAATGCAACCAAAAATACTCAAGTGACTGTCTGTGGGTGCGGTGCTTACTGGGCCAAATTTCAGCCTGGGCATAGGAAGGTTAAGTAAAATAATTCATTATTCTGATGAAAAAAAAAATCATATATTAATCCAGGAATTGCATTGATGAAGCAATTTAAACCAAGCATATGGGCAATTTCCGCAATTCCATAGTTACTCATGTTACATTTTTGAGGTTTTGGGGCCACTTTTAATGCCATAATGTATATTTCACTCATGAGTTTGTTCATAGTAGTGACATTATACCCAGACCTTACACGTCACAAAATAAATAATATGTACGCTATATAACAGAATACACGACAATTTATGCATGTTCAAAAAATGTAATATAAGTAACCAGCATTTGTACACATAACAAATTTCTTAAGTTATTTTTTTGTGCTGAATACAGTCTGGGTAGAATGCAACTTATGTGAAAAAACTGATGAGTGAAATATCATCAAGGAAATAAAGTATAAAGGAAATTACGGCATTAACCCTCCTACACATAGAGGCCACTGTAAACCACTAAATGTCCAATGTGTTGTACACACATTGTTTGTGCATATAAGCCACACTGCCCCTTTGAAGTAATCTCCAATGTACATACATGCATACAAAGACACATGTATACCACAGTTGACCTTATTTTCAGCAGGTTATACTGTAAACAGACTCCCAATAATAAATCACCATCAGCCACTGAGACCAATAAACCATACCAAGCCTCCATCATCCATTGGGATTTTCAGCAGTTATTTTGTAAACACAGACTCTCCATAGTAACCTACCACCAGCCACTGAGTCTGGAACAAAGTAATATGCCCTGCAATATGTCAGTCACAAACCACTAAAACCAACAGACATATGAGGCATTATGTTACTATGCAGTATAGCTATGAGGAGCCACTGCCTACCATAGCAATGGCTTGGAGTGGCCTGAATGGGTTGTTTCTAAAATTTCACTGATTGTAGGAGGGTTAAGAGTGGGTCAAATACCTCAAAAATGATGTAATGTGATTAACCATGGAATTACCAATGAGTGTGTATGATCAGGAGAAAGAGTGCAGATACAATTGGCATGTCCATTGATGACTCAAAAATGTCTCAAAAATGATGTAATGTGATTAACCATGGAATTACCAATGAGTGTGTATGATCAGGAGAAAGAATGCAGATACAATTGGCATGTCCATTGATGACTCAAAAATGTCTCAAAAATGATGTAATGTGATTAACCATGGAATTACCAATGAGTGTGTATGATCAGGAGAAAGAATGCAGATACAATTGGCATGTCCATTGATGACTCAAAAATGTCTCAAAAATGATGTAATGTGATTAACCATGGAATTACCAATGAGTGTGTATGATCAGGAGAAAGAATGCAGATACAATTGGCATGTCCATTGATGACTCAAAAATGTCTCAAAAATGATGTAATGTGATTAACCATGGAATTACCAATGAGTGTGTATGATCAGGAGAAAGAATGCAGATACAATTGGCATGTCCATTGATGACTCAAAAATGTCTCAAAAATGATGTAATGTGATTAACCATGGAATTACCAATGAGTGTGTATGATCAGGAGAAAGAGTGCAGATACAATTGGCATGTCCATTGATGACTGTGGGAGAAAACAACAAGGGGACTCATCTAAAAAGGCTCATGTTTGCTTTCAATTCAAGTTATTCTCCCAAAGACACAGTTGGGTTCAAGAGGAACGCCACAATAAGTTTAAGCACGTCAACGTTGAAATCCCTCACTTGTCCGTCCCTGATGTCGCCATAAAGTCCAAGATCCTGCGTGTACCAGCATACATTGCGCAGTGGATTGTCCGGTGATTGCTCAGACAGTCCGAGGGTGTTCAGTTGGTAACAGAAGAAGGAGAACTTGGATCCATTGGTGACAATTGTCTGACAAGTCATCGGTCGGGTGATATCCTTGTATGGATTGTACACTGCAAGACAAAAAGGTTTCATTGAATAACAAATGGAAATAAATTCTGAAACCAGAATACAAAGAGTCAAAATTAACCCTAACTCCCGAAGCATTGTTACTGAACAATAAAAATCCTTCAAAATCCTCAAACTGCCTTTGTTGTCTAGGGAGTTAGGGTTAAAAGTGATAAATTGGTTATTAAATTTTTTTTAAATGGTTGAATTGTAATGTGGCCATTATTTGGTAAAAAGCCGATGATGGAATCGATCTTCCCTAGATATTTGTATGTCTGAGGTGTTGTCACTTCTAAGAAAAGTGAAATAATTTCCAGTTCGAAATACGGAAAGAATACTCTTTCCTAAATTCCTAATAAAATGAATACAAACAATCTGAATGCATTGTTTTTAAAACTTTTTTACCACAACTCAACATAATGAGCTGACACTTTCACAGACTGATTAAATACAGGTCTTAAAATATTACTTTTAGGCCCCCCCCCCCCCAAAAAAGTCTCCGGTTTCTGGTTTGCGCGTGCGTTGCCTTAGACCCGCGTGTCAGCATTTTTTGCAGCCAAAATTGCTTGATCGATTGGAATTCTGCCATGCTGTGTTTTAAACGTCTTTTCACATCAGGATATTTTATTTATTTTATTTATTTCTTATTTATCCTGGGTGATCCATTCAGTGAGAAAAACTCACTGATCTCCCATGCATCCCAGCTTACATAAAAAGTACAGTAATGCAATAAAAATATTAAGATACAAATATTAAATACAATGTAAAAATATTAAAAATTAATTGAAAGTAACTAAAAACAAAAGAAAAATGCACAGAAGGAAATCAACCAATACAATACGATACAAAACATCACTGGAAAATGACATTAACTGAGCTGTTTGAGTTGTTTGACGAAGTGATTAAAACTTGTTGGATGCAGAGATTTAAAATGTTGCGGCAAGTTGTTCCAAGCCTGGGCACCCTTGAAGTTAAAAGTTCTTCTTCCACTTTCTGTTCTGGGATGTGGAAGAACCACATTGCCAACAGTGCTATTCCTAGTTCGATGACAATGTAGTTCACTGACTGGAACAAAAACATCGCTAAGATAACTTGGAACATTGCCTGTTAAACACTTAAAAACCATGGTATTAATATGAATGTCTCTTCTTTCCTGAAGAGTTTTCCAACCTAGTTCACTACGTACAGCTGATGCTGATGTTCTAGATGGGACCTTAAGAATAGTCCGCCCTGCTCTATTCAAAAGTACATCAAGCCGTTGTATCAGGGTTTTGGAAGCACTACTCCATATAAGATCACAATAATCAAACTGAGGGAAAATAAGACTTTTCACAATAAGGTTAAGGGTTTGTGTAGGCAAGACATTTTTAAGTCTATTCAAAATACCTATTCTTTTAGAAACAAAAGATGCTACATGGTCAATATGTTCTATCCATTTCAATCCATCCAGTTCTATCCATATGAACGTTTGCCCAATTTTTGAAGCCTCTCTTAGCCACCATACTTTGTGTATGGGAAATTTGGTCTGGTTCTAATAACCGCGTACACATGTATCACGTATTTCACTGATTGGCATAAAAAAAGATTGCCAAAAAAAAAAAAAAGCATGTCACAGCACCAGTTTTGAAGCCGTCCTATCACCAGAAACCAAAGCCTTTTTTTTTTGGGGGGGGGGGGCTAATATAAAAGATTACTTTTTACTTACTATTGTACATGGCTAGTGCATGGAGCCATCCAAAAGATGAAGCAATTCCGACACCTTTCAGCATTTCCTCTAATATGTTACTTTCTGACCATCTTGGTCTGTTAATATCTGGTGTGTAGATCTGGGTGTGACCACAGTTGTATGGATTTCCCACTTTATAGCCTGACAAAGACAGAACACTTCAATTACTGATTTGTCAAAAATTGCATTATCAAGAACTAACTTCCTTTCAACAAATTTCAATGGTTGGCCCCCTTCATGAACTATAAACAACAAACCTTAAAAGCAAAACAAAAGTAAAATGATATAAATATGAAAAAAAGTATTAAGAATTAATTGGATTATTCATTTGAGGAATAATGTTAATTGCAGTACCTGCTATTTTATATATACTACTCAAAACAATTTAGGGAACACCGGAATAATCTCAGTTAAAGCAAGATCATTTATTTCAGATAAACACAATGTTTCACAGAATTGATGAGAAACAACTGCACAATGAAACAGATGATAAAGGATGCATGTAGTGATTACACATTTCATGACATGACTACTGAAAGAGAGAGGGGGTTGCAAATGAAAATCCTGGTTCATGGAACATTTCAAACGTATTTGTTGTTAGAAATCCGGCGTTCCCTAAATTGTTTTGAGTAGTATATATATATGCACATGTAGGGATCTAGCCGGCATGCTTGTTGGTTGACACTCAAGAGTTAGCAGGGGATCGTGGGTTCATCAAGCCCAAGTCACCAAAGTTGGGTTTTTTTCCACGGACTATTGAGAATACTCTGTATCAGTATACAGTGCTGAGTAACGACAATAACAGGGGAGCATCTCAAAACTCTGAACGCTCTGAATGTTGGGAACACCAACTGTTCTTTGCTGAACATTCCCAATGGGAACAAATGACATTTGATTTGGGAATGATGTGTTCCCAAGAGGAACATTCCATTTGGAACATTTCATTAACCCTAACTCCCTAGGCCCATTTGCTTACACATAACCTGAATCCTTCCTAACTCCCTAGGCCCATTTGCTTACACATAACCTGAATCCTTCCTAACTTCCTAGGCCCATTTGCTTACACATAACCTGAATCCTTCCTAACTCCCTAGGCCCATTTGCTTACACATAACCTGAATCCTTCCTAACTCCCTAGGCCCATTTGCTTACACATAACCTGAATCCTTCCTAACTCCCTAGGCCCAGTCATAGTTGCAATTACTGGAGCGGAGCAGAGTCGTATATTGGGCCGGCTCTGGAGCGGAGCGGCAAACAGTGCCCCCACCTGACTCAATGTGTTAATTCGTGTTGAAAACTTGCACAATACAAACCCACGGCTGTTTTAGTTTTATTCAATATGTTCCATTCCGCTATTGCATTATGCCCAGCTTCTTTTCAATGAAATTGTGAAGGAAATCTCTGATAATTGTACATGACAATGCAAAGGACCATATGTGGAAAGACAAATGACAATGGTTCCAATGGAAATCTTAATTCCATCAATTGAATAGCGCATTTCTGCCATGGAACATATTGAATTAAACAAACGGAAACAGCCGTGGGTTTGTATTGCACAAATTTTCAACACGAATTAACACATTGAGTCGGGCACTGTTTGCCGCTCCGCTCCAGAGCCGGTCCAATATACGGCTCCAGTAATTGCACCTATGACTGTGAAAACGGATGGAACAGTAGGTGTATGACATGTGATCACATCGTGCGGACAGAATCGAACCGCAGAGAAGATCAAAACAAGGCAAGAATTGGTCAAAAACACAGTGTAAGTTACAATATTTTTTATGATCAAAGGCATACACATAATAACTACAGTATAGATTCATAGTAGATTCATAGATTTACATGTAAGGTATTACAGTGCAATGTGTCTATTGCTTCGTAAAATATGCAATCTACGTTTTGTTTTTTTGTACACTCTTTATCCTAGCGCTTATGTGAAAACATAACGATAGGATCATCCTAGCTAATGGCCAAGGACCCTCCTGCATACATGTACATGGAGCAATAAACAGTGTCCACTGACCCAATCACTGACCTTGCAATCACAACAAACATCGATGTACATGTACATGTACCATGGAAAGGCAAGTATGCCTAATAACCTCAATCCTCCAAAATCCTTCACTTTAGCAAAGAACATGTAGCATGTAATCTCAATCCTTCAAAATCCTTCACTTTGGCAAAGAGGATTTGGGAGGATTTGGGAAGGTTAGGGTTAATGAGTGTGTTGGCTGGGAACATTATCTGGAACAGCAGATGTGTTCCTGAAAGAAACATTCAAAATGGAACAGGAACGTTCTAAGTTTTGAGACATCAATACGCATCATAATTTGTTAATTGGATCAGCTACATCACTAAACTGTTATTTTTCAATTTACAGACTTATTCATTGGGCATCTACATGTACTCTGGGAAAAGCCTGTCATCTTCTTACCTGGGAAACAAATAGGATTGATATGTTGCTTGAAAACACTGACATTCTCTGGAGCATAAGACCATGATGGCACCTCACCAACAGACAATTCACTATCCCTGCTGATGAACTAAATATGCAAAATAAATAAAACAAATTTAATGCCAATTCATAGAAAAAGAACAATTGGCAGATTTTGGTTTATATGATTTTGATTATCAACAATATTCAGTTTTGGTCAAAATATTTTTATTTTTCAAATAATTAAACAATACAATTAAGGTTTACATGTAATTATGGTATTCTAATTAAAGTGCCCTTTACTCGGGAAAAAGTTGTCTTGCTCCAACAATAACGAAATTCCAGGCATGAAATTATACACGAAAGTTTGAAGATTTTATAACACAATATGTTCTTTTTCACAATCTTCAAAATTCAGAATAAACAAGCATCCTTAGTTTCATTACCAGAAATGTACAAGTACAACAACAACAACAACAACAACAACAACAACAACAACAACAAATAATAATAATATGATCATAGGCTACCTCTGGTAAAGGGTCCTTTGATCTTATCGATAACAAAGGATTTCCTATGAACTGAAATTTTTTTTCATCTCGTTTCCAGAACGCATTCACATTAACCTCTTGGTCAATCTCTCCATCCCGTAAATGTGGGAAGTCAGCTGCAAGTCCTGTCAGCATTATTCGCATAATGTTCTCCATGGTCTGTTTACCAGCAGTGAAATCTCTTTTCACGATATCCCCTTTGTGCCTGTAGGTGTACAATTGTTCCTGTAAAATACAATCAATGACATGTGGTTTCAGCCTCTCTGCAGCGTCCTCCACTTCTGGGCTTTTCACCAAATCTTCCAGCTGCTTTGGAAGATCCTCCACCAGGATAGTCTTTGTGCAATGCTTATACAAATCTAAGAAACTGTAATGAAAACACACTGGGTGGATAATATAATGCCAACTTTGAAGCTTGTTCAACTCATGGATCATTTCCGTTGCCGTTGGCTTTTCGTTCATTTTCTGGATGGCTAGCTGAGCTCTGTATTCTATTGTCTCTTTTGTTCGGCCAGATAATGGTGGAAGAATCGGAGGATATTTTGCCTGGGGAACCTCCACTAGTTGCTCTGTAGTTGCCTCAACAGTGGAGTATTCACAATTGAGTATTTCAGTGACATTTTGCAGAGCAAATCGTGAAATTCTTCTTGACCAAGGCGAGAGATGTCTGCACATGGAGGCCGCCATCTTTAATGTTGCAATGCATACTGCGCATGTTTATGAAAATGACATCCAATGAAAAACCGGAGCAATACCTTTAATACCAAAGTTTCGATACATTGACCAATGAATTGAGAGAAATATTACTTTATTTACTAATGAGGTCAGCTGATCCATTTCTATCACGTGACTTGCTTGTTGAATTTGCGAAAGCAAAGGATCACTTGAAGTTGAAAATGGCTGGAAATAGGGATTGTCCCGAGATTGTCACACAAATACCGAGCTCACAAAAAGAAAGGTAGGTTATCTCCAAATATGCCAAAGAAATGTCAGTTTTAGCGCCTTGCCCTTGACTGCTTGAGAGCATTCAGGGGTTACAAATAATGCACAATAATGCACTGACACTGACACACCGTGGCTGTGCTAACACTAGTAAAAGTAGTAACCGTAAGGGAAGGGGCGGGGCTGGGCAACAACAAGTGATTGAGGCCGGGTCACATGCTATATTCGCAAGGTATAGTATACTGTCGTCTTACTTGGCACAGTTCACCTGTTTTCCTGACGTTTGTTCACAAAATTGTACCAAAACTCACCAGAAAACCACTTCCTTCCTCCATGTCTCCATGGATTAAATCATATCATGATATACACGTACACATGTCTAAAATGTTGGCGTAATGTTAGATAATCTTAATTAGAAGGATTTCAGTATTATGAAATTCGGTCTTAAATCAGGAACATGAGGAAAGCTGGTAAAAATGTTGATTACTTGGTAATTTGGTGTGAAAATATTGCTCATCAAGCCCACACAAGTCACTGTGGTAAATACATGTAGGTGCAGTGCACATTAAACTTTGGAATCTCAAACTGCTCAACAATACAGGTGTGTAGTGTACACTTACCAAAGCATACACTTACCAAAGCATACACTTTTGGCAGGGTCCTCATCAATCGTACGATGCCCTTTTTTCAGAACTTTTCGAGAGAATCTTCCAATTCTTTTTTTAAACAAATGAATGTTATTCATATCCAAAGGTGTATCATTTCTACAATGTTTTGCATCTGTCTTCTTCATTTCATTCAGGTATAAATATCTCGGGAATCTTTACCATGAGAGGTTTGGTTCGGAACCTGCATTCTTTGCAAGGGCACCCGGCAGAGTTAATCTCATTGGTCAGTTTCTTTCATTTATATTGCTTTTTACAATATTGACAACAATTTGTCTTACTCTGATCTTACCCTTAGTTTGTGATAAACGAAGGTACATATTAAGAATAGAAACAGATTTTGACTGAGGTCACAGAACAACAACCCCACACCCTTTAACCCTAACCTCACTGAATACTACAAAATACTACTTGAGTAAACTGCAGTATGGAGTACTTTTACTACACTGGTCTATGAGAATTGAGTAGTATTTTGTAGTACAGTGTACTTTTACTACACTGGTCTATGAGAATTGAGTAGTATTTGGTAGTACAGTGTACTGGACCCCAAATGAATGCCTAGGACGTTAGGGTTAAAGGGACAATACATTGTATCATCACGATCAACAGGGCATGGAATCGGATTGCTGGTTTTAGATTAACTCAGTGACTGAAAATAATAACCTACATGGGTGATATTGCCGTTGCTGCTGCATAAATGAGCCAGTAATTTTCAGTCACTGTGTTCATCTTAAACTAGGACAGCAATTCCATGCCCCGTTGAAAGTTGGCTCTGATTGTGACGTTATGGTCCCTTTAAAGGGTAAAAATGTGGTCAAATATTTCACTGTTGGGCCAAAAATTCAGATTTGTTCTATTTAACATGGAACATTGCCTAAATTTTTTCTCTTTTCTTAAAAATGTCAGCATCTCGGACAAACTTACGGAAAGAATGTCAAATCTAACTGCCACTTTTTAAGGGTTTTTGGGGAATTTTTTTTCAACCACAGAAAGCGAAAACTATCTTTAGAATCCACTTTTATGGTCTTTATTTCCCTTCTAAAAATCCTCTCCTTTAGAAAATAAAAGAATTCTATTATAGTTGCCACTACACATGTATGTTAAACACGTTGACCACTAATGTGGGAGGTGACAAGATCAGCCTGACATGACTCAGAGGAAGTTATCTTATACCAAAAATGCTGGATTTTTCATTAAACAAATATTCTGGAATAATTTGAAGTATATATCCATCATCATCGATGTTCTTCACCTTAGCAGGTAAGATTACATTATTGGTTATAATAAACGATAAAAAGTGGCAGTTGGGTTCGACAAGTTCTACTCAAACTTACTTCTAGAGAAGCTAATACTTTCGTGAGCTTTACACTTTCACAAATTCAACCATTTTGATATTTTTTAATTACCAATCTTATACTTACTTTTAAACAATATCAAAGTAAGTTAGTAATTGTCTCACATTTCCAATTACTTCCCTTTCAGGTGAGCATATAGACTATTGCGGTTATTCAGTACTGCCAATGGCCATTCAACAAGACATCGTTATAGCTGCGGGTCCAAACCCAGATCAGATGCTCATCTTTAGCAATATAAATCCAGAATACAAGTAAGCTGATTATTCAAGATTTAAAATCAATATCGGAGCCTGAGGTATAGTATGATTGAGGAGACTGTGGGAAAATTAAGTCTTTCTAGTTGGTTTTATATTTCGTAATACTTAGATGTAGTTACCCTTTAAAAGGAATATACAACATTGTTAATTTCAAGATTATGAAATGAGCCAATTATTATCAACAAGTTGGTACATAGGGCTGTGCGTTTTTGGATATTTTTGGAACCGGATACCCGAAATCAAGAAACTTCGGATACCCGTTTTAATTTTCAATTTCAACAACACTTTTTTATTAATACTGCAACAATTAATGTGGACATTCCCTATAATACTATCCCCTCTATGGAGTGCCATGGTCGAGCGGTTTAGTGCATCGGATTTGTGTTCTGATGGCTGAGTCATCAGAATGTGGGTTCGAATCCCAACCGCGACCGTGGTGCTTGTGTCCTTGAGCAAGACACTTTACCATAATTGCTTCTCTCCACCCAGGGGTAAATGGGTACCTGTGAGGGCAGAGTTGGATGTTGTGTTTGATTAGCCCATTTGCGCCGAAATGGCAGCAATTGAGCTGTATACTCCCCAGGGAGCTGAGATGGTTTCAGGAATGATTTATGCGCCTGATGAGCAGGGGTAATAATGTACAGCACTGTGATACCTCGTGTAAGAGCGCTTTAAAATTGCCTTCATTATATTATTATTATTATTATTTCGCATTAGCACAACATGAAAAGAAAGATCTTGTTTTCCTTTCTGCCGGGTACACCTCGAGCCAAGCTACGTCCCGTAGCCTTAGATCTCGAGTGTCTTTCGCAGAATCCTTGCTGTCCCTAAGAGTGCCGCCTTCTGTAGTAGTTCTACTCTAACAGATGTTCCTATCTCCTTGAGATGTTTCTCCAACGCCTTCGGGATTGTACCCAGTGCTCCTACTACCACAGGAATAACCTTCACCTTAACTTGCCACAGCTTGCGGAGTTCTCTCGCTAAATCCTGATATTTCTGTACCTTCTCCTTCTCCTTTGAAGCTACTCTACTATCACCCGGCACAGCTATATCGATAAGATGACACATCTTCTCATGCTTATCCAAGATAACAACATCCGGCCGTCTATGTTCTATAACATGATCTGTCTGGATGTTGAAGTCCCAGAGAATTTTGACATGGTCCATTTCTTCTACCTTTTCCGGCACATGGTCGTACCACTTTGATTGCACCTTGATACCGTACTTCTTACACAGATCCCAATGAATCACCTTGGCCAACTTGTCGTGTCTGCCTTTGTACTCTGTCTGAGCATGCACTCTGCATTCGCTGACAATGTGAAATACAGTCTCCTCCGCCACATTGCACATTCTGCACATACAAGATACATCTGTCTTCTCGATCCTTGCCTTCATCACATTCGTCGGCAGAGATTGGTCTTGTGCTGCAGTAATCAGACCCTCAGTTTATTTCTTTAGTTCTCCTCTCCTCAACCATTCCCAAGTCTTGATACTTGCTACTTCTGTACATCTCAGGAATCGGCCGTGAAGTGGTTTTTCCTGCCAATCTCGTGTTCTTTCTTCTATTCTTTGATTCTTATATTCCTTTGGACCTAATTCGTCTGCCTTCATGTATTTCTGCGCAACCTTCAACAACTTTTCCTGAGTACTACTTACATGACACTGCAAGCTCCTTCTCTCGATGTTAACGCTGTCTGATACACTAAGTAATCCTCTTCCTCCCTCTGACCTCGGTAGATAGAGTCTGCTGATATTCGACCGTGGATGTAACATACCGTACATCGTCATCACTTTCCTCGTTTCCCTGTCAGCAACATCTAGATCTGCCTTAGTCCACTCGACAATTCCTGCACTGTACCTCATCAGCGACACAGCCCAAGTGTTGATCGCCTTTATCATATTCCCTCCATTATTATTATTAGCTGTTACGACCTGATAGTCGGAACAGCTATTGTTTCTGTCCAGATTTTTATTTTTTTTCTTATTATACTTTATTTCCACCAAAACCCCATTGCATTAACACGTGCACTTTCTTCGCGGCAAATGGCCTTCTTAGCATTGTCAGAAAGAGTCAACTCATATACCATATGGAAGCTTATGCCTTGACTTAGTTTGTAAATGTCATTAGACTAAAATTCTTAATTAATTAGCTTAGTTATAGTCACGTGAATATTTAATTAGGCAATCTTGTTACCACCATAGCTCAAGAAGTATACACCCGATCATCAAACTTTTTTCAGTTATACATTTGTGGGGTACTGTAGATGTGCCTTTTGGCCTGCAATGTCCTGTGACGTCATCATGACATCATTTATAGCGCATTTTGTATCTGTGTACAAAACACATGGACTATGTGACCAAGTCCTACATTATTCGGAAGTGATTCTCCATAATATCTTCGTACATAATACACACACAGACTTAATCGAGCGACTTAATCGAGTCTATTTAAATGACGATGTCTGATAACGCATAATTGTAGTTGGAGTTTCTCATGCACAACTTGTCCGTGAGTGTTAAAACTGACGTTGTGTATTTTTGAGTTAGAAAGTTAGGTCTGTAAATGTGACGATACGATATCATTTGTTTTCGTCCCAATGATCGTTGGAGAATCGTTTCACAGTTAATGGAAGGGGTCATCATTACTTTGTTTCATTTGAAGGTATGTAAACTTTCACATTAATTATACATGTATACAGCTAATGACGATACAAAACTAACGTTAACATTTTGTCATTTATAGTGTGCTGGCCATGTAAATGTGTGTACGGGTTGACTGTAGTATAGCTATGTGTACAACCATTGTCAATATCATTGTTCTGTACAAATATGGATGGAGGGGTCACCATGATATGTGGACATGATCTGTTCGCTGTTTTATTAACAAAATACACACACATGGGGGATGTTACACTACTATTAACGTTACTAGTAGTAGTAGGTAAAACATCTACAGTTTACACTACTTATAATGGTGTGGATGATGAACATCATGTAAGTTTTTCTGCACTCAAACAATTATTAATTAACTTTTGATGAATCTATCCCCCCCCCCCCCGAACAGAAAAAGACAAAATGAGAAAATAAAAGCATTTTATGGGCAGATTTAGTGTGGAAAACTAATATTACTTAGGGCTGTGCATTATTGGTTATTTCGCACCAAATCTTTTAAAATATGTGTTGTCGCTCAATTCCTATAGCAAGCATGTATAGACCTTATGCACATGACGTCATTTGAGTAGGGCGCCCTCGGCTAGAGGTCAAAAGAAGGTTGCTCATTGGCCCAATCTGTGCACCACGTGTGTATAAATGTGCGTTTTCCATTGTTTCATCATCATTTTACCTCTAAGATGGCGGCGTGATGACGTCAATGCATAAGGTCTATTGAGAAAGCTTAAAATGTTTATTGTTTCTTTTTACATTGAATAAGTGATTAATTGGCCATCAATTCTTAGGCATGTATCATCACCATCTAAGCTGAGTTTGTATTAGCAGAACCTTAATTATGAATAACAATTTAGGAATTTCAATATCTAGAAAAACTTAAAGGGGACCACACCAATATTATATACACTATCAGTATATATTGAATACACATGTATCTTAATTAGTATAAATAGTACATGTAATTGTCTACAGCCCATCGTATCATAACTACACACAAGTATTAATCCTTCACACTTGTAAAATAAAGTTTTCCACCCTTTTTACTCCAGATTGAAACCAAAGAACACTTGCTACTGCAGTGCTACGAGGTGTGTCAGAGTCTGTATAACTTTTCGATCCAATGGCCAAGAGTTGAAGTCGATTCTTCAAAAAGGAGTTAATGTATGTTTCAAATTAATTTATATGGATCTATCCTATCTGTAGAAGTCTGTACCTTCATGAGAATTGTTTTCAGTACCTTAAAACACATCTAACTAATTTAAAGTATTTTTTTTAACATGTTAGAACAATCATAGTACACAGGAAATGTTTTTGGACTAGACCAAAAATTCCCCACACGTGTAGTTATTATAAAACAATATCTGTTGTGTGATCTAGTAAAATGTATATTACTGAGAGTTGGGCTATGTAAACAAAGGTCATAGTTATTTTTATGCAAGCATTTAGGATAGTTGAACCCAAGTACTGACCATCAATCCCATAAACACAAGTTGGTGTAAAGATATTAAAGGGACAGTATTGCCACAATCAGAGCAGACTTTCTACAGGGCATGGAATCGGTGTCCTTGTTAAAGATAAACACATTGACTGAAAATTACTGGCTCATTTATGCAGCAGCAACACGAATATGACCTTATCATGTGAATATTATTTTCAGTCACTGAGTTCATCTACAACATGAACTCTAAAAGCCACATTTAAACAATAACTTTACAAAGACTATTTATGAACATGTATTTTCAACAGTTACAGAGAAATAAATACATAAAACAATCAGAAGATCATTTCATTATTGTTTGTTTCTGTTCATTTTACAGTTATCCTTCAAATTACAATGTGTTATCTCCTAGGCCATCCTAACAAGGTAAGCATGTGTTCCTTATAAAAGATGTACTTATTTATGGCAATTTTCTATGGAAATTTTACAGTTTAAAGGTAATGATTCAGCTGAATGTTACATAAAAAACAATGACATTGTTTTATTTGATTTCTTGCCATGGATAAGGCTTCTTAATACATGGAATACATGCTTATTTCATTAGACCCAGAATCCAGGTCAACATTAATCTGAGCTGTGATTCCGGGTTGGGTATGACCCGACCCTTTCTGGGTCATTGTTTTTAGACTGTATTGCGTCAAAAATTCATATCTTCTGAACCACATGCCAGAAATTGATAATCATTGTGGCATATTCTCGAATTTTATCCATGTTATAGTTCATCAAAAGAATGACCCCATATTGACCTCTACTTCCAGTTCAACAGGAAGTCTGAATAAAAATCAATATTTTAGGGTACAAAAACGATGTAATTAAGATTTTTCTGAAGTTTGTGCGTCAGATATCATACATGAGGTCCAAAGTCTTAAAAAATATAGATTCACTCACGTATAGTGCCCTCAAGTGACCGGTTTTAAAAGTGGCATAACCATTGTTCCCAGCAAAGATCGTGAGTCTTAATACATTGACGTTGTGTATTTTAAGTTAGAAGGTTAGATCTGTAAATTTCAACATACAACAAAATAATTGGAACAGCTCTGTGTTCGTCCAAAGGACAAACACTTAAATGTCTAGTTATTATTATTATTATTATTATTATTATTATTATTATTATCAAACACTCCACCGATTTGGACCATATCATTGACTGGCAGAATGCAAAGATCATAGCCCCGGAAAAGCACTGGTACACCCATCGTATCAGAGAGGCTATTGAGATTCATAAACATGACACTGTCCCCCAGGACATCGGCTATTTCATCAGCAACATTTGGCATTCAATCCTGCCATCCACCAACACCAACACCCACACCCCACTGTCAACTGATACGCCTCAGCGAGCAGGCAACTCACACACAGCAGGCGGAAACACACACAACAAGAACAATGCCACGGTGGCAACCAATCACAACACATCACACAACAGTAGCACCAATCGGAACACTTCCCATTCTACACATAATACCAGCAAATACTACTTAAGGAGTTGCATCGGCAAACCTCTTCATTCTCCTGAAGAAGATTAGAGCAGGCTAATCGAAACGTAGAGAATAACCCGTGAAGTCCCTATGGTTCTCCCTGAACCATATTAACCCATGGTTCTCCCTGAACCATATTTCTCACTTAGCGACAGTAGAGAAAAACGAGTTTCCCGAAATTGGTTCTCCCTTGAACCTTTCTCACTTAACGAAGGTTGAGATACGAGTTGTGCGATACGGTTCTTTTCAGAACCTGTATCTCAGCTTCACGTTAGTTGAGATAAACACATGGTGTTACCGCAAACCGAAACGATATTATTATTATTATTAACAGCTCATGGCACACACTCCCAGTGGAGACATAAAGCATGTACTAATCCAATAACTGCAAACAAAAAGCAAACATTGTATCACACTGAATCAGTTGGAGGAAAGTGTGTGGAAACTGTCCGTAAAAATACTACAAAGGCGTTATCAAGTGTAATCTCTTGAATCTCTTATTGACAAAATAAAATTGTAAAAGTGTAAATATTACATTATTCAAGAGTCACAGATTTCTGTTGGCACCGCTCAAATGTTAAGTCCAAATTTTAAATAGTCGTTTCAGGTAATTGGAACCGAAAAATGGAACTGGGTAATGACAGTTTCAGTCGGGTATCCAGATACCCGGATACCCGGTACAGTCTTGTATCAATCATCCTGAGAAGTTATTTTGTATGAAGTACTTTCGTCATAGAGAAAACAAGAATTGCCTGAAAGCTATTTTTTGTAAAAAAATAATAAGTACAGAAAAAAAACATGAAACAGCAGTTGTACTTTGAAACATGCAACAGTAGTTTGTTCTTTATTTTCTCAAAAACAGTAGCACCTATTGTAATGAAACTTTCACAGGTTAGTTTTATAAAATAGAGAATTAGCTGCAAACTGCTGACCAACCTAAAGGACCTGTAGTATAAATAGAGAATTAGCTGTTGCAAACTGCTGACCAACCTAAAGGACCTGTAGTATAAATAGAGAATTAGCTGTTGCAAACTGCTCACCAACCTAAAGGACCTGTAGTATAAATAGAGAATTAGCTGTTGCAAACTGCTCACCAACCTAAAGGACCTGTAGTATAAATAGAGAATTAGCTGTTGCAAACTGCTCACCAACCTAGAGGACCTGTAGTATAAATAGAGAATTAGCTGTTGCAAACTGCTCACCAACCTAAAGGACCTGTAGTATAAATAGAGAATTAGCTGTTGCAAACTGCTCACCAACCTAGAGGACCTGTAGTATAAATAGAGAATTAGCTGTTGCAAACTGCTCACCAACCTAGAGGACCTGTAGTATAAATAGAGAATTAGCTGTTGCAAACTGCTCACCAACCTAAAGGACCTGTAGTATAAATAGAGAATTAGCTGTTGCAAACTGCTCGCCAACCTAGAGGACCTGTAGTATAAATAGAGAATTAGCTGTTGCAAACTGCTCGCCAACCTAAAGGACCTGTAGTATAAATAGAGAATTAGCTGTTGCAAACTGCTCGCCAACCTAAAGGACCTGTAGTATAAATAGAGAATTAGCTGTTGCAAACTGCTCGCCAACCTAAAGGACCTGTAGTATAAATAGAGAATTAGCTGTTGCAAACTGCTCGCCAACCTAAAGGACCTGTAGTATAAATAGAGAATTAGCTGTTGCAAACTGCTCGCCAACCTAAAGGACCTGTAGTATAAATAGAGAATTAGCTGTTGCAAACTGCTCGCCAACCTAAAGGACCTGTAGTATAAATAGAGAATTAGCTGTTGCAAACTGCTCGCCAACCTAAAGGACCTGTAGTATAAATAGAGAATTAGCTGTTGCAAACTGCTCGCCAACCTAGAGGACCTGTAGTATAAATAGAGAATTAGCTGTTGCAAACTGCTCGCCAACCTAGAGGACCTGTAGTATAAATAGAGAATTAGCTGTTGCAAACTGCTCGCCAACCTAGAGGACCTGTAGTATAAATAGAGAATTAGCTGTTGCAAACTGCTCGCCAACCTAGAGGACCTGTAGTATAAATAGAGAATTAGCTGTTGCAAACTGCTCGCCAACCTAGAGGACCTGTAGTATAAATAGAGAATTAGCTGTTGCAAACTGCTCGCCAACCTAGAGGACCTGTAGTATAAATAGAGAATTAGCTGTTGCAAACTGCTCGCCAACCTAGAGGACCTGTAGTATAAATAGAGAATTAGCTGTTGCAAACTGCTCGCCAACCTAAAGGACCTGTAGTATAAATAGAGAATTAGCTGTTGCAAACTGCTCGCCAACCTAAAGGACCTGTAGTATAAATAGAGAATTAGCTGTTGCTAACTGCTCGCCAACCTAAAGGACCTGTAGTATAAATAGAGAATTAGCTGTTGCAAACTGCTCGCCAACCTAAAGGACCTGTAGTATAAATAGAGAATTAGCTGTTGCAAACTGCTCGCCAACCTAAAGGACCTGTAGTATAAATAGAGAATTAGCTGTTGCAAACTGCTCGCCAACCTAAAGGACCTGTAGTATAAATAGAGAATTAGCTGTTGCAAACTGCTCGCCAACCTAAAGGACCTGTAGTATAAATAGAGAATTAGCTGTTGCAAACTGCTCGCCAACCTAGAGGACCTGTAGTATAAATAGAGAATTAGCTGTTGCAAACTGCTCGCCAACCCTAGAGGACCTGTAGTATAAATAGAGAATTAGCTGTTGCAAACTGCTCGCCAACCTAGAGGACCTGTAGTATAAATAGAGAATTAGCTGTTGCAAACTGCTCGCCAACCTAGAGGACCTGTAGTATAAATAGAGAATTAGCTGTTGCAAACTGCTCGCCAACCTAAAGGACCTGTAGTATAAATAGAGAATTAGCTGTTGCAAACTGCTCGCCAACCTAAAGGACCTGTAGTATAAATAGAGAATTAGCTGTTGCAAACTGCTCGCCAACCTAAAGGACCTGTAGTATAAATAGAGAATTAGCTGTTGCATACTGCTCGCCAACCTAAAGGACCTGTAGTATAAATAGAGAATTAGCTGTTGCAAACTGCTCACCAACCTAAAAGGACCTGTAGTATAAATAGAGAATTAGCTGTTGCAGACTGCTCACCAACCTAAAGGACCTGTAGTATAAATAGAGAATTAGCTGTTGCATACTGCTCACCAACCTAAAGGACCTGTAGTATAAATAGAGAATTAGCTGTTGCAAACTGCTCACCAACCTAAAGGACCTGTAGTATAAATAGAGAATTAGCTGTTGCAAACTGCTCACCAACCTAAAGGACCTGTAGTATAAATAGAGAATTAGCTGTTGCAAACTGCTCACCAACCTAAAGGACCTGTAGTATAAATAGAGAATTAGCTGTTGCAAACTGCTCACCAACCTAAAGGACCTGTAGTATAAATAGAGAATTAGCTGTTGCAAACTGCTCACCAACCTAGAGGACCTGTAGTATAAATAGAGAATTAGCTGTTGCAAACTGCTCACCAACCTAGAGGACCTGTAGTATAAATAGAGAATTAGCTGTTGCAAACTGCTCACCAACCTAGAGGACCTGTAGTATAAATAGAGAATTAGCTGTTGCAAACTGCTCACCAACCTAGAGGACCTGTAGTATAAATAGAGAATTAGCTGTTGCAAACTGCTCACCAACCTAGAGGACCTGTAGTATAAATAGAGAATTAGCTGTTGCAAACTGCTCACCAACCTAGAGGACCTGTAGGTATAAATAGAGAATTAGCTGTTGCAAACTGCTCACCAACCTAGAGGACCTGTAGTATAAATAGAGAATTAGCTGTTGCAAACTGCTCACCAACCTAGAGGACCTGTAGTATAAATAGAGAATTAGCTGTTGCAAACTGCTCGCCAACCTAAAGGACCTGTAGTATAAATAGAGAATTAGCTGTTGCAAACTGCTCGCCAACCTAGAGGACCTGTAGTATAAATAGAGAATTAGCTGTTGCAAACTGCTCACCAACCTATAAAGGACCTGTAGTATAAATAGAGAATTAGCTGTTGCAAACTGCTCGCCAACCTAGAGGACCTGTAGTATAAATAGAGAATTAGCTGTTGCAAACTGCTCGCCAACCTAGAGGACCTGTAGTATAAATAGAGAATTAGCTGTTGCAAACTGCTCACCAACCTATAAAGGACCTGTAGTATAAATAGAGAATTAGCTGTTGCAAACTGCTCACCAACCTAGAGGACCTGTAGTATAAATAGAGAATTAGCTGTTGCAAACTGCTCACCAACCTAGAGGACCTGTAGTATAAATAGAGAATTAGCTGTTGCAAACTGCTCACCAACCTAAAGGACCTGTAGTATAAATAGAGAATTAGCTGTTGCAAACTGCTCACCAACCTAGAGGACCTGTAGTATAAATAGAGAATTAGCTGTTGCAAACTGCTCACCAACCTATAAAGGACCTGTAGTATAAATAGAGAATTAGCTGTTGCAAACTGCTCACCAACCTAGAGGACCTGTAGTATAAATAGAGAATTAGCTGTTGCAAACTGCTCACCAACCTAGAGGACCTGTAGTATAAATAGAGAATTAGCTGTTGCAAACTGCTCGCCAACCTAGAGGACCTGTAGTATAAATAGAGAATTAGCTGTTGCAAACTGCTCGCCAACCTAGAGGACCTGTAGTATAAATAGAGAATTAGCTGTTGCAAACTGCTCGCCAACCTAGAGGACCTGTAGTATAAATAGAGAATTAGCTGTTGCAAACTGCTCGCCAACCTAGAGGACCTGTAGTATAAATAGAGAATTAGCTGTTGCAAACTGCTCGCCAACCTAGAGGACCTGTAGTATAAATAGAGAATTAGCTGTTGCAAACTGCTCGCCAACCTAGAGGACCTGTAGTATAAATAGAGAATTAGCTGTTGCAAACTGCTCGCCAACCTAAAGGACCTGTAGTATAAATAGAGAATTAGCTGTTGCAAACTGCTCGCCAACCTAAAGGACCTGTAGTATAAATAGAGAATTAGCTGTTGCATACTGCTCGCCAACCTAAAGGACCTGTAGTATAAATAGAGAATTAGCTGTTGCAAACTGCTCACCAACCTAAAGGACCTGTAGTATAAATAGAGAATTAGCTGTTGCAAACTGCTCACCAACCTAAAGGACCTGTAGTATAAATAGAGAATTAGCTGTTGCATACTGCTCACCAACCTAAAGGACCTGTAGTATAAATAGAGAATTAGCTGTTGCAAACTGCTCACCAACCTAAAGGACCTGTAGTATAAATAGAGAATTAGCTGTTGCAAACTGCTCACCAACCTAAAGGACCTGTAGTATAAATAGAGAATTAGCTGTTGCAAACTGCTCACCAACCTAAAGGACCTGTAGTATAAATAGAGAATTAGCTGTTGCAAACTGCTCACCAACCTAAAGGACCTGTAGTATAAATAGAGAATTAGCTGTTGCAAACTGCTCACCAACCTAGAGGACCTGTAGTATAAATAGAGAATTAGCTGTTGCAAACTGCTCACCAACCTAGAGGACCTGTAGTATAAATAGAGAATTAGCTGTTGCAAACTGCTCACCAACCTAGAGGACCTGTAGTATAAATAGAGAATTAGCTGTTGCAAACTGCTCACCAACCTAGAGGACCTGTAGTATAAATAGAGAATTAGCTGTTGCAAACTGCTCACCAACCTAGAGGACCTGTAGTATAAATAGAGAATTAGCTGTTGCAAACTGCTCACCAACCTAGAGGACCTGTAGTATAAATAGAGAATTAGCTGTTGCAAACTGCTCACCAACCTAGAGGACCTGTAGTATAAATAGAGAATTAGCTGTTGCAAACTGCTCACCAACCTAGAGGACCTGTAGTATAAATAGAGAATTAGCTGTTGCAAACTGCTCACCAACCTAGAGGACCTGTAGTATAAATAGAGAATTAGCTGTTGCAAACTGCTCACCAACCTAGAGGACCTGTAGTATAAATAAAGAATTAGCTGTTGCAAACTGCTCGCCAACCTAAAGGACCTGTAGTATAAATAGAGAATTAGCTGTTGCAAACTGCTCGCCAACCTAGAGGACCTGTAGTATAAATAGAGAATTAGCTGTTGCAAACTGCTCACCAACCTATAAAGGACCTGTAGTATAAATAGAGAATTAGCTGTTGCAAACTGCTCGCCAACCTAGAGGACCTGTAGTATAAATAGAGAATTAGCTGTTGCAAACTGCTCACCAACCTAGAGGACCTGTAGTATAAATAGAGAATTAGCTGTTGCAAACTGCTCACCAACCTATAAAGGACCTGTAGTATAAATAGAGAATTAGCTGTTGCAAACTGCTCACCAACCTAGAGGACCTGTAGTATAAATAGAGAATTAGCTGTTGCAAACTGCTCACCAACCTAGAGGACCTGTAGTATAAATAGAGAATTAGCTGTTGCAAACTGCTCACCAACCTAAAGGACCTGTAGTATAAATAGAGAATTAGCTGTTGCAAACTGCTCACCAACCTAGAGGACCTGTAGTATAAATAGAGAATTAGCTGTTGCAAACTGCTCACCAACCTATAAAGGACCTGTAGTATAAATAGAGAATTAGCTGTTGCAAACTGCTCACCAACCTAGAGGACCTGTAGTATAAATAGAGAATTAGCTGTTGCAAACTGCTCACCAACCTAGAGGACCTGTAGTATAAATAGAGAATTAGCTGTTGCAAACTGCTCGCCAACCTAGAGGACCTGTAGTATAAATAGAGAATTAGCTGTTGCAAACTGCTCGCCAACCTAGAGGACCTGTAGTATAAATAGAGAATTAGCTGTTGCAAACTGCTCGCCAACCTAGAGGACCTGTAGTATAAATAGAGAATTAGCTGTTGCAAACTGCTCACCAACCTAGAGGACCTGTAGTATAAATAGAGAATTAGCTGTTGCAAACTGCTCGCCAACCTAAAGGACCTGTAGTATAAATAGAGAATTAGCTGTTGCAAACTGCTCGCCAACCTAAAGGACCTGTAGTATAAATAGAGAATTAGCTGTTGCAAACTGCTCGCCAACCTAAAGGACCTGTAGTATAAATAGAGAATTAGCTGTTGCATACTGCTCACCAACCTAAAGGACCTGTAGTATAAATAGAGAATTAGCTGTTGCAAACTGCTCACCAACCTAAAGGACCTGTAGTATAAATAGAGAATTAGCTGTTGCAAACTGCTCACCAACCTAAAGGACCTGTAGTATAAATAGAGAATTAGCTGTTGCATACTGCTCACCAACCTAAAGGACCTGTAGTATAAATAGAGAATTAGCTGTTGCAAACTGCTCACCAACCTAAAGGACCTGTAGTATAAATAGAGAATTAGCTGTTGCAAACTGCTCACCAACCTAAAGGACCTGTAGTATAAATAGAGAATTAGCTGTTGCAAACTGCTCACCAACCTAAAGGACCTGTAGTATAAATAGAGAATTAGCTGTTGCAAACTGCTCACCAACCTAAAGGACCTGTAGTATAAATAGAGAATTAGCTGTTGCAAACTGCTCACCAACCTAGAGGACCTGTAGTATAAATAGAGAATTAGCTGTTGCAAACTGCTCACCAACCTAGAGGACCTGTAGTATAAATAGAGAATTAGCTGTTGCAAACTGCTCACCAAAAAAGAAGACCGTCGGTATGAATAGAGAATTAGCTGTTGCAATCTGCGCACCAACCTAGAGGACCTGTAGTATAAATAGAGAATTAGCTGTTGCAAACTGCTCACCTACACTCAGCACCTGTAGTATAAATAGAGAATTAGCTGTTGCAAACTGCTCACCAACCTAGAGGACCTGTAGTATAAATAGAGAATTAGCTGTTGCAAACTGCTCACCAACCTAAAGGACCTGTAGTATAAATAGAGAATTAGCTGTTGCAAACTGCTCACCAACCTAGAGGACCTGTAGTATAAATAGAGAATTAGCTGTTGCAAACTGCTCACCAACCTAGAGGACCTGTAGTATAAATAGAGAATTAGCTGTTGTAAACTGCTCACCAACCTAGAGGACCTGTAGTATAAATAGAGAATTAGCTGTTGCAAACTGCTCGCCAACCTAAAGGACCTGTAGTATAAATAGAGAATTAGCTGTTGCAAACTGCTCGCCAACCTAGAGGACCTGTAGTATAAATAGAGAATTAGCTGTTGCAAACTGCTCACCAACCTATAAAGGACCTGTAGTATAAATAGAGAATTAGCTGTTGCAAACTGCTCACCAACCTAAAGGACCTGTAGTATAAATAGAGAATTAGCTGTTGCAAACTGCTCACCAACCTAGAGGACCTGTAGTATAAATAGAGAATTAGCTGTTGCAAACTGCTCACCAACCTATAAAGGACCTGTAGTATAAATAGAGAATTAGCTGTTGCAAACTGCTCACCAACCTAAAGGACCTGTAGTATAAATAGAGAATTAGCTGTTGCAAACTGCTCACCAACCTAAAGGACCTGTAGTATAAACAGAGAGTTAGCTGTTGCAAACTGCTCACCAACCTAAAGGACCTGTAGTATAAACAGAGAGTTAGCTGTTGCAAACTGCTCACCAACCTAAAGGACCTGTAGTATAAACAGAGAGTTAGCTGTTGCAAACTGCTCACCAACCTAAAGGACCTGTAGTATAAACAGAGAATTAGCTGTTGCAAACTGCTCACAAACCTAGAGGACCTGTAGTATAAATAGAGAATTAGCTGTTGCAAACTGCTCACCAACCTAGAGGACCTGTAGTATAAATAGAGAATTAGCTGTTGCAAACTGCTCACCAACCTAAAGGACCTGTAGTATAAACAGAGAGTTAGCTGTTGCAAACTGCTCACCAACCTAAAGGACCTGTAGTATAAACAGAGAGTTAGCTGTTGCAAACTGCTCACCAACCTAAAGGACCTGTAGTATAAACAGAGAGTTAGCTGTTGCAAACTGCTCACCAACCTAAAGGACCTGTAGTATAAATAGAGAATTAGCTGTTGCAAACTGCTCACCAACCTATAAAGGACCTGTAGTATAAATAGAGAATTAGCTGTTGCAAACTGCTCACCAACCTAAAGGACCTGTAGTATAAATAGAGAATTAGCTGTTGCAAACTGCTCACCAACCTAAAGGACCTGTAGTATAAATAGAGAATTAGCTGTTGCAAACTGCTTACCAACCTAAAGGACCTGTAGTATAAATAGAGAATTAGCTGTTGCAAACTGCTCACCAACCTATAAAGGACCTGTAGTATAAATGCAAAATAGTAGTTATTGGCCTTACGTTTCGACCCTAGCAGGTTCTTTCTCAAAGATTTATGATATATTTCTTGAATATTAGAGGGTTGAAATGAATGTACATTTCCAGGCACCCCGATGTTGAGTCAGTCAGGAGCGTGTATGTCGTCCACCACTCCTCTTGTTCAAAATTACCAGGCAGTTTTCATGATTTCTCTTCTGAACTTTTTTATTAAAGCCCCTATTTATTATTGTTATTATTATTATTATTATTATACATTTCTGGTAATGAAATCAAGGATGCCTCAAAAGCACACTTAAGCACTGTAGCTCAGAAGCCTGAGGAAACCTGTAAACAAGGGCACTTGCTATGTGAACCAGAAACACCGGGGTAAACCCCCTACTCTTCCACGATAAGTGTTCTGGGTTCTTGTACGTGCATTACACGGGACCTATGGCTAACGTCCTTCTGAAGGACAAATTATGGTTAAGTGTCTTGCTCAACGACACACGCGCCGTGACCAGCCATGCCGGGATTCGAACCCACATTCTGACAACACCAGAACTTGAGTCCAATGCACTAGACCGCTTGGCCACGACACTCCACATATAGTTTTGTCTGAGGTGGTATCATTTAAGCACTTTTAATTAAATTATTTTCCAAAGGAATTTTCAACTTCCCGAGATGAAAATGCCACGTAGTGGAATGAATATGAACAATCTTTGCATTATCACTATTTACTTATCAACGAAACAATGAAATATTATTTCATTGTATATCGTGTTGGCGAGACATTATCTGAAACTTTCACAGGTTGGTTTTTATACATCTCTTGATTCTTTCAAAGTAAGGATGCATTCTATAATACAGACATTTTACCAAAAGTGTTTAATGCGTTAAAATATAATTTCCAATCTGATTTTTGTTTGAATACCCAATTTCCCAGGGAGTTTGTCTCTAGTGTGGGAGACATCAAGATAGATCAACACAATCCACTATGGCATAACTACATACTGTGTGGGTTCAGGGGCATCGTGGAGGCAGAGTGTATCTCTACTCCCATCGGAATGAATCTACTGGTTGATGGGACGGTACCCCGCAGTGCCGGTTTGTCGAGCTCCAGTGCCCTGGTATGCTGTGGCAGTCTGGTGACGATGCACGTCAATGAACAAGAGATACCAAAGGTATATCCTAGTCTGATTGGTTGGTAGATTTCTCTTAAGTTTTAGTCTAATTTCCTCTCATTGCTTTCCCCAAAGGTTGTGTATAGGATAGGTAATTTTACTTTTGAGTAAAATCTGATAATGGTATCCATCTTCCCCAAAAATATTGTTGTCTAAGGTGCTGTCATTTATAAGAAAAGTGCAATAATTTCCAGTTGATTTAGGAAAAGTAAATTCCATATTAGAGTGAATCATACTAAAAATATGAATGGATGGTAATACGCGTAAATCAGGCGACTAGAAAAGCAGTGCTCTACAAATGCCCGATGATTGATTGATTGAAATCCTACACAGGTTGTTTGTTTAATGTTGTTAATCAAAGAGAGTAAGCATATTCATAGAACCACTGTCGTACCTTCTGTTTCACTTGCTTGCCAGATTCTGCCTGTCCTACTGACTGTCTCTCATTCTGCCTGTCCTACTGACTGTCTCTCTGTCCTACTGACTGTCTCTCATTCTGCCTGTCCTACTGACTGTCTCTCTGTCCTACTGACTGTCTCTCATTCTGCCTGTCCTACTGACTGTCCTACTGACTGTCTCTCAATCTGCCTGTCCTACTGACTGTCTCTCTGTCTGACTGTCCTACTGACTCTCTCATTCTGCCTGTCCTACTGACTGTCCTACTGACTGTCTCTCATTCTGCCTGTCCTACTGACTGTCCTACTGACTGTCTCTCATTCTGCCTGTCCTACTGACTGTCTCTCATTCTGCCTGTCCTACTGACTGTCCTACTGACTGTCTCTCATTCTGCCTGTCCTACTGACTGTCTCTCTGTCTCTTGAAAGATTCTGCCTGTCCTACTGACTGTCTCTCATTCTGCCTGTCCTACTGATGACTGTCTCTCTGTCTCTTGCCTGATTCTGACTGTCCTACTGACTGTCCTACTGACTGTCCTACTGACTGTCCTACTGACTGTCCTACTGACTGTCCTACTGACTGTCCTACTGACTGTCTCTATCTCTGTCTCTTGCCTGATTCTGCCTGTCCTGCTGACTGTCTCTCTGTCTCTTACTGTCTCTCTAAATGTATTTGTCCTTGGCCTTGTCCCTGTCTGTCTGTATGTGGTATCTGTGAATCTGCTTGTCTTTAAGCTGTTGATGTGTTTGTCTGTCTGTTTGTTGGTCTGTTGTCTGTATGATTTTTGTATTATAATATGTTTCCGAATGTCTACTTTTTGGTTTTTCACCAGTACTGTTTTTCCCCTTAAAACTCAAATCTTCCAAAATCTTTTTCCTAGTTTTGCAAGATTTTGATGGACTCGGTACTCCACCAATGCGGCAAAAATAAAAGTCTATAACAACAAAATGGGCGACAAATTCTTCCAATTTTTAATTTTTTAATTTTTTTAAATTTTTTTTAATATTGGTTTTGGTTAGCCGGCCAGCAAATTTTTAAATGGTTAGTGGAGTTTTGGTCAGGTAACCCTGCATCTCAGCACTAGTACATCTATAGAATTATAACCATAGTCACCTGCTCAAAACTCTGTCACACTGCCTGCATAATAGCCAAGCGCTTGACTGACATAATAACAGTTGTCATGGCAAGACTTAGCCCTATTGGTTAATCTGTGCCGTTTGATTGCCATACTGGATCGGAGTGTTTTCCAAAAATTCAAAATCACGAAAATTTGCATCTTGGAGATATTTTGTTGTTAAACATTTTATCACTGTTAAAGTGGCAATGACATCATGATCAGAGTAGACTTTCAACATAGAATCGGTGTCCTAGTTTCAGATGAACACAGTGACTGAAAATTACTGGCTCATTGGCAGCAGCAATGGTAATATGATCTTATCATGTGGGGTATTATTTTCAGTCACTGAGTTAATCTAAAACTAGCACTCTGATTCCATGCCCGGTTGATTGTGATGATATTGCCCCTTTAACCTTCCTACTGTTTGACCATTTGAAACCATTCAAAATTTCCACTTACCAAAATGCCCATTGGTTTTGTACACACATGGTGATACCATTTGAACAGTGTTGGTAGCAAGCTTTACTACCATTCAAATCCATTCAAATGCATTGATTCACCACTTATTAGAAGTATCCAAACAAGGTTTTGTATTAGCTGTACTACCATTTGGAAAGATCAAAACAAGGTTTTGTATATTAGCTGACCTACCATTCAAAACCATTTGGGGGAATCAATACTGTACACAGTTATTTCACCATTCAAAACCACAAAAGCGAATGGTTTCAAATGGTGGATCAACTTGTATGAAAAAGGTACCAGAAGTAGGAGGGTTAAGGTTGTTTTAATACTTGAATGCAAAAGTGAAGTGAATTTCATGATACAGCGAATAACGGCATTTACAATGAAATAGTTTGATTTCATTGTCAACGTCACAGTAATTCGCTTCACTGTCATATTCGCATGATGTAGGAACCAGCTATACTCATCATTTTAATAACATATTGCTTCGGTGTTTTCAGAAAAAGCTGGCTGATATCTGCATGAGATGTGAACAGTACATTGGCACACAAGGAGGAGGAATGGATCAATCAATATGTTTCCTAGCTGAAGCTGGAACAGTGAGTATACTTGTATATATATGGCACAGTGGCAAACGGCTCAAATGTTCAAACAATTGTTTTTTGGGGGGTTGAGAGGGATACTCATAAGCTTCTTTATTAACCCTAACTCCCTAGGCTTATTTGCTTACGCATAACCTGAATCCTTCCTAACTCCCTAGGCCCATTTGCTTACGCATAACCTGAATCCTTCCAAACTCCCTAGGCTCATTTGCTTACACATAACCTGAATCCTTCCTAACTCCCTAGGCCCATTTGCTTACGCATAACCTGAATCCTTCCAAACTCCCTAGGCTCATTTGCTTACGCATAACCTGAATCCTTCCAAACTCCCTAGGCTCATTTGCTTACGCATAACCTGAATCCTTCCTAACTCCCTAGGCTCATTTGCTTACACATAACCTGAATCCTTCCAAACTCCCTAGGCTCATTTGCTTACACATAACCTGAATCCTTCCTAACTCCCTAGGCCCATTTGCTTACACATAACCTGAATCCTTCCTAACTCCCTAGGCCCATTTGCTTACGCATAACCTGAATCCTTCCTAACTCCCTAGGCCCATTTTGCCACGCATAACCTGAATCCTTCCAAACTCCCTAGGCTCATTTGCTTACACATAACCTGAATCCTTCCAAACTCCCTAGGCTCATTTGCTTACGCATAACCTGAATCCTTCCTAACTCCCTAGGCTCATTTGCTTACACATAACCTGAATCCTTCCAAACTCCCTAGGCTCATTTGCTTACACATAACTTGAATCCTTCCTAACTCCCTAGGCCCATTTGCTTACACATAACCTGAATCCTTCCTAACTCCTAGGCCCATTTGCTTTCATAACCTGAATCCTTCCCTAACTCCCCTAGGCCCATTTGCTTACGTAACCTGAATCCTTCCTAACTCCCTAGGCCCCATTTGCTTACACATAACCTGAATCCTTCCTAACTCTAGGCTTTATTTGCTTCACGCATAACCTGAATCCTTCCTAACTCCCTAGGCCTATTTGCTTTACGATAACCTGAATCCTTCCTAACTCCCTAGGCCCCATTTGCTTACACATAACCTGAATCCTTCCTAACTCCTAGGCTGTTTGCTTTACGCATAACCTGAATCCTTCCCTAACTCCCTAGGCCCCATTTGCTTACATAACCTGAATCCTTCCCAACTCCCTAGGCCTGGTTTGCTTACGACATAACCTGAATCCTTCCTAACTCCCTAGGCCCATTTTGTCAAGCAACCTGAATCCTTCCTAACTCCCTAGACCCATTTGCTTACACATAACCTGAATCCTTCCAAACTCCCTAGGCCTGGTTTGCTTACGCATAACCTGAATCCTTCCTAACTCCTAGGCCCCATTTGCTTACACATAACTCTGAATCCTTCCTAACTCCTAGGCTTATTTGCTTACGCATAACCTGAATCCTTCCTAACTCCTAGGCCCCATTTGCTTACACATAACCTGAATCCTTCCCTAACTCCCTAGGCCCATTTGCTTACACATAACCTGAATCCTTTCCTAACTCCCTAGGCCCCATTTGCTTACACATAACCTGAATCCTTCCTAACTCCTTAGGCCTGGTTTGCTTACGCATAACCTGAATCCTTCCTAACTCCTAGGCCCCATTTGCTTACACACATAACCTGAATCCTTCCTAACTCCTAGGCCCCATTTGCTTACACATAACCTGAATCCTTCCTAACTCCCTAGGCCCCATTTGCTTACACATAACCCTGAATCCTTCCTAACTCCCTAGGCTCATTTGCTTACGCATAACCTGAATCCTTCCTAACTCCCTAGGCCCCATTTGCTTACACATAACCTGAATCCTTCCTAACTCCCTAGGCCCCATTTGCTTACACATAACCTGAATCCTTCCTATCTCCCTAGGCCCATTTGCTTACACATAACCTGAATCCTTCCTAACTCCCTAGGCTCATTTGCTTACGCATAACCTGAATCCTTCCTAACTCCCTAGGCCCCATTTGCTTACACATAACCTGAATCCTTCCTAACTCCCTAGGCTTATTTGCTTACGCATAACCTGAATCCTTCCTAACTCCCTAGGCCCCATTTGCTTACACATAACCTGAATCCTTCCTAACTCCCTAGACCCATTTGCTTACACATAACCTGAATCCTTCCTAACTCCCTAGGCTTATTTGCTTACGCATAACCTGAATCCTTCCTAACTCCCTAGGCCCATTTGCTTACACATAACCTGAATCCTTCCTAACTCCCTATAGGCCCATTTGCTTACACATAACCTGAATCCTTCCTAACTCCCTAGGCCCATTTGCTTACACATAACCTGAATTCTCCAAAATCGTTCAGTAGTAAAGCAAGCACATGACACTTTGCTAAAGTGAAGGATTTTGAAGGATTGAGGTTACATGCTCCATGCTCTTTGCTAAAGTGAAGGATTTTGGAGGATTGAGGTTATTAGACATACTTTTCCATGGTACATGTACATCCATGTTTGTTGTAGTGATTGCAAGGTCAGTGCTTGGGTCAATGGACACTGTTTATTGCTCCATGCATGCAGGGAGGGTCCCTGGCCATGTACATGTATCACAGATTAGAAACACATGTGTGCATGCATGTCATGTGCTTGCTTTACGACTGAAGTATTTTAGAGGATTCAGGTAAGCAAATGGGCCTAGGGAGTTAGGGTTAATGAGAAAATATTTAAAATGCAATTAGCTTTCGATCCAAACCAGATCTTCTTCAGATGCGAAGACAAAATAAATTAACTACATCCATATATAGGGAACGTCTGAAAAGACAGACATATGTTATGTGCATAGTTTACTCTCGGCATGCTCTTGTTACAATTGCACTGTCACTAAGTGATTTATTAGACAGCTGATAAAACTTGATATTGAATCCAGCTCTTGTGCTAATCGGTTTCATATTAAGGGAACAAAAGTATGTCACCAAGGAGAATAAAGGACTGAGCTGAAGGCTAGGTCTGTTATCGCCAGTAGCTAACTCTTAAGTCTTGATGCTGTGGAAAAGACCAAGCATCCAACTGTTATTCCCACTCATAAATGCCCATCTTGATTGAAAAAAAGTGTTGATAAAGAGCCAGAAAGATACTGAGAAGTTTGAGTAATGGATGAAATTCCAACTTAGCCTGTGAGTCTGCATGAGCCGAATGCAAACTTCTACATTGGTTCAATCCTGTGTCACACACCTAATAACAGCTACCAATTGATGCACAAACTTGCTGGTTGGGTATAATTGCCAAATATAGGCAGCCTTGTCTTTACAATCAGTTAAAGGGGAAATGTCGTCACGATCAACAGGGCATGGAATCGTAGTGCTAGTTTTACATTAACTCAGTGACTGAAAATAATACCCACATAATAAGGTCATCCATTGCTGCTGCATAAATGAGCCAATAATTTTTAGTCACTGTGTTCACCTTCAACTAGGACACCGATTCCATGCCCTGTTGAAAGTTTGCTCTGATCATGACGATATAGTCCCTTAAATGCACTCCAACGTGATCACTCTTCATCCACTCAGATTGTCTTCACTCTCTTAACCCTTTAAACTCAGCCCTGTAGAATATCGGACGCCGGCGTCCGATGAAATAAATCAATTCTTACACAACATCTGTACGCCATTTTTTTCCCAAAAGGTTGGTGGGGGTTAAAACTTTAATAAAAATGTAGGCCCATATGTACATTGTGTAAGCTTTCCAATGGTATATAATGTGATAAGGTTTTTGAGAAGTAAGGCAGAATTTTTTATACAAAGAACAAAATTCACCAAAACAGGCCTGAGTTTAAAGGGTTAAACATTTATGACTGTATTACAATTATATCTGATTTGTTGCTTTCATCATTTCATTGTCATTTTAGGCCAAGTTGATTGAATTCAATCCAATCCAAGCCACCAGCGTCTCCTTGCCAAGTGGAGCTACGTTTGTCATCTCAAATAGCTGTGTGGAGTTACAGAAAGCTGCTACATCTCATTTCAACATTAGAGTGGTAGAGTGTCGCCTAGCAACCCAGGTATGAACACCTTTTTTTCAAAAACATAGAGTATACACTATGAATAACTTTACCCTGAAAATCCGTTTTGCCGTGAAATAATAGTTCACCATGATTTCACGGCAATTTCACGGTGTCTCTTCCTCTCAGATATTGGCAATAATGTTCACAGTGATTTCAGGGCAAACTCACGGCGATCTCGAGAATTAATGAGCTGCCCCAAAACTGCCACAAGAAGTTCATGTCGTTTTCACGGCGTTTTCACTGCGAAGAAATTCCAAGAGTATTTCATGGCATTTTCACGGTGTTGTGTCGTCATGAAATTGCTGTGAACTACATGTACATGTATTTATTTCACGGTAAAACAGATTTTCAGGGCATTTTCAGGGTAAAGTTATTCATAGTGATATATGGCTTATAATGTCCGTTGTAAAGTTTTATTAAATTATGACAGACTAGCTTTATTGTTCACCACAAAATAAAGCTCTTCATGATATTTCAAAGGAAAACACAACACTGGTAATTACCAGATTTTTTTATATAAATTCCTTTTAGAAAGGAAAACAAATACTCTTCAGCACTTAACCCTCCTACTATTGATGCACTTTAGTGGAAAGTTGCTATAGTGGTCAAAACTAGTCAACTGCCTGTTTTGACTGTTGACAAATGTGCACACATGGGCATTTTTGACTCGTTTTTACTGTCAATTTGACCACCCTGAACAATACCAGACAATGCTTTTACCAGTCAAAAACAGTCGACTCATTTTGACCTGTAAATGTACTTACTACACGTAAGGGTTGATAGTGTTTGACTTTTAAGTGCACTAGATATACCTTGGCAAGTATTTCAACATTTTGACTGATTTTGACCCTTGTAGTAGTAGGAGGGTTAATATGCCCCCAAATGAATTCATAGCGGCCCCATCATGTATTGATTTTGGGACATTATTTACTGTAAAACCATGCTTCTCACAATTATTTTGAGAAATGTTTGATTGTCAAGCATTGCTTTCCTTTCCTCAAGTTAAATAACAAAGTTCCAATAAAAATGAAAATTGACGGCAAAATCGCAAACATAAAAACAGAAGCGATACATCTTTAAAAAAGCAAAGATTCAAATATTTGGTGATTAAAAACAAATGAACCAATAAGATATTGAAGCTATATGAACAAAAAAAAATGTTCTTCCTTTTCATTTCATTCCGTGTCAGGTCTTGGCTAAGTCTAAAGGTCTAGATTGGAAGCAATTCAAGGTCCTAGGAAGGCTACAAGAATCTCTGGGTGTATCCATAGAAGACATGTTGACCTTAGTGGAGACGACGCTTCACCCTGAGCCGTACAGCAAGCAGGAGGTTTGTGGCATACTTGGGGTTGATGAGGAGGAATTGAACAAGGAGAGCCTTAGTCAAAATACCCTGGATGGTGAGTAATTATAAGCCTGTTTCAAAAATTAAGCTTAGGCAGATCCTGTGGTGGGTGAATTTATTAGCTCCGCCACCAAAGGTGTCCGATGGTAATGTAATCACCCCTGTGTGTGTACAAAAGTGTTACATACGCTAAGTGGACCTGAGAACAAAAGATGTCCACACAATACAGGTTCTTGTGATGTTATGTGGACTTACACACGTCTACAAAAGGTTTTCACAAATTAGAAAATCTCAATTTTCTCAAAAAGGAAGCATTTTAATATATGTTGTTATCTGTTGCAAAATGGAGTAGATTAATCAAGAGAAAGACTCAGAATCTGCTCTGTCACAGCATTTTCCTTCTGAATTGAAAGGTCTCCCATGATGACGTATAATCTTAATCATCATTAACCCTCCTACTGTTTGACCATTTGAAACCATTCAAAATTTCCACTTACCAAAATGCCCATTGGTTTTGTACACACCTGGTGATACCATTTGAACAGTGTTGGTAGCAAGCTTAACTACCATATTCATATCCATTCAAATGGTTTTAAATGGTTGTTACACTACACCTTGGTGTGTTTCCATAGCCGAATGGATTCAAATGGTGAATGTACTTCACAGTGGCTTATCATTCAAATGGTTTTAAATGGTGGATACATTACACCTTGGTGTGGTTTCACATAGCCGAAAAACAAAACCTGCATTATGTAGATAAAGTGGACTATCCATCATCTCGGTACCCTATGGTGGCCAGTGTACAAGTAATTGATCTACCACTTAAAAATGGCACTAGGGTCTTTAGGGTATAGCAGACCTGTCATTCAAAACCATTTTAATACTCATGTCACTGGCATAGAGGGTCCATTAATTCACCACTTAGAAGTATCCAAACAAGGTTTTGTATTAGCTGACCTACTATTCCAAACCATTTGGGAATCAATACTGTACACAGTTATTTCACCATTCAAAACCACAAAAGCGAATGGTTTCAAATGGTGGATCAACTTGTATGAAAAAGGCACCAGAAGTAGGAGGGTTAATGTATATATAGTGGAGATTATCATGTCCGAGACCAAGACCAACACCTTATATTTAATTACACAGAAGTTTATTATAAATGATAAATCAAATGATAAATCAAAGGTGCTGTATGATCTTTTGTTTTATCCGTCTTGAGTTTCAACCCTATCCCTTTCCAAAATTACAATATTTATGCAAGGAAAAGTGAATTAAGTTCATTAATTACAAGTGCCTTGTGGATTTATATAAGCAAGGTTTTTGTTTTCAAAATTTTCAAGACCTCATGTCACGGGGTCCGAGACGAGACCAAGACCACGGAGAGTCAAGACCAAGACTTACAAAAAGTGGTCTCAAGACCACGACTGGTCACGAGACCTACAACACTGTCATACAGTAGATCAAGGTTCTCCCATTCACAGAACTAGAATAATCTTGTCTCTAATAGCTTTAATTATCATGTACTTTTCTGTACAGTCATTTCCTTCAAGCTGCACGACCGTGCCAAGCATGTGTTCAGGGAAGCCAACCGTGTTGTTCAATTCAAACAGATCTGTGACCAGGGCCCTGCTGAGGCAGCCAGTCTCCTAGGGGCCCTGATGAATGACAGTCATGTCAGCTGTAGGGATCTGTATGAATGTAGCTGTGAACCCCTTGATCGACTTGTGGAGATTTGTAGGTAAGGACCTTCTTCCCAAAGGAGATGTAATTTAGTGCTTTTTGTTTTTTAATTAACTGATGAGGCAACTAGTAAAGTAGGGGTAGAATGAGTTGAAACTTACCCAAAACATCTGGTTCTCTCACATTGACAGAAAGACTGGTTCTTACTAGATTATTTATCATTTATTTAAAAAATAAATGCAAATTGCTGTACCCGCTGCTGTGTAGAATTCTAGCTGGCCTATCCTCATCAGGCAAACTTGGTGGTCAAGAGGTTAAGACGTCTGCACAAGTAAGCAGGAGGTCGTGGGTTCAAATCCCAACCGACCAAGTTGTCTGTGGAGGGTTTTTTCTGTAGACTAAGTGTACAGTATATAGATGGCATAAATCAAATTAACCCTAACCTTCCCAAATCCTCCAAAATCCTCTGCTAAAGTGAAGGATTTTGAAGGATTGAGGTTACATGCTACATGCTCTTTGCTAAAGTGAAGGATTTTGGAGGATTGAGGTTATTAGGCAAATTTGCCTTTCCATGGTACATGTACATCCACGTTTGTTGTAGTGATTGCAAGGTCAGTGCTTGGGTCAGTGGACACTGTTTATTGCTCCATGCATGCAGGGAGGGTCCCTGGCCATGTACATGTATCACAGATTAGAAACACATGTGTGCATACATGTCATGTGCTTGCTTGACTACTGAAGGATTTTGGAGGATTCAGGTTATGTGTAAGCAAATGGGCCTAGGGAGTTAGGAAGGATTCAAGTCATGTGTAAGCAAATGGGCCTAGGGAGTTAGGAAGGATTCAGGTCATGTGTAAGCAAATGGGCCTAGGGAGTTAGGAAGGATTCAGGTCATGTGTAAGCAAATGGGCCTAGGGAGTTAGGAAGGATTCAGGTTATGTGTAAGCAAATGGGCCTAGGGAGTTAGGGTTAATTGTTCTATATCCAGATACAAGAATTTTATCCAAACAATTGTGTTGCTTTACACATATAATAATATATTTTTTGCTCTGTCCATCACAGAAATTCTGGTGCTTTAGGCTCTCGGCTAACTGGAGCCGGCTGGGGTGGATGTGCAGTTTCCATGGTGCCGTCAGGGGATGTCGATGACTTCATAGCCAAAGTGCATGCTGGGTATTATGCAGCTGACCCTGAGCTTGAGGGCAGGGTTAAGAATAGCCTGTTTGCGACTGAGCCAGGTCATGGGGCAAGCATCTATGAGATGGATGCTGAGACTACGGTATAAACTTGAACGATCCATTCCACGCTCAGTAAAAATGAGTCATTGCAAGGGGAAAATATTGAGCGGGTATGCAGACCTAATTTGTAACAGACAGTTCAAGTCAGTGAGTTACAGTGCAATGCCAAAGAGGACATACTACAATATCAAACCTAACACACAGAAACATGAACTGCTGGTATCATAACAGGTATTTACGTACAAATCGGGCATTTACCTAAATACAGGAAAATAATAATAATAATAATAATAATAATAATGTGGACTTATATAGCGCATGTATCCACCAAACTGGTGCTCAAGACGCATTACATTATTACCCCTGCTCATTAGGCGCATGAATCATTCCTGAAACCATCTCAGCTCCCTGGGGAGTATACAGCTCAATTGCTGCCATTACAGCACATATAGGGCTAATCAAACACAACAACCAACTCTGCTCTCACAGGTACCCATTTACCCCTGGGTGGAGAGAAGCAATTATGGTAACGTGTCTTGCTCAAGGACACAAGCACCCCGGTCGGGATTCGAACCCACATTCTGACGACTCAGCCATCAGAACACAAATCCGATGCACTAAACCGCTCGACTATGGCACTCCTGCTAAAAAGCAGGAACATGTAATCATTATTTTTGATTTCTACTCACAAACTTTTCAGAAGTGGACCAATATGCAAATAAGGCTGACAAAGTTTGCTGAATATTTGGTGAAATGGTCTATTATACATGCAAGAATTCACCTTGTATTAAAAATTTTAAATGTTTTGGGGAACAGATTGTGTGCTCAAATTCTACTTTATTACTTTGCTACCAAATAATTAAATAGTGATGGTATTTTTACTTCATTTCAATTTTTTTCAAATTTGTTTTACCCTAGAATATTAGCAATTGAACATTTGCATATATTTAGTGTTGGTTAATTTGGGCCAAGCACATCAGAATGAGTATTTGTTAATACTTTAATGTGACATTCCCAATTTTAATATTTTGCCTTTTAACCAAGGGGTGGGTCATTGCAATAATGTGCAGTATCATTATTACTATGTATTGTAATGGAAGGGAAAAATCTACTTTAAAAAAACTTGTCTTTCTTAAATTATCTTTTCTTGAAAACTGCCAAATTAATTTTGTAATGTTAGCAAAACTGTTTCTAAGAGAGTACACAAACTCTCTTTGAATCAACCTGTGAAAGTGTCTGCTTTATAATTAAAGGGACAATATCGTCACGATCAACAGGGCATGGAATCAGAGTGCTAGTTTTAGATTAACTCAGTGACTGAAAATAATACCCCACATGACAAGGTAATATTACCGTTGCTGCTGCATAAATGAGCAAGAAATTTTCGGTCACCAATTCCATGCCCTATTCAAAGTCTGCTCTGATCGTGATGATATTGTCTGTTGAATACATTGTCATTCAAGAGAAAAATAGTGAATAGTGCATTCAGATTTTGGTAATTATTCTAATGCGGAATTTCCTAAATTCGAACTGAAAATATCGTCACGATCAACAGGGCATGGAATCAGAGTACTAGTTTTAGATTAACTCAGTGACTGAAAATAATACCCCACATGATAAGGTAATATTACCGTTGCTGCTACATAAATGAGCAAGAAATTTTCGGTCACCAATTCCATGCCCTATTCAAAGTCTGCTCTGATCGTGATGATATTGTCCGTTTAATACATTGTCATTCAAGAGAAAAATAGTGCATTCAGATTTTGGTAATTATTCTAATGCGGAATTTCCTAAATTCGAACTGAAAATATTTTAAATTTTCTTTAAAATTACAGTACCACCATTGGTAAGGTTTATATAATTCAATTTTATTTTTTTAATTACCAATACTTGACTTTTCCTTTGAAGTGCAGAACTATATGAAATAGCAGCGAAATATTTTGAAATCGGACATCAAGAACTATTTTAAACGATCATAAATATTTCCTTAGAATTATTTTATCAAATATAATAATATATATATATATGTGTATTGTTAAAATCTCAGCATTGTTCAAGATTTGTTACTCCTATCGCTGCTAAATTGGATGTTAGTCATTTGTTGTCAATATAATTGACCTGTTGTGACCTACTTAGCCATGCTCCCAAGACCACTTTTTTTATTAATGCACTAAACATTACATGTACACACGTAAAGTGGTCTTTGTTTTCTAAAACAATTTCTTACGCATAAATGTTTGTAATTTGTCTTTATTATAAGAAAGGTACTGCTTTGACGAGTTACTCGCTTTGAACAACCTACCTCAAAGAAATTGCTTAATATAGAAAGAGTACTCTTTCCTGAATTCGAAATGGAAATTATTTCACTTTTCTTGAAAGTGACAGCACCTCAGACAAAGAAATTCTAGGGAAGATTGATTTCATCATCGGCTTTATACCAAGTAAGTTTTTACATTACATTTCGTATTTGTTTTAATAATTATCCTATACATGTATCGACAAAAATAAACACTCATCAAAAAGCACTTTCTCTTAAATCGGTGTGGGCGCTCGATGTGGTCGCACAGTGTGTAAAAGATGCTATGGCCATTGTTTATGTATGGTGGTAGCTTCTTAATCATGACAAATATGTGCTACACTAAATCAAAAGCAACTGACACCAAATTGTATCTTTTGAATACATTTTATTTCAAGGTTCATTTACTTCAACAAAGTACTTATATTTACAATCAATTTTTTTTTTTAAACTGGCTGATGTAAATTGCTTCTTTTAATTTATACGTATAAATAAAAAATATATACTGAAAACCATGTATACTGCTCAGTCTTCATATACATTTTTTTTTGGGGGGGGGGCCCTAATACTACCTTTCTAGCACATCAAATGTTAGTATTATCACACACGTCAGTGAATGGCTTACACAGAGGATGCACGAGGCATTACTCCTAGATGTGTACACATCAATTGTACTGAAAAGTTAATTAACCCTAACCTTCCAAATCCTCCAAAATCCTCTGCTAAAGTGAAGGATTGAGGTTACATGCTACATGCTCTTTGCTAAAGTGAAGGATTTTGGAGGATTGTGGTTATTAGGCATACTTGCCTTTCCATGGTACATGTACATCCATGTTTGTTGTAGTGATTGCAAGGTCAGTGGACAGTTTATTGCTCCATGCATGCAGGGAGGGTCCCTGGCCATGTACATGTATCACAGATTAGAAACACGTGTGCATACATGTCATGTGCTTGCTTTACTACTGAAGGATTTTGGAGGATTCAGGTTATGTGTAAGCAAATGGGCCTAGGGAGTTGGGAATAATAATAAAGGTTGATGAAGCACTGGAATGTGAAGTAAAGATGACATGCTTATAATCAGCCACATCCCTAAGATGAACCACATGGAAGTTTTTGTGGCATTCTTTTATGTCTTAGTTTTTCATTCCCCTCCCCCATAGTTACACAACTGCCTTGTATCATCTGAATGCCCTCTTCAAACTTAGTCTTGGTGAAGGATGGTATTGTATTTATACAAAGTATATTGCAATCCACATGAATAAAGATCACTGATACAGGGCCTTCTTGCAGCAGACAATAAGTCAGGTTTGTCGTGCATAGGGTAAATCATGCTTATTATTGTATGACAGAAACTCCATCTTGCACCAAGACTTCTTCAAGCCCAGTAATATGCTCCATGAAATATTTGCATCCTCCCCATAAAAAACAAAAACCTCTTGCAGATGGCACAATCGGAGTCACTCATCATCATCCGAAGATGAACTGTAGCCACTTCCAGTCCTCTTAGATGCTGGCATTACTTGTCTCTCCTGTGAGATCAAAACAAAAATGGGGAAAATGTTATAATCATATTTTATATATAAACCAGAGTCTTTTGCAGCACTCAGGAAGATTTAGTAGGTGGGTCATACATGTATGTAAACCCCCCCCCCCCCCCCACCCTAAAAACAAAAAAACAAGTAATGTTTAAGGCCAAAAAAAAAAGTCTCCGGTTTCTGGTCATCGGTCGGCAACAAAATCGGTGCGGTGACGCGTTTTTTATTTTTTTATTTTACCAACAGGAAAATATGTGATATATTGTATATGCAGGGACCATATTTCCCGGGCAAACGTTCATACCCCCTATGTGAAAAAGTCGTTTAAAGCACAGCATGGCAGAATTCCAATCAATCCAGCAATTTTGGCTGCAATTGGACATCGTTTCATAGCAAAGAAAAAGAAAATTAAAAATGCCGATGTGCGGATCTGAGACGATGCGCGCGGAGACCAGAAACCAGAGACTTTTTTGGGGGCCTATAATACTACCTTTCTAGCACATCAAATGTTAGTATTATCACACACGTCAGTTGCCTGCTTACTGTTTGGACCTACTGTCAGAGTTGAGCATTTCTGTAGTTATTTTGAGTTTAGTAATAAGCGCTATCGGAAGTGTATTACCTACAGATAGATGAAGTGAGTGTGCCAGTCATGTAGTAATAACAGTCCACAGCTTTGCACTCCAACAACAATGGACTTGGGCCATCCAAGACATTGTTTCCACAAACTGACGCGCAAGGTATCAACATTTCATTCTGGGTGATATGCCGGCATGCTGAAACTTGCTGTAACCCATGCAGTCTCATCTAGTTTTGCATCCTGTGTTTAAATCTGGAACTATAGCAAGCTGCAATCGAGTGCATCTCTGGTGATGCTCTCAAGCAGGGTAGCCAAACTCATTACTTGTATGCATGTCGTGCACACGTGCATTTGGAGTACATGGGCTGGGGTTATAGCAGACTGGCACACTTTATATATGTAATAGACTTCTACTGCAATTAAAGATCAACAGCAACCCTGTCTATATGAATACATGCAATAAACTGCATTCATTTGCATGCACAATCAGCATCAGCACAAGAGCAAATCAATAAATAATATTTTAACGGCAACTTTCGCTATTTAACCCTTTCCTTACCATAGGTGACTTTATTAGTCGACCAAGCTTTCACACAAAAAAGCACTCAAGCCTGAGCACAAAGGCCATTTGTTATAAAGCTGTAGTTTTGTCCATGTTCACCCTCCATACCCAAACTTACAATGGTTGGAAAGAGCAAGATCGGATCTTTCCATTGATGGTGAAATAAAATAAGGTTGCTATTATGCAATCCCTTCAAACTGGAGTGGAAAGATCCGAAATGGCAAACACCTACGGAGCGCCATGTGTTTGTGTACAAAAAAGTGTTTGAGTTTACAGATCACACTGAGGAAACAAAGACCGAGAACTTGGACATTTATTGACCGATCTTAATGTTTTTTGGATTTTATGAAAGGGAATTCAATAAGTAAGATATTTTTTATTATTTATTTTGCTGTAAAACGACATCTTCATGGTGATAATAGAGTTTGTAAAATTGGCCTTTGAACACAAGATTTCTGTTGTGTAAGAATGTGTGCTTCACGCTTGAGTGGTCAAACAATGCGGTCACCAGCGGTTGTTTATGTCAAAACAATTCGGTACTGAGAGGGTTAAACGGACATTGGATTTGTTTTATCAGAACACTGCTATTTTACTTGAGGAACTGAATACAAATGCTGTAAAATTAGAGAAATACCTTATTTTGAAGTATTTTTTTGTATTCCTTCTTAATAGGAAATTATCAATGTTCCTAAGAAGAAATTATCGGTAAAACATGGGCGATACATCTTTAAGATGTACGGTAACAAGTCTTTAACCTACATGAATGGTTGGCTTTTTCAGGAATAAAACATTCATAGTTGTGTCAAGTGTACATGCTTATTAATTATTGCAAATAGATAACTGACCACTGTCCATGCTGTATTGTATTATGATCCCATTATAAAATGCAAAGATTTTTTTTAAAATATCTCCTTAGTAATTGCATGCAAGTAAATATGATGAGCTGTAAAACGTCTTGGTTCAATCTTGATGTTTGGATCGGTGTGCTGTGATCGTCTCCAGGAGAATAAGTGCTGGACTCTATAGGACTGGAACTAAACTGCTTTAAAACTAGGAAGAAGTGAAGTCTCTGAGCAGTTCCAGCCTCAGAGTCTACCAATTCTCCCGAAGATGGTCCGAGCATACTGATAAAAAAAACTATTTAGAAGTCATTAGAGAATGAACATGGTGCTGACACAGGTCCAACTGTAGTGTTGTAGGCCTATTTGGCTAATACCATAGCTGGGGGCACAGTGCTACCTCAAACCTTCCTAGTAATATTTCCAGAAATAATAATAATAATAATAATAATAATAATAATAATAATAATAATAATAATAATAATAATAATAATAATAATAATAATAATAATAATAATAATAATAATAATAATAATAATAATAATAATAATAATAATAATAATAATAATAATAATAATAATAATAATAATAATAATAATAATAATAATAATAATAATAATAATAATAATAATAATAATAATAATAATAATAATAATAATAATAATAATAATAATAATAATAATAATAATAATAATAATAATAATAATAATAATAATAATAATAATAATAATAATAATAATAATAATAATAATAATAATAATAATAATAATAATAATAATAATAATAATAATAATAATAATAATAATAATAATAATAATAATAATAATAATAATAATAATAATAATAATAATAATAATAATAATAATAATAATAACAACTTATATGGCGCACGTATCCACCAAACTGGTGCTCAAGGCGCATTACATTATTACCCCTGCTCATCAGGCTCATAAATCATTCCTGAATCCATCTCAGCTCCCTGGGGAGTATACAGCTCAATTGCTGCCATTACAGCGCATATATAGGGCTAATCAAACACAACAACAAACTCTGCCCTCACAGGTACCCATTTACCCCTGGGTGGAGAGAAGCAATGATGGTAAAGTGTCTTGCTCAAGGACACAAGCACCATGGTCGCGGTTGGGATTTGAACCCACATTCTGACGACTCCGATGCACTAAACCACTCGACCATGGCACTCCAAGAAACATTTCATCTTATTTGCAATATCTGTCTCCCTTTCAAATCTCATAAATTTTCAATACACTATAAGATAAAGCTACATGAATATGTAGGCATAATTGATCTCATCATCAGACATGTCAGGGTAAATCCTAGCCCAGGTCGGACATTCACCTTTGTGTACTTCTGGTCAGGTTATAAACAAATATCTGCTAATGCAGCAAAAAAGATTTTCATAATTTTTGTTAGATTGTTAAGCTGTGTTAAGCTGCTGAAACTCAGCACAAGAATTCCATGACTAAATACAATGCAAATTTTCACAAATTGAATTTGTAAAATAAATCCCAAATGGCTCTTCGTCACTTGAGCATAACGACAAAATGAGTGCTTGTCTTGGTGTGGGTGCGTCAGCTTATCTACGAGTGTGACGAGTGCCACAAAACCTGCAGCATGCAATTCAAACACCCGGATTATAGTTAGCCAACAGTCATGGAATTTTAGTGTCGAGATTCAGCTGCTTCACACAGGTAAGATTTTCAAAATTTTGAAAATTGTTCACGTTATTTGACTCCATATCAATGTAAACAGAGACTGCGTCCATGTTGCCTCCCTGGCACCATATTGTGACATGCAAACATCTCGGCCAGATACTGCTATAATTACAATACCCCAGCTAGCCTGAATGGTCTCCCAGCCAAGTACTGACTGATGAGGTTAACATTGCTGAACTCAGATAACATGACACTGCTCTAACAATTGAGCTTACTGGATAGGTATGATATAAGCAACATGTTGTTAGTGTGCATTTCAAGGACTGTGGATTACTGATTCAAAGTGAATGATGATTTGTAATCATTCCTTTCAGACCTCTTGTCCAGCTGCATCCTTTAGCAATGTCATGATGCCTTCCTTCCCCTTGGGAACGCATGGGGGAAAATGTAACGGGAGAAAAAAGTAAAACATTTGGAAACATGAAAACTACATCAAAAACACATAACAAGTGAACTGTAATTAAATGCGCATTACAAACCCAAGCACATAGTTTTGTTTCACACTAGGGACCCTTAAATGTCTCCAAATGCTCAACTAATTTGGAGAAACGTCTATTCAATCAGTTGTGCTTAAACAGGTCTGTGATTTCTCAGGATTTTTCCTGATTTCAGGATTTTTTACAAATCTCCCTTTGCCTCAACATTTTCTTGAAAGAAGAGAAGTAGCCACCAAGGACAGAAAGAAGCAGCCTGTGTTGTGTCCCAACCTCTAGTTTCTTGTTTGTGGGGATGTTGAGAGTCTGTAAATTCTCCAAAATTAAACATCCAGGAGGTTCAGGCGGTTTTTGTCCACTAGACCAAAGGGAGACCCAGGCCCGCTACCCATTTTTCAGGATTTTTGACTTTTGTCAAATCACACCTCTGGTAAAGTTTTAGCGACAAAAATGCTAAAAAATCATTTTGAAATTGAACAAAGGCCAGAAACTTGAAATGTCTTTTGCCTCATCACTGACATAATGGACCTCAAAATAACCCATACCTTTGAATATTGCAGTTTTCAAATTATTTTAAAAGCATTCAGTCCAATCTTAGTGACATTGACTTCTTGAATAATTTCATTACCTGTCATTAAAGGGAATTCATTGGTCATTACCACATTATCAAAATTATTATTTAAAAAACTGATTTGAAATAGAATTGATTCACGTGTCAATCATCTTGAGAAATTATTCCATTTGAAGTGTTTTCATCTTTGAGAAAGAGAGGATTGTTATGACAAATTTACATATGAATGAAGCAAAAGAGCACACTAGTATCACCATGAACCCCAAGTACAATCATGCTTGCGTATATATAGCGCCCTCTTTAGGCAGTTTGCCGGAGCCTGTACTAGCTCAGACATCTCACCCAGATTCTGAGCCAACTCACCCTCATGTCCAGGATCTTTTCACTCAGGATTTTAACATCAACATTGCGGAGAAGTATCTTCTGTTTCAGTTGTTCTATCTCTCTTGTCTGTTGTCTCTTTTGTTTCTCAATGGCCGCCATCTCTCTGGCTAATTCTTCCTTAATCCTTCAAAGAAAATATCATTAACATCCAGATTATCAAATGAAAAAGTATTATCTTAAACCTAACTCAGCGTAAAAGTTTCATTCATCCCAGGAAGTCATTCCATCTGAAGTGCTTTCATCTTAAAGATAACAGGAATTGTGTCAAATTTACACATTTTCACTGAGCATGTTTTGTTTATTTGTTTTTGATAAGAACAGTTCATTAACAAGATAACAATCATGATACTTAGAAACAATAGAAAATTAAATATTCGTCATGTCAGTGCAAAAACGTCGTATGTTCACAATGCAATAAGGTCGTATGTACAGCGCGTCGTCAATCTGCATGAATTTACATACATTAAAAAATGTTTGTACAACAACGTCGTATCTCAGCCATTGCTTTTGTGCATTCATCCGGGAACTTGTTACATACGACCTTTTTGCACTGACACAAACTGGTTTTGCGCAAAAACGTCGTAACTAGGAGATACGACGTTTTTGCACTGACATGACGACATGTACGAATGGGGGTGACATCTAGAGAAGGTAAGATCCTTCTATAGTGGAGCACAGTAACTGCGTATTGTTACAATAAATAAATAATGCATACATGACGTTAAAACATAATAATAGTCTACCCACACAATGCATGAGCTGTGAGGCTGCATGTTGTTAGATCCCTGTTGATCCATAAGACAATGGTAGTGCATCGTGTTTGGCGTATTTTGCAGTTGATGTACATACACATGGAATATCTCCACCGATCATCGGCTGGCAGAATTAGTACACAGTGAATGTAGTACCGTTACATATGCATATAAAATGTACACACAACAATGACTTGACACCAAAGTGCCCATTCATCAAGTCACTGGGTGCATTTTTACCACTAGAGTGCACAGAGCGGATAGTGAGCAGCAAGAGCATAACATGTGTATAACCCACATTTTCAAAATAAATTTGGTGAGCATTATAATAATAATAATATAATAATGTGGACTTATATCGCACACGTATCCACCAAACTGGTGCTCAAGGCGCATTACATTATTACCCCTGCTCATCAGGCTCATAAATCATTCCTGAAACCATCTCAGCTCCCTGGGGAGTATACAGCTCAATTGCTGCCATTACAGCGCATATAGGGCTAATCAAACACAACAACCAACTCTGCCCTCACAGGTACCCATTTACCCCTGGGTGGAGAGAAGCAATTATGGTAAAGTGTCTTGCTCAAGGACACAAGCACCCCGGTCACGGTTGGGATTCGAACCCACATTCTGACGACTCAGCCATCAGAACACAAATCCGATGCACTAAACCGCTCGACCATTATGTTCTGTTATACAGTTCTTAAAAATATGGTCTAATATTATAGCATTTTATCACACTTTTACAGAAAAAGGAAACAAACCAATCACAAAGATAGGCCATCAGAGACATACTTACTTTTGATATTCCGTGTTGAGTGATTTGCTCATACGTTGGGTGTCTTTAATGACTTCACGGTATGTGAGAGCTGGGGGAGTAATCATAACCGTTAAGGGAAAACCATACCTTGACTGACCATTCTTAAAGTGGCTCTTACTAAATAAAACAGATGATCAAATTCTTCAGACAAGCCAATACAATACCAATCGAATACGAGTCCACATCAAACTGTCACAGAATGAGCAAAACAAATTTCTCTATTGAGTAGTAATTAGTTTTGAAAAGAACAGTTCTGAAAAGAACTGGAGGTTACAACTCGACGTTTCGATCAGCATGCCTTGATCGTCTCCTGAGGATGATCAGAGCATACTGATCGAAACGTCAAGTTGTAACCTCCAGTTCTTTTCAGAACTAATTACTACTCAATAGAGAATTTCACATGGTGTCACCGCACTTAGTCTTAGTTATTGAATTATAATTTATGATGTGAAGTTGGTGATGGTACCAAACATCCCGAGAAATTATTTCGTCTGTCATGCCGTCATTTTTTTTAAAGTAAAATTTATTACAAAATTTGAAATGGATCTCAGCTGTGATCCATTTCCTTGTTGGAATGCATGCAGACCAATATTAATGCATTTTCACTATTTTCTTGTCAATGATAGGTAAAAAGCTGAAACTTTCGCAGGTTGGTTTCTGTATATCTCTCTTGATTCTTATAAAGTATGGATGCATTTACAGACATTGGTTGGTTTCTGTACATGTCTCTTGATTCTTATAAAGTATGGATGCATTTACAGACATTGGTTGGTTTCTGTACATCTCTCTTGATTCTTATAAAGTATGGATGCATTTACAGACATTGGTTGGTTTCTGTATATCTCTCTTGATTCTTATAAAGTATGGATGCATTTACAGACATTGGTTGGTTTCTGTACATGTCTCTTGATTCTTATAAAGTATGGATGCATTTACAGACATTGGTTGGTTTCTGTACATCTCTCTTGATTCTTATAAAGTATGGATGCATTTACAGACATTGGTTGGTTTCTGTAAATCTCTCTTGATTCTTATAAAGTATGGATGCATTTACAGACATTGGTTGGTTTCTGTATATCTCTCTTGATTCTTATAAAGTATGGATGCATTTACAGACATTGGTTGGTTTCTGTACATCTCTCTTGATTCTTATAAAGTATGGATGCATTTACAGACATTGGTTGGTTTCTGTATATCTCTTGATTCTTATAAAGTATGGATGCATTTACAGACATTGGTTGGTTTCTGTACATCTCTCTTGATTCTTATAAAGTATGGATGCATTTACAGACATTGGTTGGTTTCTGTACATCTCTCTTGATTCTTATAAAGTATGGATGCATTTACAGACATTGGTTGGTTTCTGTACATCTCTCTTGATTCTTATAAAGTATGAATGCATTTACAGACATTGGTTGGTTTCTGTACATCTCTCTTGATTCTTATAAAGTATGGATGCATTTACAGACATTGGTTGGTTTCTGTACATCTCTCTTGATTCTTATAAAGTATGGATGCATTTACAGACATTGGTTGGTTTCTGTACATCTCTCTTGATTCTTATAAAGTATGGATGCATTTACAGACATTGGTTGGTTTCTGTATATCTCTCTTGATTCTTATAAAGTATGGATGCATTTACAGACATTGGTTGGTTTCTGTATATCTCTCTTGATTCTTATAAAGTATGGATGCATTTACAGACATTGGTTGGTTTCTGTATATCTCTCTTGATTCTTATAAAGTATGGATGCATTTACAGACATTGGTTGGTTTCTGTATATCTCTCTTGATTCTTATAAAGTATGGATGCATTTACAGACATTGGTTGGTTTCTGTATATCTCTCTTGATTCTTATAAAGTATGGATGCATTTACAGACATTGGTTGGTTTCTGTACATCTCTCTTGATTCTTATAAAGTATGGGTGCATTTACAGACATTGGTTGGTTTCTGTACATCTCTCTTGATTCTTATAAAGTATGGGTGCATTTACAGACATTGGTTGGTTTCTGTACATATCTCTTGATTCTTATAAAGTATGGATGCATTTACAGACATTGGTTGGTTTCTGTACATCTCTCTTGATTCTTATCAAGTATGGATGCATTTACAGACATTGGTTGGTTTCTGTACATCTCTCTTGATTCTTATAAAGTATGGATGCATTTACAGACATTGGTTGGTTTCTGTACATCTCTCTTGATTCTTATAAAGTATGGATGCATTTACAGACATTGGTTGGTTTCTGTACATCTCTTGATTCTTATAAAGTATGGATGCATTTACAGACATTGGTTGGTTTCTGTATATCTCTCTTGATTCTTATAAAGTATGGATGCATTTACAGACATTGGTTGGTTTCTGTACATATCTCTTGATTCTTATAAAGTATGGATGCATTTACAGACATTGGTTGGTTTCTGTATATCTCTCTTGATTCTTATAAAGTATGGATGCATTTACAGACATTGGTTGGTTTCTGTATATCTCTCTTGATTCTTATAAAGTATGGATGCATTTACAGACATTGGTTGGTTTCTGTATATCTCTCTTGATTCTTATAAAGTATGGATGAATTTTACCAGGGGTGTACCGTTCCATTAAACCTTTACATGTTGGTTTAAGACATATCTCTAGAAAGGTATGGATGCATTTAAAGACATAAGTGTACACTGGCTTTTAAGGGACAGTATCGTCACTATCAGAGCAGACTTTCGACAGGGCATGGAATAGGTGTCCCAGTTTTAGATGAACTCAGAAACTGAAAATAACATCCCAAGAGCACACATGCTAGCTGGCCTAGATAAGAACAGGGAGCAATAAGATCATATTACCATGGCTACTGCATAAATAATGAGCCAGTGGCTGTATAATAATGAAATTCCATGCTTTGTCAGAAGTCTGCTCTGATCATGACAATATATTGTCCCTTTAACCCATTTTTGTATGAATCAAAAGGATATGGCATATTTGCGACTTCTGTCCTGCGTACATTGCGTCCGATGTGCTCATTAGAAGCCAGACCCTTTGTGTATAGATAGTGAGCAATGAGTGGACTACGGCCCTGGATGTTGAATAACACCCTCTCAAAGTCTGGCCCCGGACCTATCTGATGAGACTGTTGTAAGAGAGAAAATAACATAATAGCACTGAGTCTCAGAATAGACATATTCACAATAACAATACTTTTGAAACACAGTTGAGCAAACAGCAGCTGATGTGGCCAGATATCATAGCTGAATTGATGGATAATAATTTATTAGATTTTTGCCCTTCACCAATATAAAAAAGCACTGTATACTCAGTGCCGTCAAGTGTCTGCTGGAAAAAAAACATGGGTCACTCGGGCAAAATTTAAACCCACCAGGCACAAAGCCAAGGGAGGAGGGTGAGCATGGGGGAAGTCAACCTCCCCTCCCCCCTCCTTGGGCCTGTTTTGGGGGGCTTTTTTTTGTAATCACACAAAAATAAATTGAAACAAATTTGTTAGCCCCACAACCAAATATTTCACCCCATTTTTTGACCTCAATCAAAATATTTTCAAGGCAAATTTTTCTTAGTAAGCAGGAGGTCATGGTTTTGAGTCACCTGTGGATTTTATTTCCATGGACACTGAAATGCACTTAGTATACAGTGCTTTATAGATAATGTATGTGAAGAAGCAAATATTATATGAAAAGTAACAATTTCTGAACATTGTATTTAATTGTATATTCAGCAATAGGCTAATACAATGCATCTGGAATGCAAAACAAATTTTAAAACTATGTCTATAAGAAGTCCAATCTCTACCTCTGACTGCATCTGTGGCACAGGAGGTAATGCCATCCTCGTGGTATTCACCGGTCCTGACTGGGCACCAGCCGTACCAGCTGCAGCTTGGAATCGTAGGCTCTTACTGGTCAGTAGTGTGACCTCTCTGGACATGCCTGCTGTGAGGGCTCCCTCAGAAAGGGTCTCCTCATCGGGAACATCAACACTGACTGAAAAATCAGCTGTAGGAATGTACATAAGATATAGATGTTTAGCAAGCTATCTAGTTTGGTGTCCAGGGCCAAATCAATTATTAAAATCCAAAAGTACCCAAGTAAAAGCAATGACGGACATGATTTTTATTTAAAACTAAGCAAAACTTAATTGTTACACTCTGATTACTCATGCATATAAATCAAAATTTAAAAACTTGAGACCTTATTTCAAAATTTAAATATTGACCAGTTTTTGGAGAATTAGAAGATATTAAGTTATTGTATTTAGTCATGAAACACTGACTGATAAGAGTTTGCGTCACCATGACACAAACATCAACTAACATGTTAATCAGTGTGACACGAAAGAAACTTATGCACTCTGTCTGACTCAAGCATCACCTACGTAACAGCTGGCATACGACTCACATACACAGTGGTCCGATTCCAAACAATCACACATAGTGTGATAACAACTGCACAAGGTCCATAATGTCTCTGTTGGTCTGTCCATCTGCCTACATGTCTATTTATATCTCTCTATCTGTCTGTATGTTTGTCTATCTAAAGTTTCTCTTCCATTTATTACAATTGGTGACTCGCAGATAACCCCCTCATTACATGCACGTAATTTGGGTGTTATATTTGACTCGACAATGACTTTAAAACCACATATCTCCAACATTGTTCGCATATCATCATTTCATATCAGAAATATAAGCCGAATTAGGAAATACTTGAATAAAAGTGCTGCTGAACAAATTATACATGCATTTGTCACATCACGGCTCGATAACGGGAATGCTCTCCTTTACGGTCTTCCGCAGAATCAAATATCTCGTCTTCAGCACATACAAAACACAGCAGCTCGTGTTGTGACTTTGTCCAGAAAGTCATGCCATATCACGCCAATCTTGAAAGAACTGCACTGGCTTCCTGTTTCACAGAGAATTGTTTTTAAACTTATGCTAATTGTTCACAAATCTTTTAATAACATTGCTCCAATTTATATTTCTGAACTACTTAAAGTCTACACTCCATCACGCAATTTGCGCTCCAGCAACATGTCACTCCTCAAGGAACCAACTTCAAAACGGAACTGGGGTGATAGGTCGCTTTCTGTGCAGCTCCGAGACTCTGGAATCATCTTCCAACTAAACTCAAATCTTGTCATAGTATAACCAGATTCAAGTCGATGCTTAAAACTCATCTTATGTCACAACTCTTCAAAGATGATGTATATTTGTAATTGCATTGTAGGTACATGTATCTCGGTACATAATTTGTTTTGTTTTCCCTATGCTATCATTGTATATTGTTTGTATTAATGTTTTTTCTTTGTTTCCGCGCCTTGAGCGCCCAGCAGGGTGGATATGTGTGCGCTAAAAATCTTTATTATTATTATTATTATTATTATCTGTCTGTGTTCCTCAATTTTTTGACTAGGCACACTCAGCATTTTCAGGACAAAGAATGTACAGTATTATGGCTCATGATATTGCATCAGAGTGGCACCCCAGCCCTCCCCCCAAAAAAAATATAAAATAAAAAAAATTAAAAAATAAACAATACATATATCAGCGGTTAGGATTGGAAATTAAAAGGTTAATCAGAGCTGCCTCATCATACTTTGGTTCTACAATCAGAGTGTGCCTAGAATAAAACAAATGTTCTAAATGACTTCATACACATTGCACTCGCACTTTTCCTCCTTTCTGTGAAGACGATCAGAGCACACTGATCGAAACGTCGGGTTGTAACCTCCAGTTCTTTTCAGAACTAATTACTACTCAATTGAGAATTTCACATGGTGTCACCGAAAATAGTCTTTACTTCCCCAAAAATTGTTGTTCTACATTCGCACTTGCCGCTATAAATTCACCTCTTGATTGATCTTGCCGCTCTACATTCACCTACCCTCTTGATTGATCTTGCCACTATACATTCACCTACCCTCTTGATTGATCTTGCCACTATACATTCACCTACCCTCTTGATTGATCTTGCCACTATACATTCACCTACCCTCTTGATTGATCTTGCCGCTATACATTCACCTACCCTCTTGATTGATCTTGCCACTATACATTCACCTATCCTCTTGATTGATCTTGCCACTATACATTCACCTACCCTCTTGATTGATCTTGCCGCTATACATTCACCTACCCTCTTGATTGATCTTCTGCCCTCTTGATTGATCTTGCCACTATACATTCACCTACCCTCTTGATTGATCTTCTAGTACCCTCTTGATTGATCTTGCCGCTATACATTCACCTACCCTCTTGATTGATCTTCTGCCCTCTTGATTGATCTTGCCACTCTATATTCACCTACCCTCTTGAGTGATCTTCTGCCCTCTTGATTGATCTTGCCACTATACATTCACTTACCCTCTTGATTGATCTTCTGCCCTCTTGATTGATCTTGCCACTATACAATCACCTACCCTCTTGATTGATCTTCTAGTACCCTCTTGATTGATCTTGCCACTATACATTCACCTACCCTCTTGATTGATCTTGCCACTATACATTCACCTACCCTCTTGATTGATCTTGCCACTATACATTCACCTACCCTCTTGATTGATCTTCTAGTACCCTCTTGATTGATCTTGCCACTATACAATCACCTACCCTCTTGATTGATCTTGCCACTATACATTCACCTACCCTCTTGATTGATCTTGGCACTATACATTCACCTACCCTCTTGATTGATCTTCTACCCTCTTGATTGATCTTGCCACTATACATTCACCTACCCTCTTGATTGATCTTGCCACTATACATTCACCTACCCTCTTGATTGATCTTGCCACTCTATATTCACCTACCCTCTTGAGTGATCTTCTGCCCTCTTGATTGATCTTGCCACTATACATTCACCTACCCTCTTGATTGATCTTGGCACTATACATTCACCTACCCTCTTGATTGATCTTCTGCCCTCTTGATTGATCTTGCCACTACACATTCACCTACCCTCTTGATTGATCTTCTGCCCTCTTGATTGATCTTGCCACTATACATTCACCTACCCTCTTGATTGATCTTGGCACTATACATTCACCTACCCTCTTGATTGATCTTCTGCCCTCTTGATTGATCTTGCCACTATACATTCACTTACCCTCTTGATTGATCTTCTGCCCTCTTGATTGATCTTGCCACTATACATTCACCTACCCTCTTGATTGATCTTCTGCCCTCTTGATTGATCTTGCCACTATACAATCACCTACCCTCTTGATTGATCTTCTACCCTCTTGATTGATCTTGCCACTATACATTCACCTACCCTCTTGATTGATCTTGCCACTATACATTCAGTTACCCTCTTGATTGATCTTGCCACTATACATTCACCTACCCTCTTGATTGATCTTCTGCCCTCTTGATTGATCTTGCCACTATACATTCACTTACCCTCTTGATTGATCTTCTGCCCTCTTGATTGATCTTGCCACTATACATTCACTTACCCTCTTGATTGATCTTCTACCCTCTTGATTGATCTTGCCACTATACATTCACTTACCCTCTTGATTGATCTTCTACCCTCTTGATTGATCTTGCCACTATACAATCACCTACCCTCTTGATTGATCTTCTAGTACCCTCTTGATTGATCTTGCCACTACACATTGTACATTCACCTACCCTCTTGATTGATCTTGGCACTATACATTCACCTACCCTCTTGATTGATCTTGCCACTCTATATTCACCTACCCTCTTGAGTGATCTTCTACCCTCTTGACTGATCTTGCCACTATACATTCATCTACCCTCTTGATTGATCTTGCCACTATACATTCACCTACCCTCTTGATTGATCTTGCCACTCTATATTCACCTACCCTCTTGAGTGATCTTCTACCCTCTTGATTGATCTTGCCGCTATACATTCACCTACCCTCTTGATTGATCTTGGCACTATACATTCACCTACCCTCTTGATTGATCTTGCCACTATACATTCACCTACCCTCTTGATTGATCTTGCCACTATACATTCACCTACCCTCTTGATTGATCTTGGCACTATACATTCACCTACCCTCTTGATTGATCTTCTACCCTCTTGATTGATCTTGCCGCTATACATTCACCTACCCTCTTGATTGATCTTCTGCCCTCTTGATTGATCTTGCCACTCTATATTCACCTACCCTCTTGAGTGATCTTCTGCCCTCTTGATTGATCTTGCCACTATACATTCACCTACCCTCTTGATTGATCTTGCCGCTATACATTCACCTACCCTCTTGATTGATCTTGCCACTATACATTCACCTACCCTCTTGATTGATCTTCTGCCCTCTTGATTGATCTTGCCACTATACATTCACCTACCCTCTTGATTGATCTTGGCACTATACATTCACCTACCCTCTTGATTGATCTTCTGCCCTCTTGATTGATCTTGCCACTATACATTCACCTACCCTCTTGATTGATCTTGCCACTATACATTCACCTACCCTCTTGATTGATCTTGCCACTATACATTCACCTACCCTCTTGATTGATCTTGCCGCTATACATTCACCTACCCTCTTGATTGATCTTGCCACTATACATTCACCTACCCTCTTGATTGATCTTCTAGTACCCTCTTGATTGATCTTGCCGCTATACATTCACCTACCCTCTTGATTGATCTTCTGCCCTCTTGATTGATCTTGCCACTCTATATTCACCTACCCTCTTGATTGATCTTGCCGCTATACATTCACCTACCCTCTTGATTGATCTTGCCGCTATACATTCACCTACCCTCTTGATTGATCTTCTGCCCTCTTGATTGATCTTGCCACTCTATATTCACCTACCCTCTTGAGTGATCTTCTACCCTCTTGATTGATCTTGCCACTATACATTCACCTACCCTCTTGATTGATCTTCTATCCTCTTGATTGATCTTGCCGCTGTACATTCACCTAGCCTCTTGATTGATCTTCTACCCTCTTGATTGATCTTGCCACTCTATATTCACCTACCCTCTTGATTGATCTTGCCACTATACATTCACCTACCCTCTTGATTGATCTTGCCACTATACATTCACCTACCCTCTTGAGTGATCTTCTGCCCTCTTGATTGATCTTGCCGCTATACATTCACCTACCCTCTTGATTGATCTTGCCACTATACATTCACCTACCCTCTTGATTGATCTTGCCGCTATACATTCACCTACCCTCTTGATTGGTCTTGCCACTATACATTCACCTACCCTCTTGATTGATCTTGCCTTCTTTGATGAGAACTACTCTCTTCTTGTCTGCTTCTTTCTCTTTATTCATGCTCTTAGGTTGAAGTCTATTGATATCCCAGTGGTTACATGCATTAGGTCCTAGCTTTGTACCTTCACGACAAAACAAAACAAAAATAATCCACAGTATTTAATGCAAGAAATTATCACTTTCTGTGCTTTCATCTTGGATAAAAATAAAATTGTTAAATCAAGTTTTAGCAAGGTGCCAATTCTTGAATTTACATAAGTCAATTGTATAATTGATGACATCTGCCTTAAATGATTTTTGTTCCCAATGATTGTGTAAATATTAGAAATCTTTAATTGTGACTGCTTTGTATTTGTGCAAATAAAACATAAAGAACCTGTAACATTTTGTTTTGTTTTCTCAAAAACGTGAACAACTGTGATGAAACTTTCACATATTAGTTTTATAATGATATATTTTTTGAAAAATTGCCTGGTGGAGTATCGATATCATTTCGGTTTGCGGTCAACTATCACTAAGTGATGTACAGGGTTCTGAAAAAAACCTTTTCAGGCAACTGTCGCTAAGTAAGATTATGGTTCAGGGAGAACCAATATCGAGCAACTCGTTTCTCAACTATCGCTAAGTGAGAACATGGTTCAGGGAGAACCATGGGGACTTCTCGGGATCTTCTCTACATTTCAATTCGTATGTTCTAATCATGGTCAGGAGAATGAAGAGGGTTGGCGATAGTTGAGAAACAAGTTTAGAAATGATTTGCCTGATAATGGTTCTTCCTGAACTATAAATTTCACTTTGCGACAGTTGAGATACGAGTTGCCTGTGCCTCACCAATGTTATGACTTCCAAAATTTAATGTAAAAAAACGGTAATTGAAAACTACCTGCTACCCATTCACTGCACAGTACTGCTATCTTCTGCTTGAACTTGGAGTCAAAGGTCTTGTGTGAGTCAATGAATGCTTCCCAATAACCGGCAAAGATTGACTGCGCTAAACAATCAGCATAAACCTATAATGACAAGATAACGATCATCAAATGCTAGTCCATGTACTTCATAACATCTAATAAGAGACTGAACAGCAAAAGAAACGCAAGTCCGAGGTCTTGTCAAGTTTTCAAACAGAAGACAAACCATTTTGATTCTAATCACTCATTTAATGAAAAATGCTTTCAATTTGTGAGCTGAAAGTGACTGTTGAATGTGAAAATCTTGCAATGCAATTTCAACAGTCACTTTCAGCTCACAAATTGAAAGCATTTTTCATTAAATGAGTGATTAGAATCAAAATGGTTTGTCTTCTGTTTGAAAACTTGACAAGACCTCGGACTTGAGTTTCTTTTGCTGTGCTCGGACTTGCGTTTCTTTTGCTGTTCGGTATATTTATATGGTTTTATCAGTTGGTGTTGGGTGTTGATAATATTTAGATATTTAGTCTGGTGTTGGTGTTGGTGGTGGTGGTGGTATCGGGTGTGGATGTTGGTATCGGGTGTGGGGTTCAGGTGTAGGGTGTGGCAGATGGGTGTGGTCTGCTTGTATACTACAGTATATGTATACTACAGTAGCATTCATTGACTTACATGTATAACGAGGGATAATAGGTACATGTACGCCAGTTCTTTGTTCTCTTAAGTCCAATCCAACAACAACTACAAACAACAACAACTATAACAACAACTATAACAACTATAACAACAACAACAACAACAACAAGGAAACAACATAGGTCCCAGGGGTGTGATTTGACAAAAGTAACAAATCTTGAAAAAGGGGTAGGACAAAGTCCCCTGAACCTCCTGGATGTTTAATTTTGGAGGATTTACATACTCTCCACATCCCCATATTATGAAGCTAGAGGTTTGGACACAATACAGGCTACTTCTTTCTTTCCTTGGTGGCTATGGGAGACTGTAAAACAAATCACAAACCTGAGGTCCTTTTATATGTGATGATGCAAGACAGTGTGTGTTTGTTTATGGTGCAAACTGAGGACTTATAACAAAAAGGAAAAATGCATCCTCGGTCGGCGATTATTGTTTGAAAATGTCCTCGGTTGAAGAACATGTACAAATCAAATGAGAGACGCCTAAAAAGTTGTCCAACAACAAAGAGACTAAAATAGGGGAACAATACAAGGTCCTCAGTTTACACCGTAAACAAATGTAGGGTGTTGGGTGTTTTAATAGACTTACTGCAAAAAATTTATCTTTGATTTCAGGATTGACACTAGTGAAGAGGGCCACAAAGCTATCGGCAATTCTATTGAACAACTTGTTCTGCTCTGACTTGCGTTTAGGCTGCATAAATATGAGAAAAATACTTCCAGTTAAATTATTAACCTGGTGATAATAATTAATGTGGGTGAGGTTAATTAGATGGTTGTTAACTATGGCATAATCCTTGGGTGTATTGTTTAATGATTTGATATGCAAAAAGTCATATCATCTCTGAGTGATTGACAAAATACTGCTTTCCAAGTTTGCAATAGTGTTGATTAGGTATTAGATTGGTAAGTTAAAAATTACAGAATTGTCTCAGTTTAAAGGGGGTATATCGTCACGATCTGAGCAGGCTTGCGGCTTGACATTGAATCCCAAACTGATAGTTTTGATGAACTCGGATGAACCCAGCGACTGAAAATAATACCCCATGAGCACGCTGGCCTAGATAACAGGGTGCACCAGATCCCATTACTGTGACTGATGCATAAGTAATGTACATGTATTATGTACATGTACTGTGTATCATAACTACAGGTCCATGGGCTAGATAACAGGGTGCACCAGATCCCATTACTGTGACTGATGCATAAGTAATGTACATGTATTATGTACATGTACTGTGTATCATAACTACAGGTTCATGGGCTAGATATAACAGGGTGCACCAGATCCCATGACTGTGACTGATGCATAAGTAATGTACATGTATTATGTACATGTACTGTGTATCATAACTACAGGTCCATGGGCTAGATAACAGGGTGCACCAGATCCCATTACTGTGACTGATGCATAAGTAATGTACATGTATTATGTACATGTACTGTGTATCATAACTACAGGTCCATGGGCTAGATAACAAGGTGCACCAGATCCCATTACTGTGACTGATGCATAAGTAATGTACATGTATTATGTACATGTACTGTGTATCATAACTACAGGTCTATGGGCTAGATAACAGGGTGCACCAGATCCCATTACTGTGACTGATGCATAAGTAATGTACATGTATTATGTACATGTACTGTGTATCATAACTACAGGTCTATGGGCTAGATAACAGGGTGCACCAGATCCCATTACTGTGACTGATGCATAAGTAATGTACATGTATTATGTACATGTACTGTGTATCATAACTACAGGTCCATGGGCTAGATAACAGGGTGCACCAGATCCCATTACTGTGACTGATGCATAAGTAATGTACATGTATTATGTACATGTACTGTGTATCATAACTACAGGTTCATGGGCTAGATAACAGGGTGCACCAGATCCCATTACTGTGACTGATGCATAAGTAATGTACATGTATTATGTACATGTACTGTGTATCATAACTACAGGTTCATGGGCTAGATAACAGGGTGCACCAGATCCCATTACTGTGACTGATGCATAAGTAATGTACATGTATTATGTACATGTACTGTGTATCATAACTACAGGTTCATGGGCTAGATAACAGGGTGCACCAGATCCCATTACTGTGACTGATGCATAAGTAATGTACATGTATTATGTACATGTACTGTGTATCATAACTACAGGTCTATGGGCTAGATAACAGGGTGCACCAGATCCCATTACTGTGACTGATGCATAAGTAATGTACATGTATTATGTACATGTACTGTGTATCATAACTACAGGTCCATGGGCTAGATAACAGGGTGCACCAGATCCCATTACTGTGACTGATGCATAAGTAATGTACATGTATTATGTACATGTACTGTGTATCATAACTACAGGTTCATGGGCTAGATAACAGGGTGCACCAGATCCCATTACTGTGACTGATGCATAAGTAATGTACATGTATTATGTACATGTACTGTGTATCATAACTACAGGTCCATGGGCTAGATAACAGGGTGCACCAGATCCCATTACTGTGACTGATGCATAAGTAATGTACATGTATTATGTACATGTACTGTGTATCATAACTACAGGTCCATGGGCTAGATAACAGGGTGCACCAGATCCCATTACTGTGACTGATGCATAAGTAATGTACATGTATTATGTACATGTACTGTGTATCATAACTACAGGTTCATGGGCTAGATAACAGGGTGCACCAGATCCCATTACTGTGACTGATGCATAAGTAATGTACATGTATTATGTACATGTACTGTGTATCATAACTACAGGTCTATGGGCTAGATAACAGGGTGCACCAGATCCCATTACTGTGACTGATGCATAAGTAATGTACATGTATTATGTACATGTACTGTGTACAATATCATAACTACAGGTTCATGGGTTCATTATGAAACCACTGGCTTATTACTTTTTCATCCGAGTTCATAAAAAACTATTAGTTCGGGATTCAATATCAAGCCGCAAACCTGCTCTGATCGTGACGATATAGGCCTACCTCCTACTGATATAGGCCTACCGTACTGAAGCTGATGACGGCATTAATCTTTCATCCTCATTTCCAGCAGAACACTCTCGTGACTGTTTCAGATCCAACCTAAAAACTCATTTAATTCAACTAGCCTATGTACACATAATGTAAAACTGTTCATTGCAGTTCCGCTCCTGCTCTTTGATCTTGTTTTTTTTTGTCTTGTTAAGAACACTGGGATTTATTTCGGTTATGTAACTATAAACTGACCTGATATTCTTGAAGGAAGAACCACCAGAATGAATCCTGCATGACAGCCACCGATGCCTCGGACAGAAAAAGCTTCTTCCAGAACTTACTAAAACCAGTCTGCAGCACATACGTGAAGACAAACATTGTTTTATCTCAATTTACTTCATTTTTTATCTCTATCAAAAGTGGGGAAAATATTACATTGTAATATTAAAAGCCAATGTTGTACCGTCCCTTTAACCAGTTGATGTCGGGAATATTTATTTTTTTCCGGTCCCCCGTGCGGGTTTATTTTCAGTGAAAAATCTGAAAAAATTTCTAGCCATGAATAATTTTTTTTGTCAATGAAACTAAGTTCGGACAACCAAATAAACACCTTTACTCATTGACATTTCGAGAATTAAATGGCTAGTTTTTTAATTACGGTTGTGTTTGTTCAGCACAATTAGACCGTTGGCAAGCTCCGATGCAACGGCCTATTAGCGACCAGCGCCCGGTCGAAAAGACGGCATACCTGGAGAGAGATCGAATGCCTCGTAAACAATGGATATAAATCCGTCTTTACAAATGCTTGGCTGGTACGTCAAAGGAACAGGTCTTGGATAAAGGGATTAGGTAAAAATCAACAAAAAGAGTGAAATCGTTCAGTATTTGCAGTGCATTTTGTCCGGGGCCACCGAACCGTGACCCCATGGACTCCGAGAAATGATTGCGTGTATATACACGTCAGCCGCCACGACGGCACGCCACATGTGGCGTGTTGACAAGTCTCCCGGTGACACACACAAAAATCGGAATGCGTGTTTAGACGCTCTCCGATCCGCTGTACAAAAAAAAATTGCGTGTATACACGGCATCCGAAGCGAACTGGTTAAAGGGAAGGTACATCACTGGTAACAAATAAAAACTGGTTCTATGAGTTTGCTTACTCTCTTTAAATCAAGATTACCAACCTGTAAAGGCTTCTGTTTATTTGTTATTTCTTTATTAACAAGAAAATATTGTGTACGGTAATTCAGATTTTTGAATTCATTCTAATGTGGAATTTAGGCAAGAGTAGTCTTTCCAAAATTCAAACTTCAAATTTGTTAACTTTTCTTAAAAGAGACCGCACCTCAGACAAAGTTATTTCTAGAGAAATATGCAGACCAACCTAAGAAAGTTTATGCTAATTCTGTTGTGTTGTATGCAAGAAAATACTTAAAATTCATTCAGATTATTTGAATTCATTCAGATTTTAATTTGAATTCATGTTTTCTTGATTATGACAACATATCAGACAGAATTAACTCAGGATTGATGTTTTGGTATCATTATTCCATATCTTAGGTCAGGTCAGGTCTTTGTTCTGCTACTGGTAAACACTGTAACTCAGTACTACCTGTTATATGGTCGAGAGGTCGTAGACTAAACCAGCTCCCCCACCATATCTTATAAAATCAAGTAATCTTTTAGATAATAATTATCTCAGTTTTCATTTTCAGATAATTACGTACGGTGAACATCCCCCATAAAGAAGAAACATTATACGTACATTAAAGTTCTGAGCCTTGGTGATCCTGTCCAATATTTGCGGTGCCTCCAGTCCGTGAGGTAACTCTGTCAGTTCACTCTTACTGAATCCTGGGAAGGAGGTTGTCTATCAATGTAAAACAGTCAGAAACAATCAAGTGAAGGCACATGGGCAACATGGAGATTAGATAGAATTAGATAGTTTGGGGGAAAGGTTGAAAGCAGTGTTGTAGTCAAGACCACCGTGTCCGAGACCAAGACCGAGACCTGGAGGTCTGAGACTGAGACCGACCATGTCCGAGACCAAGACCGAGACCTGGAGGTCTGAGACTGAGACCAACCATGTCTGACACCAAGACCGAGACCTGGAGGTCTGAGACTGAGACTGACCATGTCCGACACCAAGACCGAGATCTGGAGGTCTGAGACTGAGACCTGGGGGGGCATGTGCCCCCCACAAATTTCCAGTACCCCCCAGGTGCCCCCCACGACAAATCCTGATAGTGCCCCAAAAAAAGAAAAGCAAAAGAAAAGGGAAAAACCCATACCCCATGGGCCCCCCCACTGAAAAACAATGCCCCCACTGACAAAGTCCTGGCTATGCCGCTGGATGGGTACCATAAGAATTTGCTGAAAAAAAAAAAATTATGGACAAATAATGGTAATGCACAAGGTTAATTTTTATAATAGACTTTTTCTAAGGCTAAGAAGTACCTAGCTACAAAAAGTGGTCTCAAGACAAGTCTGGAGACTGAGATTGATGGGTCTCAAGAGCTACAACATTTGTTGAAATTCCATAAGTTTAAAACAAAAAACAACCTCAAGAAACAAAATCAAATGGCAATATCTGAAAACATGGAACCGATTCACAAGAGTTACCTCTACACTTCTTGCTTTACTGCCCAGTATCAATGCTCTTAGCTCATGTGTCTTATCCTTACGCTGACGCTGACTGACCTTCACTGCATTAGACTCCAATGCCTTCTCCATAACTGTGAAAAAGAAACACCACGATCAATTAATATACAAATATTGAGTGCATTAGATTCCAATAGACCTTAGATGCATATGATGTCACAAACTGAATATCGCCCTCATTCAGAGGCAAACGAAGGTCACTCATTGGTCCATGTATACGCACGCAGAGCGCATACATGTACATGAACCAATGAGTGACCTTCTCTAGCCTCTGAATGAGGGCGATATTCAGTTTGTGACAACATATGCATAAGGTCTATGGCATCTCCATGACTATGAAAAAACAATCAATTATTATACAAATATTGAGTGCCTTTATATCCAATTAACAAATTATACTTTCAAAACTTTCTTGGTAAAGTTGGTACAGTAAAGTACCAATCATCCCGGGAAATGTTTCCATCTATAAGTGCTTTCATCTTATCCACACAAAAAAGGAATTGGTATGTAAAAACAAATGCCTTTTAGAAACTTTTGTAAACTAGAAACAAAATAACAAAATAATGTAATATTTGTTGTTTGTTTGTTTTCTTAAATATGACCACCTATTGTAATTAAACTTCCACAGGTTAGTATTATGTTATATTCCTTGACAAACTAATAATAATAATAATAATAATAATAATAATAATAATAATAATGTAGACTTATATAGCGCACGTATCCACCAAACTGGTGCTCAAGGCGCATTACATTATTACCCCTGCTCATCAGGCTCATAAATCATTCCTGAAACCATCTCAGCTCCCTGGGGAGTATACAGCTCAATTGCTGCCATTTCAGCGCATATGGGCTAATCAAACACAACAACCAACTCTGCCCTCACAGGTACCCATTTACCCCTGGGTGGAGAGAAGCAATTATGGTAAAGTGTCTTGCTCAAGGACACAAGTACCCCGGTCGCGGTTGGGATTCGAACCCACATTCTGACGACTCAGCCATTAGAACACAAATCCGATGCACTAAACCGCTCGATCATGGCACTCCATTCTAGAGGGTTAAAGTGAATGTACACATTTCCAAATACATGTACCAATGTTGTAATTTCCCTGAAATCATTTCCTTTTCTTCAATATGACCACCTAATGTGATTTGACTTTCACATGTTTGTTTTATGATATATTTCTTGACAAAGGTTCAAATGAATGCATGTTTCCAAATACTAATGTTGCATCAATGGAGTGTCGTGGCCGAGCGGTCTAGCTTACCGGACTCAAGTTCTGGTGTTAGCAGCAGAATGTGGGTTCGAATCCCGGCCGTGACACTTGTGTCCTTGAGCAAGACACTTAACCATAATTGCTTCTCTCCACACCCAGGGGTTAAATGGGTACCTGTGAGGGCAGAGTTGGTTGTTGTGTTTGATAAGCCCTATATGCGCTGTAATGGCAGCAATTGAGCTGTATACTCCCCAGGGAGCTGAGATGGTTTCAGGAATGATTTATGAGCCTGATGAGCAGGGGTAATAATATAATGCGCCTTGAGCACCACTCAGTTGGTGGATACGTGCACTATATAAGTCCACATTATTATTATTATTATTATTATCTTTCCTTTTCTTACCAAAAACACAGTAAAACCTATTTTATTTCACATGAGTGTCGTAAAATTAATAGCATCTCAAATATTCAAAAGGGTGATGTGCTAGAATTGATGTGCCGAACTTTAAACAATCACCACTTTAAGGTAGAAAGAGTGCGACAAGTAACAGGATGACAAATAAACCAGTTTATGTTTATTGGTTAAAAAAACTTATTAAAAGCAAGATATGAATGTTAACCATAACCCTGCCAGACGCAGCACAGTGCATCAGGTGGAAAAGTCTGGTGCACTTTGATGCATTCAGCTGTCAACACCAGTGCATAAGCAGCCAAGTCTGAGGCTATTGAGAGCTGGTCCCATTGAACAATGCCAGAGTTGTATCCTGCTGTGTTTGGTGACCACAGACTCTGAGGCAGTTCGGCCTTGAGATTTGTGACCAGATGGATCTTGCTGCACTCTGCAGCCACGTCACTTTGACAAACGATATGATGCAATCTGATGCTTCTGGCAGGGTTTCTAGCCAAAATACCCTGGAGGGTTAGGGCTAGAGATATATCATCTGGACTTTTCATTATTTTACAGGCAATTTCTGGAAATGTTTTGCTTTAATCGGATTATTGTGAATTACCTTTTACAGAAAGGGATTATTGCTTGCAAAAATATACGGTAAAAGTGCCCGGAAAACATATATACTAGATCTTTAACACTGAGATGAAGATCCATTTAGAAAGAAAAGAAATGTACAAGGAAAATGGTAACAGTTAACCAGAAATATTGAAACACTTGAACATTAATTATAAATGGATCACTTGTGTTGTGATTTTTGGCTATTTTAAAAGATGAACATTGCTATTTTACTTGAGGAAAGGAAAACAAATGCTTTAAAATGATACATTTGTCAAAATAATAACGAGAAGCATGGTTTTCAATTAATATGTCCCAAAACTAATATAAAAATGGACCTTCGATCCATAAATTCATTTGGGGACATAGTTATTGCTGATAAGTGTTTGTTCTCCTTTCTAAAAGACATTAATCAATGTTCAAATGAAAAACAATTAATATACATACATTGTATTTAGGCACATAATTACTGTTAAACCAAGCTTTTGATAACTTTAAGAAATATCTCACTACCGAGGGTATTTGTTTTCCTTTCTAAAATGGTATAACCAATTTTGTGATGAAAACAACAAATTTGGTATCATAGCAGGAAACACAAGCATTACATCTTGAACAATTAAATTCAATTCAATTCAATTCAATTCAATTCTGGTTTATTTAAAAAAAACACCAAACAAAAAGTCCGAGGACTAAAAATATTTGGTTTACAGTAAACATTTACAGTACCTAATAAGAACATCTAGAAAGGTAAATAATTTATTAAAAATATTTCCATATAAAACATTACAAATTAGATTGAGCATTAAAAGAACAATACAGAACATTTTGTTGTTTCACACACTATACCTTCTTTGTACACCACCAGCCCTGATTAAAAGCATTGATCAGTAAAAAAAAAAAAAAAAAATTTAGCAATAAAGAAGAACATTTGCATGAAGATTGAAAGCTTGGGTAAAAAGCAGGAGTTTAAGCAATTGTTAGCGCAATAAATACTTCACAATTAATGCAGCAACTTTTACAGCATAACATAATGAATATCAAAATATTATATGCATGAGCATGAAACAAAATGAGTTTTTCTCTTTATTAACCGGATCCTACACATAGAGGCCACTGTAAACCACTAAATGTGCCCCTTTGAAGTAATCTCCAATGTACACATGTACATGCATACAAATGGAATTGGAGTGCTAGTTCTAGTGCTAGATTAACTCAGTGACTTAAAATAATACCCCTACATGATAAGGTCATATTACCGTTGCTGCTGCATACATGAGCCAGAAATATTCAGTCACTGTGTTCATCTTAAACTAGGACACCGATTCCATGCCCTGTTGAAAGGCTGCTCTGATTGTGATGATATTGTCCCTTTAATTTTAAGTTAATTGCTTTTTAATTACTACCTCAAATTGTTCTTTTCCAGGTTTGGGTATAAACTTGGGTGTTCATCATTCTATCATGCCTGATTCATAATGTACTAAAAACCAATATATGCATTCACGTAACATTTCTTTTGAAAAGAAAATAGTATTTTCTTATATACTGAGATGCAATAGAAACTTACCACTTGTTTTGGAATAGCTTAAAATTGTAATGGTTCAAAATAAGACAACACAACAATTTGGATTAGAAATGTTGGCATTTTATTGAGGAAATGTCCACGTTTTGTCCACTGTACTCGATCCCATCTGTATCCACTTCACCGCGAGTGCACATATTACATTTGTGCATTGTGATTACTGATAATTTAAGGTCGAAAAAGTGGTAAGTTTCTATTGCGTCTCAGTATACATGTACCTGGATGTGATTCCACTTTTTAGTTTAAAACTTTCTTTCCAGAATCGACAATTGAAAAGTTCTGGAAAAAGTTTGCAACTAAGCCACTCCCCAAAGACAACTTGTACCCACTCAACACATGAGACAAATGTAATGCAATGGAGATTTCCAGTAAATTTTTCAAGAGAGAGGAGGCCAACATTTTGTTTTAACAAAGTAGTCCCTGAAAAATGCTTACCCTGAAAATAATTTGACTGAGGTGACGGAAAAAATCTCCCCTCCCTTTTTAAGGGTAAAAATGGTGTCAAATATTTTTTGTGGAGCAATATTATACGTGATTATTTGATTATTTGTGTCCATTATTTGAGGCATATTATTAGTACGTACCTGAGCTGGGTGAGTGAAAGAGATTATTCTGCCATCGATACGACAGCGGCTCAGAGGTGACTATCTGAGTAGCGTAGATGTTTAAGTTCTGCTTTAGATTTTCCAGTTTAGACTCCAAGTTGTCCAGCATATACATCGGAAGAGCTTGGAAAGGTTAAGAAATGTGATTTACAGAGATTACAATGGATTTTGACCACATCAATATCTGGGATATTGCCAAATTATTCCGGGGTTTCCATTGGAATGTTGCTGTTTTTTCACTCCAAAGATGGAGACGATCTATTGGTGCTATTGGTAACTGAGTGACAGGTGTTTATTAGGCATAGCCATCACAATATCGTCTCCTGACAATGATTAGAGCACACTAATCAAAACGTATAGAAGACCCCGAGAAGACATCATGGTTCTCCCTGAACCACGCTCTCACTTAGCAATAGTTGAGAAACAAGTTGCCCGATATTGGTTCTCCCCTGAACCATAATCTCACTTAGCGACAGTTGAGATACAAGTTGCCCGATATTGGTTCTCCCCTGAACCATGTTCTCACTTAGCAATAGTTGAGATACGAGTTGCCCGATATTGGTTCTCCCCTGCACCATAATCTCACTTAGCGACAGTTGAGATACAAATTGCCCGATATTGGTTCTCCCTGAACCATAATCTCACTGAGCGACAATTGAGATACGAGTTGCCCGATATTGGTTCTCCCTGAACCATAATCTCACTTAGTGATAGTTGAGAAACGAGTTGCCCGATATTGGTTCTCCCTGAACCAAAATCTCACTTAGCGACAGTTGAGATACGAGTTGCCCGATATTGGTTCTCCCTGAACCATAATCTCACTGAGCGACAATTGAGATACAAGTTGCCCGATATTGGTTCTCCCTGAACCATAATCTCACTTAGCGACAGTTGAGATACAAGTTACCCGATATTGGTTCTTCCCTGAACCATAATCTCACTTAGCGACAGCTGAGATACGAGTTGCCCGAAAAGGTTTTTTTTCAGAACTCACTTAGTCATAGTTGAGATAAACACATGGTGTTACCACAAACCGAAACAATATCAGTACTTCACCATGCAAAGCCTTAAAAATTTTATACAGTGTGTAGTAATAACATTAATATTAATTTAATTTGTGCTTTGACAAAAAAAATCATATTGTAAAACTAAACAAAGTTTTGAAGCTTTGTATGGTAGAGTATCGGTTTGATTTGCAGTAACACCCTGTGGATTAAATCTCAACTATCACTAAGTGAGATTGTGGTTCTGATAAGAATCATATAGGTCTTCTCTACATTTCGACTAGTGTGCTCTAGTCATCGATCGCCAGCAGACTGAAGAGTTTTTTTGGGCTTAATTCTGATCAGTGCTCATTTGAGTACACGTGTTAATAATCAAAAGCAGTTAGCTGTTTAAAAAAAGATTGATTAAAGACCATACAAAATGGCAAATATTTTCAGTATGTAAATTCTAAGTAGGAATAACCAAAAATAAGACTTTCATTATTTTTCTTTAACCCTTCAACAAACCTATGAAAATGTACTTCGCCACTACCGCGAATGGCAGGAAATGAAACAAAAGCCGTCGGGGACACTTTCACTGAGCCTATTTGATGACATACCTTAACGGAAGCACGAACGTTACAACTGAACTTTTACTGCAGTACGTTTTGTACATAAAGCGTACAGCTGTGAAAATAGGTTTACCAACTACAACTTCTAAAAGCGTTTTTGAAGAAGTTTCCAAAAGTAGTACTGACTAATTGTGTTGTTCATCGTTAAGATTCATGGCCCAGCAGTCTAGTGCATCGGATTCAAGTTCTGATGTTGTCAGAATGTGGGTTTGAATCCCTGGCCTGGCCGGTCGCGGAGCTTGTGTCCTTGAGCAAGACTTTTAACCATAATTGCTTCATCCTTCAGATGGGACGTTAAGCCGTAGGTCCCGTGTACTATAAACATCAGTGCACGTCAAAGAACCCATAATGACACTTATCGTTTACCCCGGTGTCTCTGGTAGCTAATTGATGGCACATTGAAAATCATCTAGGCTATATAGATGACATGGTTACCACCACTAAATAAAGCATTTATTATTATTATTATTTGATGGAGATTATACTGATGCCGAAGTTTGCAAAATAAGGGATATTGATCGTATCAATTTGAGCCCGAAATCCAGGTGAAAATGTCAAAACCGAAGGTCTCGAACATCGGCGCAAGAGCACATAATCAAAGCCTATTTTTCTTGCTTTTGTTTGATTCGTTGAATTTTGTTATCAGGAAAGTTGGTTTCACTGCAAAATGTGTCCAAATTGTTCTTGTCTTGTGTCGATAACAAAGAATCCTTTTGTGAACTTGCCTGTGCTGTCATATCAAACTAGACTAATATTTTGTACCATGACCCATGTCCATTGCATGCACACACAATACACACACTATTCTCAAGGGGAATCCCGTACACACATGTACATGTACAGCAGCAGCCAGACCATTGTTAAGGCTGCTTATGAGCTTCCGTTCAAGTACGTCATAAAAACAGGCAAAATGTTTTGTTTGGAATAGCATATAAATAATTAAATACATACATGTACTGAACACTTTTGAGTAAAAAAAAAAATCAAGGAACTTTGTATGGTCTTTAAAAGAACTGAGAGACAAGTAAAACAGTCTCTGAAACTTAAAACAAAATTCCTTTAAAATAAAGGCACATTATATTGTTTGAAAGGATACGTGCATGTTTACGCAGTGACTCTAGGATATCGTCTTGGTCTCCTAGAAGTTTCTTCTCTGATGTGATGTCAAACTCACAATCTTCACATTCAATCTTTGGCCAATCATCCTGTGAACAGTTCAACACCATGTTGCGTTTTTTAACTGAATAAACGTTAACAACATTTATGATTTATATATACATAACAGCAAAAGAAACGTCACCCCCTAAACAGTATATGTATTAAACATAATACATATACAATGTTGTGGGATGGTTGGCTGCCAGGTCAACCAAATTTGCCACATTGTGTTCGTGTTACACTCCATACTCATAATATTCTTCATTAAACAAATTATATTAATTATAAAATGAAAATAATAAATATTTTTAGGGGTGACGTTTCTTTTGCTGTTATGTATATTTTATCTTCCATTTTGAAGAAAATGTGAACAGCTTTCCAGTGTTCCTCCCTCGAACTAAAGATACATATTAGCCGTAGTTAAAGATGTACGTGTACTGCTGTTCTTTTTTTTTCTTTTCTTTTTTTAAAAACTATTTTACAGGTACCAGAAATGTTCCTTTTATTGGAACACAATAACTAGTTTCTTAACCCTCCTATGCCCAGGCTGAAATTTGGCCCAGTAAGCACCGCACCCACAGACAGTCACTTGAGTATTTTTGGTTGCATTGCCAATTGTTCACACATGTGTATTTTTGTGCTGGAGTTAGTGGCAAAGTCAAACACACTTGTGTATGTTCTACATAAGTTATATGCAGAGTCACACAGAGCTGTGTATGTACTGCATAAGTTATACTAGACTCATATACAGTTGAGTGGTTTTGGTTTGACCTCCTACCACAGCCACATTTATTTGAGTGCACTGCACAAAGTCAATGGGTTGGGAGTTACATACAAATTTTGAGTGTCTTTGATTGTTAAACCTATAGGAGGGTTAATTAAGGAAAGGAAAACAAATACTTTAAAATGACAGATTTGTTTATCATGAGAAGCATGGTTAATGCCTGATTTCAATATAATTTGAGTGAATCCAACCTGTATGGCCAAAGATAAGGTTTTTCATTCTGGACAAATGATGTGGATTGACCATGGCCCAAAAGTTCAGTGCATCAAACTTGTGTTCTGATGGCTGAGACATCAGAATGTGGGTTTGAATCCTGACTGCAACTGTGGTGCTTTTGTAACTTTACCATAATTGCTTCGCTCCACCCAGGAGTAAAATGGGTATCTGTGAGGACAGTGTTTGATTAGCCCAATGCGCCAGCAATTGAGATGGTTTCAGGAATGATTTATGAGCCTGATAAGCATACAGGGGAGGGTATCGCTCAATTGCAGTTGTTCTGGCATATACATGTACAGGGATAATCAAACACAACAACCAACTGTGGCGGAGCGAAACAATTATGGTAAAGTGACAAAAGTACCACGGTTGCTGTCAGGATTCGAACCCACATTCTGATGACTCGGCCATCAGAACACAAATCTGATGCGCTAAACCGCTCAACCATGGCCCTCCAAAGATACATACATGATATTGCTGGTTAATACTACATGTATGACTTAATTGAACTGTTATAAATAATTTGTGCTGTAAGCGACTAACAACAATGTTGAATGTTTCCAATGAGAGCTTGGACACATTTCTGAAGAAAATAATTGTGTATGAAACGATCTTTTACCCGTTTGATGTTCTGTTTTTCCAGCCATGACTCCAGTGAATCAGCTGGCTTGGATCTCTCCACATGACTGCTTGTTATACTAGAAGTCATGGACGCTGGACTCAGACTTCTGTCCATCATCATCATACATGTAGTTGCCTCTTTGGAAGATCTTAAAAGTTTAACATCTGAAGAAAACAAATGAACAGGACCACTTAAAAAAGAGGTTCCAATAAAGTGATGAAACAAAAAGGTACACTTGTTCTAAATGTTTTATGTTTAAAAGGAAGGTACAACATTTGTAATTTTATCAAATTATCAAATTCATAAATCATTATCTAATTGGTGTCAAGTTGGTAAAAAGTATCAATCATCCTGAGAAATTATTCCGTTAGAAGTGCTTTCATGAAAAAGAATTATGTCAACAGTTTTTCATTGTTTTCTCTAAAACATAAACACCTATTGTTATGAAGTATTCACAGATTAGTTTTATATTTCTTGAAAACTAGAGTAACTTTTCTTCTCCTTGTTTATTCTTTTTCTTCTTGGTAATTAAATTAAAAGGAAGGTCCTCTATGATTCATGACCACACCAAAAACCAGTCATTATCCTGCAGTAAAGACCATGCAATAAACTTTGATTTTCTAATTAATAAAGAGGCACTCTGTGGACTGTATGTGCAAGTAACATCACCTCATAAGGCCAATCGTTGGACCTCCCTCCTGCCCTAGTCACACATTCCCAAAAAGTTAGGTATTTAGATTTTTTAGAATTTTCAACTTTTTAAATGCACATTTTGGTCCAACTAACATCAGTCCTTAGTATAAACCGAACGGGGTTAAGATCAAGACACCTCAACCCTTGTGACAACTCGACCTTTGTGACAACTTTAACCATGTGACAACTCAACCAAAAAAAAAGGTCGAGTTGTCTCGTGGGTCGAGTTGTCCATGTCGAGTTGTCACATGGGTCGAGTTGTCTTAACCCCGTCCCTGCATATGCCACTGAACTGAGTGAAACCCACTGAACTTGTCATTCAATGAACACCATGATCACCGACCTAGTCCTACTCCTAGTTTCTTCAGACAAAATAATCTAAAATATATCTATATTATTGAGGATCATAATTCTTTTCCTTACTGTTTTGTACATTTTTGCCCACGATAGACTTTCTGCTGGTTGCTGCAAAGCCTACAAACGATCAGACTCGGAACTGATGCATGAGAGATTGAGAATTAAGTTTCGTTGTCAAGAACGCTAAACATATTTTTTGTATCCCTTGAATTGCAATATTGGCAGTCTGGTACCTTATTCCACTATAATGTAGAGCAGAGTATATATAAAACAAAACTAAAGGGTACCTGACTATTTTGTATAAAGCACGACGACTGTTTACAAATTATTTACGATCGACGGCTTTTATATGACTGTGGATGATCGTGATCAGTTTTATCTAGTGTCACCATGATCGTCTCTGGATGTAGCGAAGTCTTTTTTGATGCAATAATAACAGTTAAACAGTTAAACGTTTAATTTGCAGAACCAAGTTTGTGAAGTATTCTGACTAATGACACAGATGTGAATAGGTCCTCACCTTTTCTAATTTGCCAACCCAACCGACGACGATTTTTTTTAATTGATTGGTTGGCTGGCTGGCTGGCTGGCTGGCTGGCTGGCTGGATGGCTGGCTGGCTGGCTGGCTGGCTGGCTGGTTGGTTGGTTGGTTGGGGGAGGGGTGTTGAGTTTTGTGCTGAGCGCTTTATGACGACTTCTTTTTCGTTTTATGAGGTTGCAAGAAAACCTGTATAATACAGGGTAAGACTACTTCTTTTGGGAGCATGATTATTTATGAAAATTATCGATATACTGTCATCCCCCCCCCCCCCCCCACTCTAAAAAGTGGGAAATCTATGTCCCCATTGGCCTCAAATCAAAAGCGATCGATGCCAATGGACGGGGAAATGGTGTGTGGGTCAATTCTTGTTCCAGATTCGCCTCTGTGCCCTTACAGCATTCCGAGTCACAAAAATTGTTCGACTCCATGGGCGTTAATCGGTGGGGACGGGAATCATGTCCCCCCCCCCCCACTTTTAAGAGTGGGGAGCGTATCAAATTCCCCCTCCCCACACACACACACACACTTTTTGATGGCCCATAAATAAATTTAACAAAAACTTAAATACCATTATGAATAAAGCGATCAGAATGCGCCACAGAGCGTCCAAAAGTCGAAAATTGTTCGTGACTGTGAATGTTGTAAGGCAAGCCATTACGCGTACGCAGCATGCAGCTACGCGCTTGCACAGAGGCGAATCTACAATTTTGAACAGACTTGTTAGGACACTGGAACAAGATCTGACCACCCCATTGTCCCGTCCATTGGCATCGATCGCAATTGAAAATAAATACTCCACGATACAAAATTGCGCGTAAAAAAACACCGTGTTACAAAATAGGTGTCATATTGTTTTGTAGAATTTATTTTCCCACGCAAAATACATGACACACAAAATTTATTTACAAGATACGAAGCACATTTTACAGCTTGTGTTAATGGGTTATTAAGATTTACATCACAATTTGTTCAAGTATGATACATGTTTATATTTTAAGAAGGAAAGACAACACAAAATATCGATTAGTTCATATGACTTCTTGCAGTACATTTTTGTAAATTGACATGTAAGGTCTCGTTTTTACAACAAGATTTTATAGCACCCGATTAAACCTTTTCTTTTACATTGGAAGATTGAGAATTGACCGTACGAAGGTTTCACTGCATTTCGGAGTAGATAATGTCAATAGCTGATGTACAAAGACGCATGGTAACATGTACATTCCACAATATTTGTATGATGACGATTTGTACAGAAAAGTACAAAACAAAAAACATGATCCCGTTTAGGAGTGACTTCATTGCATCACTGGCCAAAGACACACACCTTGAAAGGAAAAGTACAACATTAGTATTTGGTATCGTACGTTCATTTCAAGAAATATATCTTGAAACTTGAACATGTAAAAGTTTCATCATAAAAAGGTGGTCACGTTTTTTGTTTTTTTTATAAAACGAAAAACATGTTTTAATGTTTTAATGTTTTAATTCGACGTAAAAATTCACGTCTTCCCAAGATGACATCTTTTCTCAATATGACTGCTACAGTTACATCAAATACGTTTTTAGATAACCATTTGTTAATTTGATAATATAGCAATTACCAATGGTGTACCTTATATTAAGCAATTAATCTCTCATGATGAAATCATTATGGGGGTAAATGGGTTCTTATCCAGTGGCTTCAGTACCAGCATATAACATTTGTAATAAAATTTGTACTGAGATCTTACAGGTTAGTGCATTTATTTATTTGTTTAAATAATTATGTTCTATTTGTTCTCTTTCTTTTAATTTGTTTGTTTGGATGGACTTTTGGAAAAGGGGGGTTATAAAAATACCTGCCATCTTGTACACCCCTAACAGTAACACCCCTACACCCACAACCCGTTATTTTGGGGATACTTTACTCCTGAGAGGTCTACTTGGAAACATAACCAGGAGGCCTCGGCAGAGTAATATTAATAGTTTAACTTGAGAAGATACTAGATTGTAATTTCAGCATTACATGGGATGGCCAATATGTACGTAATGGCTGTCTCAAATTAATACTAATCTCGTGAAATGGATGAAACAAATATTCATACAGTTAAAATTTAATTCTGAGTATTGGCAAGTTAAAAACTGTTATATTCTATCTAGCATACTACAGTAGTACAAAAACATAACCAAAGCATGTCTTAATGAAAATACTGATCATTGGTCCAACACTCCCACAGATGGGGAAATGTTAAACAAAGACTATTTACGAAATGCTGATACAATCTAAATCTATCTCAACCAATTTTATAGGAAGATGCATCGCCAGTGTTTTTGACTATTTCACCAATAATTCCTGGCAATTTTTGTATTTTGAATCTAAAAAATTATATTTTCCTGAAAGAAAAGAAAACAAATGGTTTGAGAAAGATGTTTTAAACTATGTGTCAAATGAGCATGGTTTAATTGTTGTAGAGTGCCTTAAATAAATGTCTGACGGGGCCATCATTAATTCATTGAGGAACTGTTTTACTGTAAAAACATGCAGACGAACTTTTTTGTGAATTGGGAATGGAAATAGATACTTTTTAGATTAAAAAGGAAATTACTGGAAATTACAGATTACAAAAACAGAGTGATACATAATGAAAAGCTGCATGAAATAAAACTTTAAAGTGAAGGCAAATTCATACTTTACAGGAAGTCCAATGCAAAGCGAATGTTTACACCATCAATTCGAGGTGAACCATTCACACAAGCTGAAATATGTTCATCTCCTGCAAATCACTCGCCACAAATCACACCTTAAGAAGTCGAAAATGACTCATCAAGTATAAAAACGACCTTCATACTTAACATTTAAAAAAGTAAATTACCGTATTTTAACTCATTGCTCATAAAACACTAGATTTTAACTTTTTTAGCAAAATATACACATTTCTAGCTTCATAATATCTCATTTCTCATAAATGGAAGGTACAACATTGGTTATTGAAAACGTAAGTTCATTTCATTTATAGTTTTCATCAATATTATCATCAAGACTTATAATCAAGGTGCTCACATTTTTAACAAAACAATGATTTATATATGTATATATATATATTTTTTATTTAATTTCTTACAAAAAAGTGGCCAGGCAGAAACTTCTTGTAAGAATTACTTGTTTCTGCGTAACAATTCCTGAAATACGAGCACTTTAGACAGAATCATTTCTCAAGATGATTGATATGGCAAACTTTACACTGAGTAAGATTTTAGATAATTATTCGTTTATTAGTAATCTGGTTATTCAATGTTGTACTTTCCCTTTAAAGTAATAATTTTCCATTAAAGAACAATGAATTGGGACATAGACTCACAATAAATACAATGAAAATATACTTCTTGCACAACAGGGAAATATTCATGGCTATATCAAAATTGTATAAACATTAAGAACAGGAATTAACAGGCAATGATATTAATTTGTATACAGTTTATAAATAAACAATGCTGATGAAAAATACAACAGCATTTTATATGGTGTGAATTTCGTTCTTGTGTTGTTGGTTTTTTTTTACAGAGTAGCTTTCGCCTGATTTATTCCTTGAAAATTTGACGCGATACAGAATCATTTTTTAAAAAGAAAACTGGGAAAGAGCAAAAAGGAAAAATACATGGCAGTGTAAACATATACACGCCTTAAAACAGTACATTATGCCCCCAAACTGGCTAATCACAAAACAGATAACTCAAGGAGAAAACAGTAGGAATGGTATTGAAATAAAATGTACCATTCAATGATCAATTGATTGCATAATTTACAACAACAACAAATTAAAAAAATTAAAAAATCTTGAAATGGCTAATTAACCACGTTTAAAATATTTGCCCAAAAGTTGCCATGGAGTTTCCCACAGATGGATTATTCAAGAGCATTGATAGAAGCTTTTTAATGACTTAATGTTATTTTTGAATAATTACAGCCCAATAATTCATATTTACTTTGGAATTTCAACTTTCATATTCTAAAGTAGGGGTGGTTGGAAAAAAATTACCTCTTTAAAATGTCCAAACTACACTTGATGAATCCTAAACTGTGGGGATGTTAAACATGCAGGCATTCAAGCCTGCAAAAAGTACATAAAACCTTGCAGAAGGAGACACTGTCACCCAAGGGTTTCCTGATAGGAGGCAATTGGTATGCTCATAAATAAGAATTTCAATCAGGATAAAAGATCTCCCAATCGGGATAGTATAATTGACATTGACCCTGTTAGCAATAACAACAGAGAAGGTAGGTGTGTCCTTAGCATACATTAATGATATCAAACAAATGAACAATTCTTTAAACAAAATTCTACGAAAGAAGTTCTAAGGCCGAGTCCTAAGGCAATCCACCCCGACCTTTTTGATAAAAAAGCACATTATTATCAAAGTTGAGAGTGAATACTTACACATATCTGTCCATAAGTTACATTTATCACATTACACATTATGTAGAATATTATGTTATTTTGCCCTTCGCCAATAGGGGAGGGCAAAATTACATGATATTTAATAATATTCCCATTCAAAGATTTCCATTAAAAAAAATGCATATTCCGAGGAACACTGAGTTTTATAAATGAGGCAAGCAATTAACAGAAAAATACATTACAAGAAAAATGAAGGAGCAATTTATGCATAATATTCAGGCAAAATTTGCTTTCCATTTCTGTTGGAAGAAATATGTGAAATTAAAAATAAAGACGTGAATGTTAAAAGCAACGTTTGTTTGTACAATTTCAGAAGGAAAAAAAAAGAAATTATCTCAATTAGTAAAATACTAAACACATACATGTAGGTATACTGGAAAATACAACTGAATTAAGAAAATAGAAATCCCCAAAAATATTTGCACCGAAATACATGTATGCTTCATTTAAGAATACACAAGCAGAAATGTATACACAGTTAAGTAATACTAAACCAATACTGCATTTTAGTACACTGCAGTTGTACACTGGGTTGTTACTGTACATCATGGGTTTCCACATTAGAGGAAGATTGTTCAGTATATTTCTATTGCCATGGCAACTCGAAGAAATAAGCCAGACATGTTTTGGCAGATTCAACTTTAACAACAACTTTTATATACAACCGTTGCTAAACAATTTTACAATGGTAATCCAAATTGTTGTAGCACTGGTTTTTACCATGAAAATACCCTTTCAGTGTAAACTAGGGCACAAGTGCATGGGCGGATCCAGACAATTTTTAGGAGGGGGGCTGAGAATCAAAAACAATTATTTTTCAGTACTACAAAAATTACAATGAAATAATCAAAGGGAGAGAAAAAACAAAGCATACTGTGGGAATGGGAGTGCGTTCTCCCCTCCCCTCCCCCTATCTCTCTCTTTTTCTCTTTTTTAAATTTTTTTTTTTACGATTTTAGTGGGGGGCCTACAGCCCCCTTAGCCCCCCCCCCCCCCCCTGGATCCGCCAATGCAAGTGTACTGTATATACATGTACATTCATCTCATCTGGTTAGTGTTATACTAACAACCAAAATAAACCATATTTAGGAGATAGAAATGTGGAAAAGGCCCCAAAAGCCCAGAATTGTTTGTCTTCAAGTTGTAGTTTGTACCAAATGTGGTTAACAAATAAATGTAAAAATTTCACATCTTGAAAAGCTTGCATATCACTAAACACACAATAGAGCACCGTTCTGTGTCTTCAAAAAATATATTGAGTTATGGGTACTTGTTTTTGGTTACTCCAGGTTAAAGGGGTGATACAACATTGGTCTACGGTTTCTCCAGGTTAAAGGGGTGATACAACATTGGTCTACGGTTCTCCAGGTTAAAGGGGTGATACAACATTGGTCTACGGTTCTCCAGGTTAAAGGGGTGATACAACATTGGTCTACGGTTTCTCCAGGTTAAAGGGGTGATACAACATTGGTCTACGGTTCTCCAGGTTATCGGGGTGATACAACATTGGTCTACGGTTCTCCAGGTTATCGGGGTGATACAACATTGATCTACGGTTCTCCAGGTTAAAGGGGTGATACAACATTGGTCTACGGTTCTCCAGGTTAAAGGGGTGATACAACATTGGTCTACGGTTCTCCAGGTTAAAGGGGTGATACAACATTGGTCTACGGTTCTCCAGGTTAAAGGGGTGATACAACATTGGTCTGCGGTTATACAGGTTAAAGGGGTGATACAACAGTGGTCTGGTTTCTCCAGGTTAAAGGGGTGATACAACATTGGTCTACGGTTCTCCAGGTTAAAGGGGTGATACAACATTGGTCTACGGTTCTCCAGGTTAAAGGGGTGATACAACATTGGTCTACGGTTTCTCCAGGTTAAAGGGGTGATACAACATTGGTCTACGGTTCTCCAGGTTAAAGGGGTGATACAACATTGGTCTACGGTTTCTCCAGGTTAAAGGGGTGATACAACATTGGTCTACGGTTCTCCAGGTTAAAGGGGTGATACAACATTGGTCTACGGTTTCTCCAGGTTAAAGGGGTGATACAACATTGGTCTACGGTTCTCCAGGTTAAAGGGGTGATACAACATTGGTCTACGGTTCTCCAGGTTAAAGTGGTGATACAACATTGGTCTATGGTTCCTCCAGGTTAAAGGGGTGATACAACATTGGTCTACGGTTCTCCAGGTTAAAGGTGTGATACAACATTGGTCTATGGTTCTCCAGGTTAAAGGGGTGATACAACATTGGTCTATGGTTCTCCAGGTTAAAGGGGTGATACAACATTGGTCTATGGTTCTCCAGGTTAAAGGGGTGATACAACATTGGTCTATGGTTCTCCAGGTTAAAGGGAGATACAACATTGGTCTATGGTTCTCCAGGGTAATGGGGTGATACAACATTGGTCTATGGTTCTCCAGGTTAAAGTGGTGATACAACATTGGTCTATGGTTCCTCCAGGTTAAAGGGGTGATACAACATTGGTCTATGGTTCTCCAGGTTAAAGGGGTGATACAACATTGGTCTATGGTTCTCCAGGTTAAAGGGGTGATACAACATTGGTCTATGGTTCTCCAGGTTAAAGGGGTGATACAACATTGGTCTATGGTTCTCCAGGTTAAAGGGGTGATACAACATTGGTCTATGGTTCTCCAGGTTAAAGGGGTGATACAACATTGGTCTATGGTTCTCCAGGTTAAAGGATAGATACAACATTGGTCTACGGTTCTCCAGGTTAAAGGGGTGATACAACATTGGTCTATGGTTCTCCAGGTTAAAGGGGTGATACAACATTGGTCTATGGTTCTCCAGGTTAAAGGGGTGATACAACATTGGTCTATGGTTCTCCAGGTTAAAGGGGTGATACAACATTGGTCTATGGTTCTCCAGGTTAAAGGGGTGATACAGTGTTATATGGTACAATACAGTCATTTTTAACCCTCTAGTATTCAAGAAATATATCATAAAACTAACAACATCACAACAGCTAGGTGCTGATTGGTGAGACAAAAATGAAAAACTAAGAAAAAGTTGCCAGATGGCAATTTTGTGTACATTTTGACAAAGCATTTCCTGTTTTCTCCCAGATGAAAGCACGTCAAAATAATTTTAACAGGATGATTGACACCAACCTTACACCAAGTTAGTTTTTATATAATAATTAATCCATTTTATAATCTGGTAATTACCAATGTTGTACCTTTCCTTTAATGGGACAATATCGTCACAATCAACAGGGCATGGAATCGGTGTGCTAGTTTTAGATCAACTCAGTGACTGAAAATAATATCCCACATGAAAACGTCATATTACTGTTGCTGCTACACAAATCCTCCCTAATTTGCCACAGTGACCAATCCGACTTTTTTTCAATTTTAAGTTTTCCCCCCCATTAGTACATTGAGGAAGAGACCTACCATTGTATCTAATCCACATGCATGTATTCCTTATAGTTTTGGAGATAGAGCATGCATTCAAATGACGAATGCTCTAACTGGCTATTTTTGTAATTTGGCAAAGTGGCCAATACCGCATTGGTCACTATGCCAACGTAATTCGGGATTGGTCACTATGGCAAATTAGGGACGAAATGAGCCAATTATTTTCAGTCACTGTGTTCATCTTAAACTACGATACCGATTCCATGCCCTGTTGAAAGACTGCTCTGATCATGATGATATAGTCCCTATAAGTAAGTATTTGAGACCGTCTCTAGAAAAAAGTGTAATTTGTTGGAGTTTTTTGTTTACTTTATATTTTTAAGTGTACATGTACATTTGTGAATATGTTCACATAAACCATGGGATGCAAGAGTTGACCTGTTATGGCAGAATCACATAGAAGTGGCTAGTGATACATTGCCCAATCTGATCACTCAAAAGAGGAACTCTGAGCAAATATCAATAATCAACCTTTCCCCATTTGGAGAGAGGTTACCTCATAAGGAAACAAAGTGGGATTATCTAAACCCAATGTAAATATCATTAAAAAAAACATTATTTTGTTCGAACCTCTTTTGTCTCGAACTCAGAAAACCCAGCGATCCACTGGGGATAAATGAATGGCCTCTCTTATGTTTACATGTACGACAGTGCCATTATTCTGGAAGTTATTTTCACAATGTTTTGCCAACACTGGGATGATTTTGACAACAAGAGGTGACATCAGGAAGGAGACTTGTTTAACATACATGTAAGAGGGCCATTTGTTTTTACCACAGTGGAACTCTGGCTTTTATGAATAAGAGACAAAAGTTCTGGTATTTTACCGTTTTTTGCGCGTGGTCGCGTGACCATGTTAAAAAGAATTTTGTTGAATAAATCCAAATAGAAATGGGCAAATTAATGCTTTTGGGACACACAAAACACTTCCAAAGAATATGAGTCAGCGTGATGCAAAATAATCTTTGTCAGTTTGATTGGTTCAAATCCACATTGGGCGTCGCACACCGGCTAAATACAACAGGTGGTGAACAGGTGGCACATACGAACTGCTCTGATTTTGATAAGCCATGTCTTTACCATCCGTGGAGTGCCATGGTCGAGCGGTTTAGTGCATCGGATTTGTGTTCTGATAGCTGAGTCGTCAGAATGCGTGGGTTCGAATCCTTGCCGCGACCATGGTGCTTGTGTCCTTGAGCAAGACACTTTACCATAATTGCTGCGAGGGCCGAATTGAACCCAGCCACTGGGGATGCACAAGCCAGTGCATGATTAGTGCCGGTCCCAAGCCCGGATAAATGGGAGGGTTGCGTCAGGAAGGGCATCCGGCGTAAAACCTATGCCAAATCAAATATGCGGATCATGATCCGCTGTGGCAACCTCTAACGGGAGCAGCTGAAAGAGGGCATGTCTTTACCATCCGTTAACACACCCCCACGTGATTACATTTATTGTCCAATCAGCTTGTCTAAACTGTCTTGGACAATAGATGATAAAATGTATGTCATTTAATTTCCTTATGACGTAACCTCTCTAAAAATGCAGACATGTCAAGTATTAATATTAACTTATATCCCGTCATTAAAATTAAAATGTACAATGCTGATACAACTAAGACAAATAAAACCATTTGCTGTAACTTCCACATGGGTTGTCTTCTTACGGTAGAGTCTATGTCGCAAACCGTAATAGGTCAATATCTCTTCAGAATGATAAAAGAGTATTTGAGCCGGTGTATCCACATTGCTGTCCTCGTACCAAGTTTCCAAGGATAAAAAAAATGAGGCACATTATCTCAATTTAAGTAGTGACTTCTCTCCGAGGCACAATTTGACATTCTTGCATATTATGGGGAACATACATGTACTGATAGTGCATAGTTTCCACTTCATTCACAGATTTTGCTTTTAGATGAGATAAAATAAATACTATTACAAAATCAGTTTGCAACTGACAAAATTCTTTCCTGGGTGTTTCATATTTAGTCAGGGGACATAGATTTGAGCAGGATCACTGGCACTTTGTAAGGAGCACCAAGGGTAACAAAAGCCCAAGTTTGGTGGGAGAACATTCTAAGAAACTCTCACTGAACAAAAATATCTGATTTATTCAAAAAAGGTCACAACAATTCCCATCTTTACACAACCCTTTGCCTGTGATAAACTCTAGCCATCAGAGGATGTTGACACACTAAAAACAGAAAAACACTAATCAGTACATACATGTACATACATTTTTTTGTACATCATCAATATTGATGGTTTTAATGGCGTGTACACCTTTGGTAAAATACCCAAATACAAAATTACAATTTAAAAACTTACTTGATGTCAAGTTGGTGATGGTACCAAACATCCTGAGAAATGATTCCATGTAACATGCTGTCATTTTGAGAAAACATTTATGCATTTCAAATTTGAAAATGGATCATGGTCCATTTTCCACATTGGAATGAATGCAAACAAATATGATTGCAATTTTTATTCAACCCAAGGTTTTGGGTAACTTCTGTATACCTCGTACCCACTACTCTCTCGCCCTTGAACGGGACAATTTCAAAACTTGGATATGCGAATTAGGCGATAGTCTGATCCCGTTACTATTAATAGCATTAGCTGCAGTGAGGAGACCAGGACGTAGGCCACCCAATTTATTTCATCATCGCTCATCCAATCATTTGATTTGTAAACAAAAATCATACAGGCATTATAGCATGAAGACCCAATTCAATTATTTTGTTTCCTCAAAATAATATTCAAACTGTTTTTTTTTAGTATTTTGTTTAAATAAACACTCAGCATTGTGGACAGCACTTTTCCATCCAGGTTCTTGTAGTGAGAACGAGGTAGACCCTGCGGTCGATTTTTACTACGAAATAAGCTGAAAGTTGGTGTCACATGGTGTCACCGCAAATTAGTCTTTACTTATCCTCTTCACCATGCAAAGCTATAAGTTGGCGTCTGTATAGCTTAGTTTCTGTATGTATTTAATGACTCTTAGGAAGCATGGATGCATTTACAGATATTTACCAATGGTGTACACTACCTCTATAAAACCTCATCAAGTTGAATTCATGACTCATGACCTTAAAATGCTGTCTCCATCTTTTTCTGCTCGAGCAATAGTTGCCGCTTTAAATCCTCTATCCTCAGCCGTATGGTGGAGAATGCTGGGCGATTCTTAGGTTCGATCTCCCAACACTTGGTCATGACATCGTATATGTTGTCAGGACAGTCATCGGGTGGTTGCATCCTGTTGCCTTCCTTCAAGAACGCTATGACGTTATCGGCCGGCTGTGGATAAAGTTAATTGGCCAGAATAAATAGAATGAATGAGGCAATTTGAGTAAAGCACTTGGAGTCCCGTCTTGATATTGGCTTTAAAAACAGAGGAGCGGTGGAGCCAGTTGATTTATTTTTGGCTCACTTTGGTCTATATGCATATGTATTTTGCATATTCATAAGCAATTCGGTGATGTCGTCACAGGGCATCTGATGCAACATCATGGTTAATTAAGGAAATAACAGTTTGTCGTGCAGTCCTTACTGTTGGATAATGACGAGTTTTGGGTGTGGGTGTCACAGACGATAAAGGGCTGAGCCTAAGGTTGGTTCAAATCCGCCTTGTGCGTCGCACGTCACACACCAGCTAAACAGCTGGTGAACACAGCTGGCACATATGTGCTGATCCGAATTTGATAATCCATATCTTTACCATCTATTAATACACCCCCAACATGATTACATTTTATCTAATCGGATTGTCTAAACTGTCTTGAGCATTTAGGAAGTGTGCATAACAAGTTGACTGAATTCCTGGTCTTTTCAAAAGTCAATTCTCTTTAACTAATTGTGTTGTTTTGTTAACGCAGTGGTTGGTCACATTTTGTTGTATGATGCAAACTGTTCAATGTTTCTGTGAGTTGGTTTTTACAAACTACGGACACTGTACCACGTTAGTTTTAGATAATAATTTGTTAATTTAATAATCTAGTAATTACAAATGTTTTTTATTTATTTTTATTGTTATTTTTTTATTTTTTTTATTTTATGCAAATCGCCTCACACAAGGCCAGTGGCCACTCCAAGGTGGGGGCTTACAAAATTATTGAGTTGTTACAACGACTCCACACTGAAGAAACCAGCCCCTCGCACCGAAACAAGACAAGTTAATAACCAGCCTCTTCACGGTGCGAATAGGACTGGGAGGGGTAACTAGTCCAGAACAAGGCAGTTGTTAAACTGCCTCTGCCCCTATAAGCAATTATGGTTAAGTGTCTTGCTCAAGGACACAAGTGTCACGACCGGGATTCGAACCCACATTCTGCTGCTAACACCAGAACTTGAGTCCGGTAAGCTAGACCGCTCGGCCACGACACTCCATTGTACAATCGCTTTCACCAAAAACCTAAAATTTAAACTCACCACACGAGGATATGGAACTCTACCAAATGAGTAAAGCTCCCACAAAAGAATTCCGAAGCTCCAGACATCGGACTTAGTGGAATAATGCTGCAAGGGAAACAAGAGAACCATATGATGTAGTGAGTCTACACTGGGATTTGAACCATGGACCCATATATACGCGCACGTTGCATCTCAGTCTAGCTGCTTATTACCGTTCACATTTCCCTGTACGTTACTGTGTAGTTTGTAATCAAACCATCTACATAGTTATTAAACTGAATACACACCTGACTCACTCTTGTGTGTATGTATGTGTGTATGTTTATTTCGTCAGTTTTTGCCTTTGAGAAAGAACCTGTTAGGTTCGAAACGTAAGGCCATTAACTACTATTTTGCATTTATACTACAGGTCCTTTAGGTTGGTAAGCAGTTTGCAACAGCTAATTCTCTATTTATACTACAGGTCCTTTAGGTTGGTAAGCAGTTTGCAACAGCTAATTCTCTATTTATACTACAGGTCCTTTAGGTTGGTAAGCAGTTTGCAACAGCTAATTCTCTATTTATACTACAGGTCCTTTAGGTTGGTAAGCAGTTTGCAACAGCTAATTCTCTATTTATACTACAGGTCCTTTAGGTTGGTAAGCAGTTTGCAACAGCTAATTCTCTATTTATACTACAGGTCCTTTAGGTTGGTAAGCAGTTTGCAACAGCTAATTCTCTATTTATACTACAGGTCCTTTAGGTTGGTAAGCAGTTTGCAACAGCTAATTCTCTATTTATACTACAGGTCCTTTAGGTTGGTAAGCAGTTTGCAACAGCTAATTCTCTATTTATAATACAGGTCCTTTAGGTTGGTAAGCAGTTTGCAACAGCTAATTCTCTATTTATTGAATACAGTGTGGTTGTAACATTGATAGATAATATCTTGAGATGTAAGGTCCATTTTCCAGTATTCTCAGGGCCGGATTTAGGATTGTGCAAGCTGGGCAGTTGCCCAGGGGCCTCCACAACCAGGGGCCCCCATATACATGTATTTCATGAAAAAAAAAATTTGTAAGGAAAAATGTAGGCTGACCTGTAAATATATGTACTGTACTATATTCTTGTTATGATTGATCATGATTGACCTGCTTGCTTGCTTGCTTATTCAGATTCTTTCTACTTGAAAAAAATTACTTTATGGATGACTGTAACTATGTCTTGTGACTCTTGTCACCTTTTAGTTTTTAGTATTCTAAGGTAGGGTGGGCCTCCACTACTGAAGGCTGCCCAGGGGCCTCCACATGTCTAAATCCGGCCCTGAGTATTCTTGTCGATAGCGAGACCAGCATGCATTATGCAAATCAGCTTGCACTATGGTATTTGCGAAGAACCAAGATCAAATCACATAGTCTACATGACGAGAGGTGTACAGAGAGCCAAGGCATATTCACAATTCAATGAATTATTGAATATACTTCATGCCAATGAGAATTGAAAGCCAATTCATGTACAGTGAACCCATTTCACCTTGCACAAAAATCATTCACTGCAAATTGATGATGTAAAATTTACTTCACTTTCATGTACTTGTTTACACTTTGTGTGACCTTTAGAGTACCAGGGGGATTTCCCGCTGGGCAAAAGTGTGCTTATTTGTATGCAGAGTTTGTACTTCTCCACATAACATTCTCCACATTGAGAATTGTTTTTAAATTTTCAGATGAATAAGATTTGACATGTAATGTAAGTGCCTCATTAAAAAATCAATCAAATTAACCCTCCTATAGGTTTAACAATCAAAGACACTCAAAATTTGTATGTCACTCCCAACCCATTCACTTTGTGCAGTGCACTCAAATAAATGCAAGGATATGTGGCTTTGGTAGGAGGTCAAACCAAAACCACTCGACTGTAACTTATGCAGTACATACACAGCTCTGTGTGACTCTATCTGCATATAACTTGTAAGACATATACAAGTGTGTTTGACTTTGCCACTATCTCCAGCACTCTTATACACATGTGTGAACAATTGGCAATGCAACCAAAAATACTCAAGTGACTGTCTGTGGGTGCGGTGCTTACTGGGCATAGGAGGGTTAATACTCAAGTGACTGTCTGTGGGTGCAGTGCTTACTGGGCATAGGAGGGTTAATACTCAAGTGACTGTCTGTGGGTGCGGTGCTTACTGGGCCAAATTTCAGCCTGGGCATAGGAGGGTTAAGAATGTTTCTAGTATTTTCTGATATTTCAAAATATCAAAGTTTATGCTTTCTTAACATAGACCAGTGTACATTTTGTGCCCGGCGCAGTTTGAACCTTTGGAGCTCTTTTGTAAACATGTCACAGATCACATCGTCTATAAACACTTGTGCTCAGAGTTTTACAACTTTGTTCATATGGCAAATACTTTGATACAATGCAGCTTTGATACATCAACCCTGCCATACATTAACCCATATCCGCCGATCTACGTGATAACCCGTATATATGTAAAATGCTACAAATGCCGACCTACGTGATTTTCCGTACCGTGTTTTTGTCCAATTCCAATTTACTATGTTTTTCCGATGACTGTATTTCATGATTATAGATATGAAATTAGACAAGTCTGACATCATAATAAAGTGCATGTTCTCCTCTTTCCATCAGTATATAATGTGTCTGTGTCAGTGATTGTAATATTCTCTAAATAAGGAATCTTTCTGATTGTGTGCAAAAACAATGTATCTCTGTGCGGGGGGCTTAGGCACATACAGTCTTTTGTGTGTTTACATGGTTAGGCGGATATGGGTTAACCCTGCCATACATTAACCCTGCTCACAAGTTATTATAACTAAACAAAACCCCAAACTCCAAGATGACTTTATGAACCTCAAATACAGCAAGTAGATACTTGAACTTCGAGTCTACCATTCAGTCAGTTTGGTTGTCAAAGAAATTAGGTGACATGAATAATATGGTTATCAGATGTTTTGAAATTGTTTTTTGAAATATTCAAAATCAAAGAGAAACCTGTTTGAGCTACGTGTATGTGAAGTATTTGAGGGTTAAAACCTGCAGGACTGGAATTTCATTCTTATAGAAGCATTGTCAATTTTCCTGAGTAAAGGGCACTTCCATTAGAATATCATAATGTCTATAGGAACATTTTTAAGGGGCACCAAGGCCAAGGTCAAGAATTCCAGGCCTGAAATTGAGGTTGCCCAATCTGGGCAAATTAACAGTCATCACTTTAATAGTTGCCCCAGTGAGTTTTATATCACCCCGGGCAAAAGGTCAACCCTTAATTTCACAACTCTTCTCTAAGATATACCTCTCTTGAACACTTACTTCATTCTTGACGGACTCGGGGGCTGTCCACTTGACTGGGATCTTGGATTTCTCCACCAGATCTCTGTCATGCTGGGCCAGACCGAAGTCGGATACTTTGGCAATGTCCTCATCCGATACCAGGATATTTCTGGCAGCAAGGTCTCTGTGAACAAAATTCTTTTCTTCAAGGTAAGTCATCCCGCATGCTATATCTCTGTGTGGAAGAAAAAGATATGACACTGGATGATACATGTATCTTTATTGCTTTCATATAAGGGTTCATCATGCTTTAACTGCTCTGTGCGGTCAATGTAAATTACCCCAGCCTTCAGAGTTCAGAGCATTTTGTGGGTCCATTTATATTGTGTTTGAATCAGTATATGCTAGATACAGTTCGTCTCTTCCCTGGTAACAATTGAATTGTGTTACCTTAACAGGAGGGCTTGACTCACAAATATTTCAAAACCTTGTGAATTAACTTGAGCTGTATTCTGATTTGCAAATATATGTAGTTTCCTTGTTTATATGTGCAGTAAAGTACATTTACAGGTCAAAACGAGTCGACCGTTTTTGACTGGTAAAAGCATTGTCTGGTATTGTTCAAGGTGTGTCGTGGCCGAGCGGTCTAGCTTACCGGACTCCAGTTCTGGTGTTAGCAGCAGAATATGGGTTCGAAACCCGGCCGTGACACTTGTGTCCTTAAGCAAGACACTTAACCATAATTGCTTCTCTCCACCCAGGGGTTAAAATGGGTACCTGTGAGGGCAGAGTTGGTTGATTAGCCCTATATGCGCTGTAATGGCAGCAATTGAGCTGTATACTCCCCAGGGAGCTGAGATGGTTTCAGGAATGATTTATGAGCCTTATGAGCAGGGGTAATAATATAATGCGCCTTGAGCACCACTCAGTTGGTGGATACGTGCACTATATAAGTCCACACATTATTATTATTATTATTAAGGTGGTCAAAATGACAGTAAAAACCAGTCAAAAATGCCCCTGTGTGCACATTACGGTCAACAGTCAAAACAGGCAGTTGACTGGTTTTGACTTCTATAGCAACTTCCCACTAAAGTACAACAATAGTAGGAGGGTTAATGCAAAGTAAACATGCATACTTTAAATCAGTATATGCTAGATACAGTTTGTCTCTTGCCTGGTAACAATTGAATTGTGTTACCTTAACAGGAGGGCTTGACTCACAAATATTTCAAAACTTTGTGAATTAACTTCAGCTGTATTCTGATTTGCAAATATATGTGGTTTCCTTGGTGAATTTACCCATACTTTATAACAATCAAGAAAAATGTACAGAATTCAACAGTCTCAACTGTGTCATTAACAAGGAAACAGTGACACTGCACTCTGATATTTGTCAAATTCATTCTAATGTGGAAAATGGATCACAGCTTCGATCCATTTCAAATTTGTAATATAATACTTTTCACATTTTCTCAGGATGAAACATAATTACCAAAGGTGTACATTCCCTTTCAAAAGACATCATCACGTTCAACAGGGCATGGAATCGGAGTGCTGGTTTTAGATTAACTCAAAAATAATATCGCACATGATAAGGCGACATTACCAATGCTGCTGCATAAATGTGCCAGCAATTTTCAGTCACTTGAACTAGGACACCGATTCCATGCCCCGTTGAAAGTCTGCTCTGATTGTGATGATAGTGTCCCTTTAACCAGTTCGCGTCGGAGGCCGTGTATACACGCATTTTTTTTTTGGACAGCGGATCGGAGAGCGTCTAAACACGCATCCCGATTTTTGTGTGTGTCACCGGGAGACTTGTCAACACGCCACACGTGGCGTGCCGTCGTGGCGGCTGACTTGTATACACGCAATCGTTTCTCGGAGTCCATGGGGTCACGGTTCGGTGGCCCCGGACAAAATGCACTGCAAATACTGAACAAGTTCACTCTTTTCGTTGATTTTTGCCTAATCCCTTTATCCAAGACCTGTTCCTTTGACGTACCAGCCAGGGATTTGTAAAGAGAGATTTATATCCATTGTTTACGAGGCATTCGATCTCTCCAGGTATGCCGTCTTTTCGACCGGGCGCTGGTCGCTAATAGGCCGTTGCATCGGGGCTTGCCAACGGTCTAATTGTGCTGAACAAACACAACCGTAATTAAAAAACGCCATTTAATTCTCGAAATGTCAATGAGTAAAGGTGTTTATTTGGGTGTCCGAACTTAGTTTCATTGACAAAAAAAATTATTAATGGCTAGAAATTTTTTCAGATTTTTCACTGAAAATAAACCCGCACGGGGGACCGGAAAAAAAAATATATTCCCGACGTCAACTGGTTAAAGAGAAGCTTAATTTCTTATTCATCTTCTTTCACAGGTTTTTTCCATTTGATCTTGCAAGCTATACTATTAATACAAATCTAAATATAATGTCACAATACTTACATGGAGAAGTTGATTTGGTCGAGCTGCCTGATTACTGACCTTCCCCGTGACCTCAAGTAATCTAGTAGATTACCCTGTAACCAATAACATGTGGACAGAAATATGTTATGCCAGGGTACAGGGGATGATAACCAGTAGCATAAATGGAGGCATTCACAGCGTAGCATGCATTAAACATGCCCTTGTGCTTGTGCGCGACAGCAAGTCACCCAAGATGAACTGCTTCTTTTGAGACTTTGCATGTCAGTCTGTTGAATACGTCATGAATGGCCCAACTCCAGTGTTCTTGGAGTACTATGCTGTGTACTACATGTAGGAGTGACATGGTCGAGCGGTTTAGTGCATCGGATTTGTGTTCTGATGGCTGAGTCGTCAGAATGTGGGTTCGAATCCCGACCGCGACCGGGGTACTTGTGTCCTTGAGCAAGACACTTTACCATAATTGCTTCTCTCCACCCAGGAGTAAATGGGTACCTGTGAGGGCAGAGTTGGTTGTTGTGTTTGATTAGCCCTATATGCGCTGTAATGGCAACAATTGAGCTGTATACTCCCCAGAGAGCAGAGATGGTTTCAGGAATGCGCCTGATGAGCAGGGGTAATAATGTAATGCGCCTTGAGCACCAGTTTGGTGGATACGTGCGCTATATTCGTCGTCGTCGTCGTCGTCGTCGTCATCATCATGATTGGCATACTTACCTACATGTATTAGACTTATTAGACTTATGGAACTAGACATGAAGTATTAAGGGATGGATCCAGGGTCGCATAAAAGTAGGGCACATAATGATAAAGAGGGGAACACAGCCAAAAAGTAGGGGCACAAAATTTGTTATACATGTACGTTATATTTGACCCCGATATGAAACCCTTCTGGTGAGTACACGCAATCATCGAAGGTGTGTCTGAATTGACCGTAAAAGTTTCTGAATGGTCAGTTCAGTCACGCCTATGATGAAAATCAAAATGATCTTTAATATCACCATTAACCCTAACTCCCTAGGCCCATTTGCTTACACATAACCTGAATCCTTCCTAACTCCCTAGGCCCATTTGCTTACACATAACCTGAATCCTTCCTAACTCCCTAGGCCCATTTGCTTACACATAACCTGAATCCTTCCTAACTCCCTAGGCCCATTTGCTTACACATAACCTGAATCCTTCCTGACTCCCTAGGCCCATTTGCTTACACATAACCTGAATCCTTCCTAACTCCCTAGGCCCATTTGCTTACACATAACCTGAATCTTTCCTAACTCCCTAGGCCCATTTGCTTACACATAACCTGAATCCTTCCTAACTCCCTAGGCCCATTTGCTTACACATAACCTGAATCCTTCCTAACTCCCTAGGCCCATTTGCTTACACATAACCTGAATCCTTCCTAACTCCTAGGCCCATTTGCTTACACATAACCTGAATCCTTCCTAACTCCCTAGGCCCATTTGCTTACACATAACCTGAATCCTTCCTAACTCCCTAGGCCCATTTGCTTACACATAACCTGAATCCTCCAAAATCCTTCAGTAGTAAAGCAAGCACATGACATGTATGCACACATGTGTTTCTAATCTGTGATACATGTACATGGCCAGGGACCATCCCTGCATGCATGGAGCAATAAACAGTGTCCACTGACCCAACCACTAACCTTGCAATCACTACAACAAACATGGATGTACATGTACCATGGAAAGACAAGTATGCCTAATAACCTCAACCCTCCAAAATCCTTCACTTTTGCAAAAAGCATGTAGCATGTAACCTCAATCCTTCAAAATCCTTCACTTTAGCAGAGAGGATTTTGGAGGATTTGGGAAGGTTGGGGTTAATAATACTGACCTTTGACATAAATTCCAGTACTATCCATAGAGTAGCTCCCTCCGACACACCGATTAACTGCACCAAGTTGGGATGTCTTAATTGTCTGCAAGAGTTTAATACAACAGGGGTGTTGAGTAAGATCAGCCTGAATAGACGATGCGAAACCAAGATACCTAATGGAAGACAAGTACAGTGCATGTGCATCCATGGACCTGTTTGTTTTACACAGTTCTTGATCTCAGTCACCTGACAGTCAGTACTGGGCCTAATTTCATAGAGCCACTAAGCAATTAATTATTTGCTTACTGTACATTTGTTCATTTCATAATGCTGCTACTTATTAAGCATAGAGAAAGGCACGCTAACTTGTCGGCTGTTACTGCTAGAAAATGAGTGACGCAACAAAACAAATCCACCGTGAATGCGCACACACTGCTCTGAATTTTCTTGCTAACCTGTGAAATACGCTTACGCTTAAGCAAATTTTTCTGCTATATATAGTTTGCTTCCTAGTAAGCAGTGCTATGAAATTGGGCCCAGTTTGGACGGTTTACTGATCTGGATCGGGAATTTGCCGATCCTGCTCATGCAGTTATATCGTCGCATCAGTGCAACAAGGTCGTATCATAGTTACGACCTTGTTGCAGACATGGATTTTGCTCAGTGCAACAAGGTCGTATCTTTTCACAGAGTTCCAGGATGAACACACAAAACCTATGGAAGAAGATACAATGTTGCACTCAATTGTTTTAATGTATGCAAATTTATGCACTACTGCACATAAGACTTTGTTGCATTTTTTAGATACGACCTTGTTGCACTGATGCGACGATATATATGTGAAATCCAAGATAACAACAACACAATGAGGACCATCAATACAGTGTTTGTGAACTCAAGTTCTGGTATTGCCAGCAGCAGGGTGTGGGTTCGAGCCCCGGTCGTGACACTTGTGTCCTTGAGCAAGGTACTTAACCATAATTGCTTCGTCCTTCGGATGGGACGTAAAGCCGTAGGTCCCGTGTGTTGTATAATGCACGTAAAGTGGATTGTCGTGCGGTCTAGCGCATTGAACTCAAGTTCTGGTGTTGCCAGCAACAGAGTGTGGGTTCGAGCCCCGGCCGTGACACCTGTGTCCTTGAGCAAGACACTTAACCATAATTGCTTCTCTCCACCCAGGGGTTAAATGGGTACCTGTGAAGGCAGAGATGGTTTGCTCTATATGCGCTAGAAATGGCAGCAATTGAGCTGTATACTCCCCAGGGAGCTGAGATGGTTTCAGGAATGATTTATGAGCCTTATGAGCCTTATGAGCAGGGATAATAATATAATGCACCTTGAGCGCCACTTAGTTGGTGGATACGTGCGCTATATAAATCTATACATTATTATTATTATTATTATTAATTACAAACACTTCTTCAAACAATTTATCATTGCCATCAGATGATGTCTATACAAAGTTCTAAACTTAGGGTTAGCCATGTAAGCATACAATCCTTTAACTCTCCTACTACTACAAGTGTCAAAATCAGTCAAAATGTTGATATACTTGCCAAGGTTCATCTAGTGCACTTAAAAAGTCAAACACTGTCAAACCTTACGTGCAGTAAAGTACATTTACAGGTCAAAACGAGTCGACCGTTTTTGACTGGTGAAAGCATTGTCTGGTATTGTTCAAGGTGGTCAAGATGACAGTAAAAACCAGTCAAAAATGCCGCTGTGTGCACATTTGGGTCAACAGTCAAAACAGGCAGTTGACTGATTTTGACTTCTATAGCAACTTCCCACTAAAGTACAACAATAGTAGGAGGGTTAATGCAAAGTAAACATGCATACTTGTTAAAGGGAAGGTACAACATTGGTAAAATGTTGGCACAACTGTTTCTATGAGTATGCTTACTCTCTTTGAATCAAGATGTACATTGAAGGGAAGGCACAGCATTGGTAATGTTGGCAAAACTGCTTCTATGAGTATGCTTACTCTCTTTGAATCAAGATGTACATTGAAGGGAAGGTACAGCATTGGTAATGTTGGCAAAACTGCTTCTATGAGTATGCTTACTCTCTTTGAATCAAGATGTACATTAAAGGGAAGGTACAACATTGGTAAAATGTTGGCACAACTGTTTCTATGAGTATGCTTACTCTCTTTGAATCAAGATATACATTGAAGGGAAGGCACAGCATTGGTAATGTTGGCACAACTGTTTCTATGAGTATGCTTACTCTCTTTGAATCAAGATATACATTGAAGGGAAGGCACAGCATTGGTAATGTTGGCAAAACTGCTTCTATGAGTATGCTTACTCTCTTTGAATCAAGATATACATTGAAGGGAAGGCACAGCATTGGTAATGTTGGCACAACTGTTTCTATGAGTATGCTTACTCTCTTTGAATCAAGATATACATTGAAGGGAAGGTACAACATTGGTAATGTTGGCACAACTGTTTCTATGAGTATGCTTACTCTCTTTGAATCAAGATGTACATTGAAGGGAAGGCACAGCATTGGTAATGTTGTCACAACTGTTTCTATGAGTATGCTTACTCTCTTTGAATCAAGATGTACATTGAAGGGAAGGTACAACATTGGTAACGTTGGCACAACTGTTTCTATGAGTATGCTTACTCTCTTTGAATCAAGATATACATTGAAGGGAAGGTACAGCATTGGTAACGTTGGCACAACTGTTTCTATGAGTGTGCTTACTCTCTTTGAATCAAGATATACATTGAAGGGAAGGTACAACATTGGTAATGTTGGCAAAACTGTTTCTATGAGTGTGCTTACTCTCTTTGAATCAAGATATACATTGAAGGGAAGGCACAGCATTGGTAATGTTGGAAAAACTGCTTCTATGAGTGTGCTTACTCTCTTTGAATCAAGATATACATTGAAGGGAAGGTACAGCATTGGTAATGTTGGAAAAACTGCTTCTATGAGTGTGCTTACTCTCTTTGAATCAAGATATACATTGAAGGGAAGGTACAGCATTGGTAATGTTGGCACAACTGTTTCTATGAGTATGCTTACTCTCTTTGAATCAAGATATACATTGAAGGGAAGGTACAGCATTGGTAATGTTGGCACAACTGTTTCTATGAGTGTGCTTACTCTCTTTGAATCAAGATGTACATTGAAGGGAAGGTACAGCATTGGTAATGCTGGCAACACTGCTTCTATGAGTGTGCTTACTCTCTTTGAATCAAGATGTACATTGAAGGGAAGGTACAGCATTGGTAATGTTGGTACAACTGTTTCTATGAGTGTGCTTACTCTCTTTGAATCAAGATGTACATTGAAGGGAAGGTACAGCATTGGTAATGTTGGCAAACTGCTTCTATGAGTATGCTTACTCTCTTTGAATCAAGATATACATTGAAGGGAAGGTACAGCATTGGTAATGTTGGCAACACTGCTTCTATGAGTATGCTTACTCTCTTTGAATCAAGATGTACATTGAAGGGAAGGTACAGCATTGGTAATGTTGGCAAAACTGCTTCTATGAGTGTGCTTACTCTCTTTGAATCAAGATGTACATTGAAGGGAAGGCACAGCATTGGTAATGTTGGCAACACTGCTTCTATGAGTATGCTTACTCTCTTTGAATCAAGATATACATTGAAGGGAAGGCACAACATTGGTAATGTTGGCAAAACTGCTTCTATGAGTATGCTTACTCTCTTTGAATCAAGATATACATTGAAGGGAAGGCACAGCATTGGTAATGTTGGCAACACTGCTTCTATGAGTATGCTTACTCTCTTTGAATCAAGATATACATTGAAGGGAAGGTACAGCATTGGTAATGTTGGCAACACTGCTTCTATGAGTATGCTTACTCTCTTTGAATCAAGATATACATTGAAGGGAAGGCACAGCATAGGTAATGTTGGCAACACTGCTTCTATGAGTATGCTTACTCTCTTTGAATCAAGATATACATTGAAGGGAAGGTACAGCATTGGTAATGTTGGCAACACTGCTTCTATGAGTGTGCTTACTCTCTTTGAATCAAGATGTACATTGAAGGGAAGGTACAGCATAGGTAATGTTGGCAACACTGCTTCTATGAGTATGCTTACTCTCTTTGAATCAAGATATACATTGAAGGGAAGGTACAGCATTGGTAATGTTGGCAACACTGCTTCTATGAGTATGCTTACTCTCTTTGAATCAAGATATACATGTACATTACAAAACAATCTAGTGAAAGTTCTATCTTATTACAGTGTGTTTACAAAAAAGTGAACATGCATTCAAATATTTTGCACTCATTCTAATGTGGATTTAGGAAAGAGGTCTCTTTATCTAAATTCACACTGGAAATTATTTCAAGTTTTCTTAAAAATGAAAGCACCTCAGACAAAATCATTTCTAGGGAAGATTGATACTATCATCAGCTTTAAACCAAATAAGTTTCAGATTTGGTTATTTTTACCAATCCTATACCTTACCTTTAAACCATGCTTAACCAACACAATTTTTTTCCAATAGTAACTAAGCACAAATTTTGCATTAATTAGTACCATGATATTGTGCGATAGTTCATTACTTACGTCATAATTGATGCCTCTGCAAGGAAGCTCTGACTCTGAATCTTGTCATCTTTCATCACCTTGATGGCAACATTCTGACCTTGATATACTCCTTTCCTTACCTCTGGTTTTGGGAACGACAAAGATGATGTGAAAATGGCTTGAGTTTAGGTTTAGATGGGTTGGGTTGGACTGGACTGAGTTTCAGTTAAATTGGTTTGGGTTGAGTTGAGTTGGCTTGGATTGTGTTAGATTGGATTTGGTTGAGGATGGGATGGGATGGGATGGGATGGGATGGGATGGGATGGGATGGGATGGGATGGGATGGGATGGGATGGGATGGGATGGGATGGTTTGGGTTGGATTGGGTTGGGTTGGATGGTTGGGTTGGATTGGGTAAAGTCAGGTTAGATTGGGTTGGGTTAGGTTGGGTTGAGCTGGGCTGGGATGGGCTGGGATGGGCGAGGATAGGTTTGGTTGGACAGAGTTTGGGTTGAATTGGGTTTAAGTTTGATTGATATTAAGCTGGTTGGGTTGGATTGGGTAAAGTCAGGTTATATTGGGTTGGGTTAGGTTGGGTTGGGTTAGGTTGGGTTGAACTGGGCTGGGATGGGCTGGAATGGGCTAGGATAGGTTGGGTTGGACAGAGTTTGGGTTGAACTGGGTTTAAGTTTGGTTGATATTAAGCTGGTTGGGTTGGGTTAGGATAGGATGGGTTTGGATAGATGAGTTAACATGTTAAAATGTAATTAATTGCCTGTATTTACCTCCAAAGTTCCCCTTGCCAATGACTCTTCCTTGTGTGATTTGACTTCTGTCGATGGACCAGCCAGCTAAGATAAAGAAAACATTTTCATCAAGTTAAAACATGGTACAACTGTACTTACCAGGTCTCAATGTGTCTCACACCATAAACAATCAATTAATATGTATCAAAACCATTCTACTATCATGTATTAAAGTGTTAACCTTTTATGAGAAAATGCAGAAAAATTACTTGAAAGTTTCAATCTAAAACTACTGTAACTTTGTGTGACTAATCCTAGTCCTGATCAAGGAAATAAATAGTTTGCAGGAGTCTTTATTCCTCAAAAAGGAGAGCCCCTTTTACGTATATATGCAATATTTTTGGAATATGATTCATTGTCATCTTGACATCTAACTTACTTTTCAGTTTTACTTTTTGAAAAAAAAGAATTTGGGGAAATGATGAGTACATACATGTACTGTACATGTATAAATGATTTATACATTAATTTTTCTTTATGGCCCAAATTGTACAGTACAAAATGATTACAATCAAGGCCTCAGACCCGCATGTCGGCATTTTTAGTTTTCTTGTTTTTTGCTATGAAATAATACAGAATTGCAGCCATAATTGCTGGATTGATTGGAATTCTGCCGTGCTGTGTTTTAAATGACTCTTTCACATAGAGGTACAATGTACTGTATGAACATTTGCCCATTTTGTGAGGCCTCTCTTAGCCACCATACTTTGTGTATGGGAAATTTGGTTTGGTTCCAATAACCGTATATGACATAAAACACAATAAAGGGGGCCACTTTCCTACCGTCACGTTAGCAGTTTTTCTAATGGTTGTAATTATTTTTTTAATATCTGGAACCACCAAAAAAGAATTTCAACATTTGAATAGACATGCATGCTTATCCTAAAGATAATTTGAGTTGATTATTACTATTATTTTTTTAATTACCCTAAAATTTCCATCAATAAATGGACGGAAAAGTGAGGTAACTTTTTCCGTCCAATTTGAGGGTACAAAATAAATAAAAAAATAAAAAAATAAAATAAATCAACTCAAATTAGTTCTTGTATAAGCCTGCATGTCCATTCACATGTTGAAACACTTTTTGGTCGGTTTCAGGTACTTAAAAAAAAAATAACAACCATTGGAAAAACTGCTAACGTGACGGATGCAAAGTGGCCCCCTTTATTGTGTTTTATGTCGTATGTATTTCACTGGTTTGCCAAAACAAAATATTACCAAAAAAAAGCATGTCACCGCACCAATTTTGAAGTCGACCTACATGAATGACCAGAAACCAGAGTATAATACAGTGCATTAATTTAACCCTAACCCCCTAGGTATTCTGGCTAGGAACCTTCCTGAATCCTCCAAAATCCATCAGTGCACTTTTGGAAACATGCCCTTATCTTCAAAATGCACCGTGCATTTTCGTTGATCTTTCATATTCAGCACTTATGGCCTGTACTTCTTGCCAGGTAGTAATTTTGTCCCATTTGAAGAGGTGAAAGTACCAGTTTCCAACAGTGCTGAATTTTTCCCAAAAAAGTGCCCCTTGGAGGATTTTGCAGGATATGGGGTGGTTAGGGTTAACAAAAGTTTTATTTGCCTAAGATTTCATCCAACAGATACACACGTGTATACATTGTATTACAAGATTTCTCCAGAATTCCATTACCCAAGAAACCCTATACTAGTGGGTGTCATTTCTTACCTTTTTCAAAAGAGTATCCCCCATCTTTAACTACTGGGGTGATGAGGCGACTAACAAGACCATCCGCGTCGTCTGAGTAATGCTGCAATTTCAATCAAAACAAAAAATCTATGTAGTGTAAATTTGGCATGAAAGACAAAATTGATTTTGATAAATATTAGCGCCCTCTATTTCACTTCTTCCACTGTTCAATATTTTGCTTACAATGCAATTTCTAGTACTCTAAGTCCCAGGGTTTGTTTCCCCGGACCCTTGATTGTCCGTTATGAACATGCAATCCATACAAGGATGCTACTTTTGCTCATGCATATCCAGCGCCAACGCAATGCATAAAGCAACACCAGTGAGAGCCTTGTGTGCGTGCCACATCCTCCCGCCACGTGGCTTGGAGCCGTCCTTTGGACTTGGTCTATTTTTCGCCTACTTTCCTCGCAGTCCACCCTACACACCGAACACGGTTCGTGGGTGTAGCACGGCCAAACAGTCACCGTGACTGACCCACTCCGTGGTCCGTGTGCCGTACTCCCATGCACAACCGCTGCTCCCCTCATGCAATAGCTTAGCACCCCAAGTAAGCATTGTCCCTTAGAACATGCCCTCCTTTCTCAGTTGTCACTCACTTTACTTTCGTCAAATACCTTTCCTTATATGGAACAAGGACCTGTTGTATAACCTGATTTTGCACACGTTTCTACCCTTAGACGTGGAAGGCAAGCTTCTCATTGGCTAAGACGCTAAACTAGGCTAGTCTTATTCATTCCTAGTGACCCTACAGTCAGTTTTGAGTATACATGTAAGAATAGATGTTGTACTTCTTGTTAATACTTCTTGTTATAGCCACAGAGAAATAAATAAAATATTCGTACGGCCCAAGAAGCTTCTCTTATAAGTGTAATTTCTTTATCTTGTAGCACCCCTCTTTTTAAAGTGTTACATTTGGTGGCAGCGGTGGGATTCGAACCCACACCATCGAAATGAGTGTAGGTGGGACTTTAACTTATCATGTTTTCATCTACTAGGCATGCAGTGCAAAGCAAGCATTCTTGATAACAATTCTGTGAGTCACAGTAAAGCATGCCAGTTAAAGACATAACACTTTACTTGAGGAAAGGAAAACAAATAAATGCCTTGGCATATCTGTTTCATTAGCAATACTCAGAAGGACTAGAGCAACCCTGTATGAAGACTTGCAATCATGCAGGTAAGGGGTGCAAATCCCTTTACAAATTCTTTTGTTTCATTCATTGACATGCATGTGTGTACAGGGCTGCAGCTGAAGAATGTGACATGTGGAACAGCAAGTCCTTTGGGTCAGTGCACATTTCTCTTGTGTCATTGAAGCAAACAATTGGTTATTGACTGCCATTTGAAGCAATACATTGCAGTAATATTGTATCCAAATTTGGTACATTTTCATGCACAGAATTTTATTTGGTGATCTGTTAAAATTTTATAAGTTTCTTTTTTGGCTCAGTGTATATGCATGTATATGCATGTAATACGCATATAAAAATAATACATATGCATGTATACATATGCATGTATACATATGCATGTATACATATGCATGTAATACATACATGCATGTAATACATATGCATGTAATACATATGCATGTATACATATGCATGTAATACATATGCATGTAATACATATGCATGTAATACATACATATGCATGTAATACATACATATGCATGTAATACATATGCATGTAATACATATGCATGTAATACATATGCATGTAATACATATGCATGTAATACATATGCATGTAATACATACATGTATGCATGCAATACATACATGTAATACACTGTAACTGAATGCAATTTTCATCATTTTGTTGTTAACAACACAGTGTACATGTTATGTATTATAATTAAAGCTAAAACTTTCACAGGTTGGATTTCTAATGTATCTCTTGATACATTAAGCATACTTGTAAAAGCAGTTCTGGCAACATTAGGCCAAAAAAAAAACATGTCACCTCAGACTCATGCATCCGCATTATTAATTTTCTGGTTTTTTTTTGCTATGAAACGATGTCCAATTGCAGCCAAAATTGCTGGATCGATTAGAATTCTGCCATGCTGTGCTTTAAACAACTTTTTCCTATAGGGCTATGAACATTTGCCCAATTTGTGAGGCCTCTCTTAGCCACTATTTATAGCCAGCAATACCTTTGGGTGTCTTTTGGACGCCCTGTTTGCTAAATAGACACCCTGTTTTATTTGTAATACACATGAGGAAGTATAGAAAGTTGAACAATTTGGACACCCTGGTTTTCAAAGAATAACAAATTTGAATGCCCTGTTTGCTAAATAGACACCCTGTTTTATTTGTAATACACATGAGGAAGTATAGCAAGTTGAACAATTTGGACACCCTGGTTTTCAATGAATAACAAACTTGGACGTCCTATTTCCAAATCCTGGCTTAAACTCTGGCCACCATACATTAGGGAAATTTGGTCCCCATGAATACAATGTGTCACATATATTTTTCTGTTGGCAAAAACAAAAAACGCACCGCACCGATTTTGAAGCCGATCGATGACCAGAAACTGGAGATTTCTTTATTGGCCTTACCAATGTTATACCTTCCCCTGAACACAATTACCCAACTTCCACTTCCACTTGCATTTAATTTCTTTATATTTAATTTCTTTATATCTTATTACTATTTATTATTATTATCCATCTATTATTATTGCTACAACCCTTATAATATTATTGTATGTTTACTTATATCCATAATGTATATTTTGATAAGTGTGGAAAAAATATTAAAGAACTGAACTGAACTGAACTTACCGCAACCAGTTCAGGCAGCGAGGTAAAGTATTCCTCTTCATCGATGGTCAATCTCCTTCGATCTAAGATCACCCTATAGTGCTCCACCTTGGAGTCTATACAAACACACAGCGTGTAGTCCCCTACGTAGTGGGTACTTTCTCTAACCAGAAACCTGCCAGTCTTCCGCGGTTCCAGTAATTTTTCTGCTTCTTCCCTGGTGATTTTTCCATGAAACCATCTGAAACAAAGACCATGAGAATATTAAGCATGTACATGTATGTAGATCAATTGGTAGAAATTCCAAGTTTATTTTGTGTCATTTCCAAAGGAGTTGGGGTGAATATAAATTACCTTTTTGTGTAGAGATGTAAATGTGATTAAGGAAAGGTAGCAGATACAGTACAGCATTGTTTTTTGTTATAGTAACATACATGTACATACTGTATACATGTACATGTACATGTATACATATGTTCATCCCAGCATACATGTAGTCTTTTTTACTAACATCATGCATGTATTGTATTTATATTACATTTATTTACCCAGGGTACATGTATGCCCATATTTAAGAACTGATTTCCATTAGGTCCCTGCATAATATACATGGAGTGCCATGGTCGAGCGGTCTAGTGCATCGGATTTGTGTTCTGATGGCCGAGTCGTCAGAATGAGGGTTCGAATCCCAACCGCGACCATGGTGCTTGTGTCCTTGAGCAAGACACTTTACCATAATTGCTTCTCTCCACCCAGGGGTAAATGGGTACCTGTGAGGGCAGAGTGGGTTGTTGTGTTTGATTAGCCCTATATGCGCTGTAATGGCAGCAATTGAGCTGTATACTCCCCAGGGAGCTGAGATGGTTTCAGGAATGATTTATGAGCCTGATGAGCAGGGGTAATAATACAATGCGTCTTGAGCACCAGTTTGGTGGATACGTGCGCTATATAAGTCCACATTATTATTATTATTATTATTACGTATAAAACACATGAAAATGTGGCCATGAAAATAAGATTTATTTATAACACAAAATTATGTAATTATACAACATTACTTAAAATAATAAATTACAGTTACATATGTACATGTACATGTACATGTACCTTGAAATCTTTGGTTAAGTGAACACAAGAAAATGATACACTGTACAGTATGTACATTAACCCTAACCCCCTAGGTATTCTGGCTTGGTACCTTCCTGGATCCTCCAAAATCCTCCAACGTGCACTTTTGGAAACATGCCCTTATCTTCAAAATGCACCATGCATTTTCGTTGATCTTTCATATTAATAATAATAATAATAATAATAAAGATTTTTAGCGCGCACATATCCACCCTGCTGGGCGCTCAAGGCGCGGAAACAAAGAAAAAACATTAATACAAACAATATACAATGATAGCATAGGGAAAACAAATTATGTACCGAGATACATGTACCTACAATGCAATTACAATTATATTCAGCACTTATGGCCTGTACTTTTTGCCAGGTAGTAATTTTGCCCCATTTGAAGAGGTGAAAGGACCAGTTTCCAACAGTGCTGAATTTTCCCCAAAAAGTGCCCCTCGGAGGATTTTGCAGGATTTGGGATGGTTAGGGTTAAAGCAATGTTTAAAACAATATAAATTCAAGGCAATACACATGTACAATAAAGGGAAAATATCATCACAATCAACATGACATGGAATCAGAGTCCCAGTTTTGGATTAAGCCAGAGACTGGAAATAATACCCCACATGATAAGGTCATATATGTATTACCGTTGCTGCTGAATAAATGAGCCAGTATAATTGTCAGTCACAGTGTTCATCTTAAACAAGAAAACCGATTCCATGCCCTGTTGGAAGTCTGCTGTCATCGTGACGGTATTGTCCCTTTAATTCGCCGAGTACAAGAAGGGCAAAAACCCTGCAAAAACCCTTTTTGGGGAAAAAAAACACCAGGAAATCTCTCAGAATGATTACGTACCAACTTCCCACTGAAGTACATGTAAGTTTTAATTTTATAGCTAGTGACCAATGTTGTATCTGCCCTTTAAAAGTAAATTTAGAGAAATGTTTTTATTCAAAAACACTTTAACATCTGTCTGTACTGTTTCCTGGAACGGTCATCATTATACTCAGTTAACTTTTATTACACAGGAACCATCTTTGTCTGATTCCCTACGCAATTAGGCTTGGGCGATGACACGATAATATCGAATATCACAATGTTTTTTTTTATTCGATTGTGATATGACCCGCTCTGCGAAAAAGGGTATTAAGGGACGCTATGCTATTACCCGTAAAGGGCTGTTCTATGTGGAGAGGGTGAAAAAAAAATTCACAACGTGATTTTTTTTTTGTTGGTTTATTGGCTTCTATTATACATGTATCAATACTTTCATAATTTATTTACAGAAATATTATTATTGATGATGAGTAAAGATGAAAAAACAAAAGTTTAAATTTTACACATTATGCAAATTAGCAAAAATATTTGAAAAAATACTTCAAGATGCTTGATAATTCAAATTTATATTGCACAAGCATTCCTAAAGGAGCTCAAAAGGAACATAACTGTTGCTATGGGCATTCAAGAGAGTTTCTTCTTAGCTCATTTCTTTTTCCACTTGCTGTGTTTAAAGGGCTGTATCTCTGAAGGCACTTCCGTTAATTTGTACAATATGAATATATGCAAAAATCAGTATATCTCCAGAATGCAAAATGCCACAGGGTTCAAACCTACACCAAATTAAAACTTATAATGTAACCAATTCAGCTATGTATGTAACTCAATTTTTAAATTTTGTCCCGTAATACCTATTTTTGTGGAGCCGGTCACATATCGAGAACTTTTCAAATTATCAAGATATCGGCAAATCGTGACGAAAAAAATATATCGCGATTAAAAAAAAAAAATGCTTGATTGTCAGTCGTGTGAGAAATTCCATGGAAAAAAACTTAGGAAGTCTTCAGCTTTCGGAAGTGAAAAACAAAGTCAAGTGAACTCGGGCTGTTGATTGGGACGCACGACGCAGTAACCGTCCCACATAATTATTACGCAAACGAATTTGCCAATGGCCATGGTGCACTAGTGAACGGCGCGATTCCACATGTCTCTCTGGTAAGCACTGGCAATTTATAGTGATGCGTGTATATGGGTACATTCCTGTTATTATCGGCTCTAAAGCACTCATGCGTGAAAAAAACAATCGCGATATTATCGAAAATCGCGATATATGTTTGACGATATATCGTGGATGAAAAATATCGATATTGCCCAAGCATATGCAATAACAAACTAGTGTTGATTCTCTCATTAAGGTGCCAGACTACTGTACATTGTATGTATATTTACCCTTCCAGCCATGTGTATAATATGTACAAATGCGTACGTGTGTACAACTGTACGTGTGTACGTGTGTACGTGTGTACATGTACGTGTGTATGCAAGAAAAACCAAGATGGCAGCACCATGATACATGTAAATGCATTTTAAGTTGGATTTTGGCCAACAAAATCTCCGGTTTCTGGTCATACATGTATGTATAGGTTGGCTTCTAAAACAGTGGGGTGACGCACCATTTTTTAGTTTTTTTCTTGCCAGTCAGTGAAATTACATACATGTCGTGTACGTGGTTAGCCCTCCTACAATCAGTGCAATTTTTGAAACAACCCATTCAGGCCACTCCAAGCCATTAGCTGTTGCCAGTGGCCTCCTATGGTTACCCTTCTGTGCACTGTCACACCACTGAGATTACATGGTAATGTGGTCTCCCATCGATACATTGCAGGCCATATGTTCAAACATTTACAGTGGCCTTGGGTGACGCACAGTTGATTTTGTAAGATTACATGGAAAGGACAGCAGGCTTGTACATGTATGTACTGAAGGTTGCTCAAGAGCAGAATTTTGTGGATCGGAGTGGCCCCCTTTATTGTGTTTTATGTCATACATGTATGCCATGCATGTTAGTGTGCATTGGCTGGCCCCCTTCCGTGTATTTTAAATAATTGCCCACTGCGAATATATAGTTGAGCCTGAATAAGTCACAGCCTGTAGATGAAGATACTTTATGTAGGTTCCATTTAAATGGAAACAATTCCAGAAACAAAACTAGAGCTCAAGTGTTTGTTAGAACAAACACATGGTGTTCGTGTCAACTTCCGGTTCAATCAAATTATCATTGATGATGTCAATCATATTTTACAAAGGTGTATCATCTTTTATTATAAACAATATCAATTTCATATTCGAAAGTCCTATCAATTTTGCTTCAGAATGTGTTAAATTTGAACTTCCTGTTTGGATGGAAGTAAAGGTCAGATCAGGTGATTTGAAGGTCATATATATGACACAATAAAACTTCCTCATGATCATCAAAAAATAACATTAGTACCTGCTTTGGTTCAATATCTGAGATTGGAAATTATTCCCTTTTTTAAAATGCCGCTAGGGGACGCTCTGAACTTTGATGACATCATCAAAGATTTGTTTTAAAGATAAGATGTCACCAGTCACTTTATTCACAGAAGTCATATTCAAATTTCCTATGGTTTTGAGATAGAAAATTATTATTTTACTAAACCCGCTGCCAGAGGGCACTGTGATAGGTGATGACATCAGTCACATTTTTGAAAAGGTCACATGTCAATAGTAATTTCGTACATGGAAGGCACACCCAAATACCATATCACCTTGGCTGTAGACCCTATAAAAGTGTTTCAGAATATTTTTTCACTTAAACTTCCGGTTTCGACCGGAAGGAGAAGTCAGATTGGGTCATTTCTGTGTACGAAATGTCACATAATTCAAGATCTGTAAGATGATGCAGAGATTGTGTAAATTATGTTTTGTGATTCATGAGATATGATTTTTTTGAAATATTAAAATTGGATTTTAGTGTATTTCGATATCTTATGACGTCACCATGATGTCACAACTTTACCTGAAACTATATGTCATAAATCTATTGACAACTACATGTTATGGTCTAAGTATGTGTCAAGTTTGAAGGCTCTGCAAACATTGGAACTATGGATTTTTGTTAGATAAGTCTCATCGAGAAGAAGGAGAAGAAAACAAAAAACAAAACAAAAAATTCAAGGTGTGTTCGCCCTATCACAAGAACACCTAATCATAATTTGCGATTGCCTATTATGTGGAGAATTTCTGTAGGGAATACTTAACATTGGTTCTTGTCCTTGTTCTGAGGTCATATCCTAATTGATTAAAAGGTTAAGCCTCAAAGAGGTTGTCAATCTGTCAACATACTAGCAGACTGTTTGGGCACAGGCTAAGAGTCTTTGGAGTTTGGTTAATGGCAATCAAAGAGCATAAAAATGTACATGTATGTGTGGAGGGTCTGCAAGCAAACAATCTGATGACAGCATGCAGGAAAGAGTGGGCTCATCAGTATTAAGTGATGTCAAAAGTCTATTCCCTACACACTGGTACAAATACTGGATGCTGTCACTACATTTACAAGCTAGCTTGTACGTACATGTATGTACATGTGTACACATACGCATGTACACACATCAAGCATGATGAGTTTGGGATTTAAGTGATAAAACTACATACATGTAGTAGATCTATGTACAATATACTAACTAGATGCATAATGTGCTTCAGTATACATGTAGTCCCATAACATGCACTTTACAAGGGTGTGATTGACAAAATAAAAAATCCTGAAAAATGGGAAGCCGGGCCTGGGTCTCCCTTTGGTCTAGAGGACAAAGCCCCCTGAACCTCCTGGATGTTTAACCCTCCTACATGTACATGTACATGTATGCCCAGGCTGAAATTTGGCCCAGTAAGCACCGCACCCACAGACAGTCACTTGAGTATTTTTGGTTGCATTGCCAATTGTTCACACATGTGTATAAGAGTGCTGGAGTTAGTGGCAAAGTCAAACACACTTGTGTATGTCTTACAAGTTATGCAGAGTCACACAGAGCTGTGTATGTACTGCATAAGTTACAGTTGGTTTGACCTCCTACTAAAGCCATGTCCTTGCATTTATTTGAGTGCACTGCACAAAGTCAATGGGTTGGGAGTGACATAAACATTTTTAGTGTCTTTGACTGTTAAACCTATAGGAGGGTTTTTTGGAGGACTTACAAACACTCCACATCCCACAAACATGAATCTAGAGGTTTGGACACAATACATGCTACTTCCTTCTTTCCTTGATGGCTAGATGTACTTCTCTTCTTTCAAGAAAATTTTGAGGCAAATCTCATTTTGAGAAATCACAGGCCCGACTTGATCAGCACAAATACAGTACACCAGGCCTGGAATGTCATTCTTGTAGGGACAAGGCCACTTGTCCTGAGTAAAGGGCACTTTCATTAGAATATCAGAATGCCTAATCGGAATTTCTTTTAAGGGGCACAACATAATGTACAACAAACACTTTATCACACTTATAATCACACACAATTATGTCCAATCAGACACAATTGGTTTCATGATCCAATTGATTAGTTGCCAATTAAACAATTAATAAAAAATAAAAAATTTAAAACCAGTTTATTTGAATAAGTCCAACTGGAATGAGTTGGAAAAAATTACAATCTTTAACAAAATCCTGTAAATGCTCAATCAAACTCTTGCAAACTAGTCCATAATGATTGGTGAACTCGATAAACCTTCACATTTCGGGAAAACTGCCAACCTGTATTTGTAATTTGAGTAACATGCTATCCATAACCCTCAGCATTCTGCTCTCTTTGCTGGAGAATAAAATCACAATTTAAAACAAAACAAAAAACAACATGCTTGTTAACAGGCATGCACAAATTACTTGTAACCCAAAAATGCAAACCACAATTGCTTATCCAAAGATAAGACAAGAGAACACCCAATTCTTTTTAATCAATCACACAATTTAGTGATGTGATTGAAGCATGAAAGCACTTCTACATGTAAGTCTCTCTTAACCAATTCCACATTCTGACCCAATGGTCAAATTGGTACGTACATGTATAAGGTCAAATGACTGATATGACCTCATTTTTGTACCGAATTTTTGTAATCTCTTGGAACCGGTTCCAACTCGGAACCGAGTTTTTTTGTTTGTTTAACCGAACCGGCTCCATAAATTGTGGAACTGCCAAAGCCTCAGCATGACCACTCTCAGCCAGAGCTTTCGAGCATGCATCAACCCCCTTATGAATCACGTACACTGTACTAGCCAAGAATAATTTCACTTTTTTGGATTTAAACATCATCGACAGGTACATGGTACTGCACATACATGTATGGTGTAATCTATGGCTTGTATCTTCATGGGCAAACTATAGAGGAACTCATGTTGGCTTCAGCCCCAGGCTATCCTTGGATTTGGTGGCACTATATCGACAACATATTCTTCATTTGGACCAGTGATAAGGAGAGTCTAACCAGGTTTACTGACCACATGAATTCACTCCACTGGACTATCAAATTCACTTTAGAGTACTCAACTACAGATCCATTTCCTTGATGTCATTATTCATAAGGAGGAAAATGGCCGAACTACTATTTGTCCAACCCACAGATAAGTGCCAATATCTTCGCTTGACTAGTTGTCATCCCTGGCACTGCAAGACCAGCATAGCCTATAGCCAGGCACTCGGACAACAACGAATTTGCTCTAATGACTCTGACTGTTTGTGTCAATCACAGGTACTCATAGAAAAGCACCTTGTGTCCAGAGGTCACAGTTCATGGGCTGTTCATCAAGCCATCAAAAAAGTCAAGTCTATGCCTAGGCTATCAGTACTTTCTGAGAAGCCCACAGCCTGAGACTGTGCCAATAAGAAGGTTCCTCTTGTTGTCACTTACATGTATCATCCCTCTCTACCCCCCCCCATACATGTACAGTCAGATTACCAGTGCAACCACCATATATCCTCCACACCTCAGATCTCCTCCAATGTGCAATCTCGGAGGAGCATACGATTGCTTTCAGATGCCCTCCTAGCCTGAGAGACCTCTTTGTCTGAGTTGAGATCCCTCCCACTAATGACAGTAATATATTCCTTCTATCCAACAGGGAATGTTTAGGTGTACTTCTATATGGAACATCTGTCTTGGAGTCAGACTCCTTCAAGAGTCATTCCACTGGTGCCCACTACCAGATCCAGGGCCACATTATCTGTACTACTTCTAACATAATTTATCTGATATCTTGCAGGATATGTGGTATTCAGTATATCAGCGAGACCAAGAACTCACTAAAGAAACGGTTCTATGGTCACAGATCCACAGTAAAACCCATAATAATAATAATAATAATAATAATAATAATAATAATAATAATAATGTGTGGATTTATATAGCGCACGTATCCACCAACTAAGTGGTGCTCAAGGCGCATTATATTATTATCCCTGCTCATAAGGCTCATAAGGCTCATAAATCATTCCTGAAACCATCTCAGCTCCCTGGGGAGTATACAGCTCAATTGCTGCCATTTCTAGCGCATATAGAGCAAACCAACTCTGCCTTCACAGGTACCCATTTAACCCCTGGGTGGAGAGAAGCAATTATGATTAAGTGTCTTGCTCAAGGACACAAGTGTCACGGCCGTGATTCGAACCCACATTATGTTGCTAACACCAGAACTTGAATCCGGTAAGCTAGACCGCTCGGCCACGACACCCCATCCATTCCATTTGAACTGACATGATTTTGCAGGGCAATGAGGCGCTTGGTAACCACAGTGAATTGGTCCATCTCAGCAGAGAAAAGATGTGGATTAATCAGGCGTATCCACACTATTCACACCCATGGTCTCAATATACAGGAAAGGAATGACAATTTTTTTTTCTCCTTTTTCCTTTCTCCACTTTACTTTTTTTACATTTGTTTTACATTTGCTTTGTTTAGTCTATTTGTCTGTTTTGTTTTACTCCCCATCTGACTCATTGCTTTTCACTAATCTCATAATTTCTTCTTCCAGCAAAACAATCCTGGTACTTCTATTCATGTGTAATCCCTTTTTTGTTCGGTCCCAGGACCAGTATCTGACGGATCTTTTTTCTTTTGTGTTCATTTCACATCTGACTAAGTTCTGCTCCATATGTACATGTATGCATATGACATAAAACACAATAAAGGGGGCCACTTTCCTACCGTCACGTAATTTCTTTTAAATATCTGAAACCACCCAAAAAGAATTTCAACATTTGAATAGACATGCATGCTTATCCTAAAGATAATTTGAGTTGATTATTACTATTATTTTTTTAATTAGCCTAAAATTTCCATCAACAGAAAAGTGAGGTAACTTTTTCCGTCCAATTTTTATGGAAATTTGAGGGTAAAAAAATGTTTTTTTTAAATAAAATAAAATAAATAAACTCAAATTAGTTCTAGAGCCTGCATGTCCATTCACATGTTGAAACACTTTTTGGTCGGTTTCAGGTACTTTAAAATAAATAACAACCATTGGAAAAACTGCTAACATGACGGATGCAAAGTGGCCCCCTTTATTGTGTTTTATGTCATATATGTTGTTTGTATTCCGTCCCATTTTGCCTTTGAGAAAGAACCTCCTACATGTAGATTCAAAACGTAAGGTCAATAACCATTATTTTGCAATACTACAGGTCCTTTAGGTTGGTACATGTAAGCAGTTTGCAACAGCTAATATCTCAATTTTGGCTGCAATTGGACATCGTTTCATTGCAAAAAAAAAGAAAACTGAAATGCTGATATGCGGGTCTGAGGCAACACGCACGGAGACCAGAAATCTAGAGATTTTTTTTTGTCTAATGTGCCACATTTCAATTAAAATAATAATTTTGTCTGAATTTTTTGTTATTACATGTATCTACTATATTTTTAATGTTATTTATCACCGTTGGGTAGTTACCCTGCTAATGTTATTTTTCAGTTAACATGGAACGGATACATATTTGTAAAGTCATCAATTTAACCTCATCTTTTACTGACTAATGCGTTGGGTCTAAGCTGTCAGCCTGTCTTTTGTAAATCATTTGATCATGTCCTGTCTGTGGTTTTGTCTGTCCAATACAGGAAAGTACAATAGCATTATCCTTCACTTTTGTATGCCCTTTCCAAAATGTAATTATTGCAATGTATTTATTATTGGTAAAACTTGTAGCTTTGCATGGTGAGGATGATAAGTAAGACTAATTGCGGTGACACCATGTGGAATCTCAATTGAGTAGTAATTAGTTCTGAAAAGAACTGGGGGTACAACTCAACGTTTCGATCAGTATGCTCTGATCGTCCTCAGGAGAATGCCGGACTCTGGAAAATGCTGCTGCTTAAGTAGGCTGCTGGAGGATCATCCCTTGAATGGATGCTGGAGGATTAGTTCGTTGAGGCGCGCAGGCGGGAAACTATGGGACTATTATTATTTATTATTTATTATTTATTATTATTATTTATTATTGATGTCCACTCTAATGTATTCCTTATTGTCGGCATGAAAATAAACATCCCTATCAATTTATTTTCAATTTCTAAAAGTACACGTGCATGTAGTATTGCTTGAAGAGAAATTGCTGGTAACAGTTATTTAATAAAAATAATATGGACCATGTTTGTGCCTACAGGCATACATGTACTTTCAATTTACACATTGGTGAATGAAAAGACACACAGCAACAACATGTATGTTTTTGACTACAAAATAAATGTAACTAGGGCTGTGCCAGGGAACCGGGTACCCAGATACCCGACCGAAACTGCCATTACATGGTTCCATTTTTCGGTTCCAATTACCCGTAAACGACTTCTTAAAATTTCGACTGAACATTTAAGCCAGACATAAGCTTGGGCGATATCGATTTTTTTTCATCCACGATATAATCGGCAAACATATATCGCGATTTTACATAATATCGCAATTATTTTTTTCATTCATGCATGATTGCTTGATAACCACAGGAATGTACCCCTCTACATGTACATGTACATGCGTCACAATAAATCGCAAATTCATTTACAGAGCGTGTATGTACTTCGCTTTTGTTTATCACTTCCAACAGCTGAAAAGACTGTTCTAATTTTGTTTCCATGGAATTTGGATTGTTTTTTAATCGCGATATATTTTTTTAATCGCGATTTGCCGATATGCCGATAACTTAAAAAGGTTCTCGATATCATAATCGAATAAAAAAGGTATTGTGATATTCGATATTATCGTGTTATCGCCCAAGCTTATGCCACACAAATAGAAGTCTCCGGTTTTTTGTTAACAAAAGGTGTGTGGGGAATGGGCATGAAATTATTACAGTAAGTTCATATTTAAGTTTATTATGACTCTATTATTAAAATAACAGAAACTTTGTGATCATAATATTGGTTATACATGTATTATGTGGAATGATTTACCTGAGCATGTCAAACAATCTCCATCTCTTGCTTCATTTAAAACTGCTCTCAAAACTCATTTGATGAAAATTAATGTATAATTTACTTATGTTTAACTATTGACTTTCATGATGATGTATTTATAAGTTTTGTTTTTGTTTAATATGTCAAGAGTATCGCTGCGGTGTTTATATGTTTATATTTTTTGCAAATCAACCTTGTTTGCATGGTTGTGTATGCAGGGTTTTTCCTTGTCAGAATATCGTCTTTGTCTAGCATATTCTGACCAGGGCCAGTCAGCCTTTTTACAATCATTGTTCCTTGTAATTTTATATTGCATTGTTCTTACCATGTATTTGTTTTATTGTTTACTCTAATGTGTCACTGCGCCATGAGCGTCTCTTTTGACGGATACCGGCGCATTACAAATGTTCATTATTATTATTATTATTATTACATTCGGGAGTATTTTTATGTTTTTACAAAATTGTTTATGAGTACCCGGATATCTGAAGATTTCCAATTTCAGGTATTCGGTTCCCGAAATAACGCACAGCCTTAAATGTAACCATGCATTCATACATTCTGCTGATTTCAAAAACATTAGTCCAGTAAGAATTGAAACAATTGACAAAAACTGACAATTTATGTAAAACAAGTCAACGGATATGAAGTGTCACTGAATGGGATTGCACAATCATTTCTCAATCATATAATTTACTGGTAACACCATTGGCTTCATTATTGGCATAATGCTGCATTTCAATTATAATCATCATTTTGTCTGAATTATTGTTATTATCTACGCACACGTGTTATTTATTACTGTAATATTGTTGTGTGTACATGTAGTTACCCTGTAGTTAATTGTTTTTGTTTTGTCTGAACACTTGCTGGTGGCCATTTATATTTCAAATGAAAAAAAATTTCCCCAAGGATGATTCAGGTTGAATTTGGTTTGAGTCAATACAAATGGTTTACCACCAAAAATCGGTTATTAACTAAAATGTCTTGTCCTTGTCAATTCTTACTGGACTACACTACATGTATGTTAAGAACAGTGCCCGGGCCCTTGTGACAGTTGATCACCCAGAAGAAACTGCTTTGTTTAGACCTTGCAAATACTCACTGGAATAATTTACATGTACAATTATTATGTACATCATGAAAGGACCAAATCCGTTGTATCTTGAGACCATCCCTTGGACTACATGTAGGTTTATAAATTAATTATATGTTCTGGTGTTCAGATGTTCAATTTTCCAAAAAAATAATTTTGTGTGAGGTACTAGCATAATTCCTGGGGGAATCCCCCCACAGGGGGGGCCCCACCTACATTTTGGCCTGGGGGATGGTCCGTCTAGGATCATCCCCCCCCCCCCAGAATTGTTCATGTGGTCCACAAAATAATAATAATAATAATAAGTAAATAATTCGTGAAAAGCATTATTATAGCCGTGGGATTCTGATTGGTTGTGCACTAGCTGCTGTACTGCTGTACATTAACTTCACCCAGCAGGGTGGATATGTGCGCGCTACAAATCTTTATTATTATTATTATTATTATTGTACATGTAAATTTATGTATATTATGCAGACAAATATCGACACAGATTTATGCCTGTTGCTGTCATTGTTTCTTTTTCCTACTCAATTTATGACATCATAATACATACAATATGTTATACAATATGTGTATTATTCAAGTCATTTAATCAGCAGGTTCTGCAACCCATTTCTCGAAAAACATAGCCCAAATATATTAATGTTTTTAAACTGGTATACATCATGTCATTGTGTGTACATCAACGTTAATAAATGACAACACTGGATAAAGGCAAGGAAATCTGATCCTTAATAGCACATGTACACTGTACATGTACATTAATAATAATAATAATAATGTGTGGACTTATATATAGCGCACGTATCCACCAACTAAGTGGTGCTCAAGGCGCATTCTTTTTTACGTGCATTACACAACACACGGGACCTACGGCTTTACGTCCCATCCGAAGGACGAAGCAATTATGGTTAAGTACCTTGCTCAAGGACACAAGTGTCACGACCGGGGCTCGAACCCACACCCTGCTGCTGGCAACACCAGAACTTGAGTTCGGTGCACTAGACCGTCAATGTGTGTATGTACTGTACGTGGGCAAAGAAGTCTTAATTAATCCCATGCACTTAGGCAATACAGACCCAGGGATAGTAACTTAGCAAAATGGCATACAGAGGAAGTGTAGGAAATTTGATCCAATTAATAGCACATTGTCAATATGTGTATGACATAAAACACAATAAAGGGGGCCACTTTCCTACCGTCACGTTCTAAGCAGTTTTTCTTATGGTTGTAATTTTTTTGTTAATATCTGAAACTACCCAAAAAGAATTTCAACATTTGAATAGACATGCATGCTTATCCTAAAGATAATTTGAGTTGATTATTACTATTATTTTTTTAATTAGCCTAAAATTTCCATCAACAAATGGACGGAAAAGTGAGGTAACTTTTTCCGTCCAATTTTTATGGAAATTTGAGGGTAAAAAAATAAATAAAAAAATAAATAAATAAAATAAATCAACTCAAATTAGTTCTAGTATAAGCCTGCATGTCCATTCACATGTTGAAATACTTTTTGGTCGGTTTCGGGTACTTAAAAATAAATAACAACCATTGGAAAAACTGCTAACGTGACGGATGCAAAGTGGCCCCCTTTATTGTGTTTTATGTCGTATGCAGTAAAAGAATAGTCTTACATGTAATTAATCCCATGGACTTCCAGGCAATAATGGACCCAGGGTATAATATAATGGCATACAGAGGAAGTGTAGGAAATTTGAACTATCACTACACATTGTCAATGCCAATGGCATGCACTTTGGCATGGACCCAGCATATTACATTGTGTAATACAGTACTAGTACATAGAGAGGAAGTGTATGGATGTGACACAGGTACATGTAGGCTTATTCTGAAGGATACTGGGATGATAAGTGAAGCAATGACTCATTATGATTAAACCAAAATAGGAAATGTTTCATTCATTCCTCCTTAATTCCTCCATAGTGTTTATCATACAGGTATAGCAAGGTCTTTTGTGACAAACGTATGGTGCAGTCGATCATGACTGTTTTGTATAGGATGCATATCTATGTATGTATGGGTGTGATTCCAAACCCAATTGTGTGCCTTATTCACAATCAATACAAAAGTGAGGCTGTAATTCTCACAACCACACTCTGTAGCTTACATACGAGAAGGCCCAATAATCTGATAGTTCCAAAGAAAAGTTCAATCCTGACATCTACATGTAAGGAATAAATAAATGGATGTAGCTATTATCATTAATTTTCTTAAAATTTGATGAGGTAATTGCCCCTGCAAACAGACAAAATTAGGCAGGTTACTAATGTGCATAGCACAGTAGTCTTGGTTCAAAACTGTGTCTGTATGTTTCTGATACACGATCCGAATGCTACAATCACGAACCGCTACCACACACATGAACCGCTATCAACAGTCTTGGGAACTTCGTATGTTTTAATCTCCCCCGAAAATGGGGGAAACCACTACGCATCCATCAATTTGAAATGATAGCACGGCCGGCCCATGATTTTTGGTGCACACGTGGGCATACACAACAGACTGCCGTGCTCACTGATCCACAACTTCACGGCAGTCCGTTGTTGTTTATGTGCGTGCGCACCAAAAATGTGGGCCGCGCTCGCATTTCAAATTGACACATGCGTAGTGGTTTCCCCCCATTTTCGGGGGGGGGGGGGGGGGGATTCTATGAAGTTCCCAAGACTGTGTTTGATAGCGGTTCGTGTGTATGGTAGCGGTTAGTGATTGTAGCATTCAAAACACAGTTTTGAACTAAGACTAACAACACAGGTGTACAGGTACACAACCTCTTGTATTCAGAGAATGTAAGATGGCTAACTCATTAATAAGGTAAATGTGTTTGATTCCAAACCCAATTTGGCTTAATTTTCTACATGTTTAAATGTAATTTTAGCCAAACATGTACTTCATTCCCCTCTTACAATGTAAACAGAACATATGTAGTACAATGCATGCATGCATTTATGTGTAACATACTGTGTGGTAAAACAAAATTATTATTTTTTATTTATTTTTTTTTGTTGGGAGAAGAGATATTACCAGCTAAAATTACATTGTTTCTTAATTTACACAGGCATCACATCGTGTATTATTTATACACTCAATGCTAAAATTTTGAGTTGTTACATGATCGCCCAGGGACTTGTTCAGAAAGTTCAACCACAGTGTACATATAACTTACATTGTTCTAGTGATTCACATTCATGGAATACATCTTTTTGTATATTATGCAGAACCTCATACACACATCTATTGTGGAGTATTTTTTTTCTGCAGTATATTCCTTTTATTTGTGGGTGCAAAAATAGGTATTTCCTCATCAGTTGAGGAAGTTACACCAGGTTACGAGCCAGCATATCACTCAGTGTGTATGCCATGGACACTTCAGGAAGTGAAAACTATCAATTTTGTGTATTTCCCATAAGTACAATCTACATTGTGTTACGATTATTGTATGTAATTTACATGTATAAATTGAAGTTACACTGAATTCCCGGGGACTGTCCCAAATATTATCTGCAGTCACTGAACCATGAAACACGGTCTGAAAGCACTGAAAGAGTTTAATGTTTAGTCGAGGCCAGGTAGAAAACACTATAGCGGTAAGGTTGTTGTGCATGTAATACTATTCAATTCATTGTCCAAACTCAGTACATGTACATGTATGTAGTGTTTTTTTTTCTTAAAATACATTAATTTTGTCAAAATAAATGGGGGGGAAAAAACAGGTCAATCTATCTTTAGCAGTGTCAATAATGAAAAACATGTTGTTTTTTATTTGGTCAGACAACTGTTTTACTAGTGGTACATGTACATGTAACTGGTGGTACAATGAATTTAGTGTTTCTTGTAGAGCTCAAAAGATCAAATATTTGAAATTACTAACAATCACAGAGCATTGATCAGTGAACACTTCCTCTTTCCCTTCAGAGGATTGTTGTTTACATGTATGTTATCATCAACCAGGGGAATTCCTTTATATTCTTTCCTGTGATAACTCAGCCTTTAGTTGAGAGGCGCACGCATGCAGAAACCCGGAACACAACACCTGAAGAAAGACCACGCACGCTACTGATGAATTATTCATCAACCAAAATGTTGGGCCCGTCTATATTTAAATAACTGATACCATTAATTAGTTACCTACATGTACAATGTAATGTACATTTCTACCAAAGAAAAAAATAAGATCACTGAACAGATTGGTAAAGGCCCTCGGGGCATCTGCTGCTCGGGTACATGGTCATTTTCGTGCATTGTCTTGCGGGTTGGGCCTTGATAAAAGGCTAGTGATAACTCAGAATTTGAAAATAATCTGTATCATTTGTAGGACTTCTTTTGAAATACATACATGAACGAAAACATGTCCACACAGTGACACGTGTACATGATGCATATACACAAAAAACATTAATCTCTGAAGAAAATATTGATAGTCTCTGCATTATCATATTGAATAACAACACAAAACCAACACTGTACTTTTTTATTTTGAGCCCCCAAAAATAAGTAAAGTTTTGTTATCAGAGCTCAATCGTTCTGGGTTTGATGAGGTTTTTTAGTCTTACAATCCTCTTGTCAAGCTTTGCATCGAGGAAGTACATGTTTTGTGCATATTTATATATGCACAATCCTATGACAGTCATATAATAACCTAGTCCACGGCTGTACTCCTTGGAAGAACAATGGACTTGGACAGACTGATGTCGCCCAAGGCCTCCAAAAGAAGCATGTGAGAGAGAGCAGTGGAAGACATGCCGTGTGCTGAACACAAGCATGTTTAATGCACACGTATGTATGCTCCTATCATAGAGGTTCCATCCACGCTGCTTATGAAGTGTATCATATGTGGCTCTCTGCTGTGGCTCTCTGCTGTATAGCCAAGTCGTATCAAGTTTGCATCTGTTTTTGTTCTGGCACTAGCAAGCAGCGTCAAGCGCTTCTCCCATGATGCCCCAAGGCAGGGTAGCCATAACCTGTTTACCATGCTTGTTAAGTGCAAACTTGCATTTTGGAGTACAATAATGCCTTGGACTAGGCTGGTATTAGGCCGGCACACTTTGGGAAGCTACATGTACATGTACATGTACATGTATGTAATAGATTTTGGTACAATCTACTGTACATGTACTTAATTAACCCTAACCCTCCAGGGTATTTTGGCTAGAAACCCTGCCAGACGCATCAGATTGCATCGTTTGTCAAAGTGACTTGGCTGCAGAGTGCAGCAAGATCCATCTGGTCACAAATCTCAAGGCCAAACTGCCTCAGAGTCTGTGGTCACCCAACACAGCAGGATACAACTCTGGCATTGTTCAATGGGACCAGCTCTCAATAGCCTCAGACTTGGCTGCTTATGCACTGGTGTTGACAGCTGAATGCATCAAAGTGCACCAGAATTTTCCACCTGATCATGCACTGTGCTGCGTCTGGCAGGGTTAGGGTTAATGTTAAAAAAAGTATTTTCTGATTTACATATATTGTTTTTGGTTTACTATTTGTTCTCATATTATGTATAAAATTATTGTATCTTTTCTCACAAATGTATGAAAATAAATGTGACAGTGATTTGAATTCAATAGTTTTCAGAACATACTCATCACATAATGATCAAAATGTTGATTTTGTTAAAAAGGGACTTGGTAAAACATTGCTATATGGAAACGTACAGAATGTTAATTTCAACTGTCTCATTTCAAGTTAATAAAAAGAATAATGGGAATAAATGATTGACTCTCGGTCTTTACTAAGAGAATAATAGTTTGTTGCATGGTCTTTACCGCAGGTTAACGACCAGTTTTGGGCCTGGTCACGGGTGATAAGGACCTCGCCTTCAGCTCAGTCTTTACTGCCCGTGACCAAGTGTCAAACTGTTATTCACATTCATAAATGTCTGTATCAATTTCATTTTCAAAATGTAAAAAAAAAAATGTAATTTTTGTTGAATAAAGCCAAATAGAAATGGGCAAATTCACATTTTGGGGACACACGAAACACTTCCAAAGTACATGAGTCGGGCGCATGATTCCAATCTTCATCACTCTGATTGGTTGGAAACAAAATCGATACGGGCATTTATTAATGGGAATAAAAGTTTGACGCTTGTTCTTTACTGCAGCTTAATGACCTGTTTTGTGCATGGTCATGGGCGATAAGGACCGAGCAATATCGCCCGTGACCACGCCCAAAACTAGTCATTAACCTGCAGCAAAGACCATGTGATAAATTGTTATTCCCTTATTAAACAACCATGGAAAGAGCGTGAATAAATTCATACAAAACCGTTATTGTTCTACTGTGCATTTTAATGTCTCAAAACAGTGCTTTAAAATTGGTACCACAATTAAACTCATTCTAACGAGATTAATACTGTGAGTTTTTCTCTTCCATCTGTTTGAATTGTGATGATGTGTTTCTCATTTATGAACACTAGCCTCTGGACTATCAAACCTAGAATATGTAGCAGTCCTTCTGTCAATCCACTAGCCTCAGGATAGTGGTGTGCTAGTGGTAATTTGGACCTCTGTGCTAGTACAGCAAACCTCCTCTGAACCTCCTCTATTTTACTCATTACGAGCAAAAGAAACATGAACTTTTTCTGCACAATTTTGAAACCAGAGGTCTGTCTTGTGGCATTCTCTAGCAATGCAACAGTGTGTACATGTACTCAGGTCTAACCATGGTCTTATAAAGTCAGTATGAAACTACCCATACAATGTGCTGTTGCTGTTTTGTCATGAGTAAAGAACAAGCACCATGCATACACAGCAACTACTCACGGCATATCAACTGAACAACACCCCTCCACAGAGGACAAGGCTGTAGCGCACTGCTTCCCTCCTGTCTTCCCCATGCTAGCGACGACGACACGTTTATCCTCAAACAATGAATCATTTATATCACTCTGCTTGTTGTCAGCACCGACAATCAACAAACCGTCCCCTTCCCCGAGACGCGAATGAATGATTGACTCAATGCCTAGACAATCGGCCACCCACCAGAGCCCTCCAATGAACTGCATCATGATTCTTGAGGGAGGGGGACAGGAAATTGGATCACAGACAGTAGGAAATGAGCCTAAGACAAAACAAGATGGCCAACTTGAGTATCCAAACTTACGGTTTGTCGTTGAGTTTGACCTCTTCCTTCTGGGGGACCTCGTCCCAGCGGGTTACCCAGTTCTTCTTTATGCTCATGGTTAGCGGCTGCAATCGTTTCCGGTCACCATCGGGACTGTCAAGAGGAATTCTGGGAAGGGCAGCTGAGATGAAAACAAGAGGAAGGTATTAATTTACTGTGATTCAGTCTTATTCATCAATAATGAAATAACAAGTGTAAAGCTATTATTAGGATCTATTAATATAGCATTTCACAACAAACAAACAGATCTAGTCTGTGTACATACACTACAATAAACCGCCTATACAGTATGAACCTCAACTGTAACAATTAGCCCGCACTTCCCCACACCCAGGTGCAGATCAAAGGTATCGAAGAAAGGGTACAAAGAGTACAAAGCAAAAAGGGGGTCAGGGCACACGTCCAAATATGGAAGGCACTCTGCCAAATATGGAGGGCACACAGAAAAGTATGCATGCATATTTCCTGGTGATAACAAAATAGGGTGACACATGCCTCCCTCCCCACTAGATCCACCACTGCCACATCCACAAAACATTTCCCCCTCAGTTGGATGAAAATTAAATCAATTCTCAAGTTTACCGTATGTGAACATTCTCTTTTGAAATAAGAGACCTGTATATTCTTTGTCTCCCCTCTATCCCTTTCCATCTTCCACCCTTTCCTCTTTCAAGCTATACCTGCTGCTGAACGGAATAATTACCGGTAGGCCTTCTTAAATATAAAAATCACTTAATGTACAGCAGTTAGCATTTCAGGGTACATGTACGTGAACATATCACCTGACCACGAACACAAGGTCAGTCAACTGAGGGAATCTAGATCTGATGGTACACATGTATGAGAAGAGTCAACAATGTGCTCATCTTGTGAAGTGAGTTTCCAGCCAGAAAACATCTGCTTTTTGCTTCAGGGTCAACTTTTTTAAAGCTTGACAGATGCCATACTGAATTTGTACTACATGTATGTAATTTTAGAATAATGACATTTACACCTGTACCAATTCCTCAAAAATTTGTTAATGATAATCAGAACCACTATATACACAGGTATTAACCCTCCTACTGATAGACCATTTTAAACCATTCAAAATTTCCACTTTCAAAAATGCCCATTGGTTTTGTACACACATGGTGATACCATTTGAGCAGTGTTGGTAGCAAGCTTTACTACCATTCAAATGGTTTTGAATGGTCCATTGATTCACCACTTAGAAGTATCCAAACAAGGTTTTGTATTAGCTGTACCATGGAGGAAGAAAACAGAGGCTGTACTACCATTTCGAAAGATCCAAACAAGGTTTTGTATTAGCTGTACTACCATTTGGAAAGATCCAAACAAGGTTTTTTATTAGCTGACCTACCATTCAAAACCATTTGGGGAAATCAATACTGTACACAGTTATTTCACCATTCAAAACCACAAAAGCGAATGGTTTCAAATGGTGCATCAACTTGTATGAAAAAGGTACCAAAAGTAAGAGGGTTAATTTGGCATAGGTTTGACCCCTATGGCATTTTGCATTATGGAGATATATTAATATTTGCATATTCATATTTTAAAGCTTATAATGTGACCAATTCAATTATGTATACATAACTCTTTTTTTCTTTTTTTTTTTGCAATATACATGTACAGGGGCCGATTTCACAAAGAGCTAAGATTGATCTTAACTGTGTATCAATCTTAATTGCTTAGCAAAGTGTGATGTCACAATACAAATCACTATGGTAATACTAACAACTCATCTTAAGATGAATCTTAGTGCTTTGTGAAATCAAGCCCTGTACATGTAATACCCATTTTTGTGGAGCCGGTCACATAATTCCATATGCAAGCACCATAATAAATTTGAAATGCATTTCAATTTAAGAATGTCCCTGTTGGCTGTGGTAAACTGCTTACCATACCAACCAAAATCAACAGATGGGCCTTACATGTACATATTTGAACACTGGTGGGAACTTATGGCAAAGCCGACCTGTGAACATTTTTAAAGGTTACTTCATTTCAAACGTCATTTATGAACAATAGTGGATTCAAGAATTTCTTTGGATGACAGAAATTCCTTTTTGAAATTATTTCACTAATTTTACTCGATACATGCAGTAGGGGTGTACATTTTCGGATATTTTTGGAACCGGATACCCGAAATTAGGAAATTTCAGATACCCGGATACCCGTTTTCATTTTTGTTGAAAACATGCCTCCGGTGGTGTACAAATACATGTACTGTAAATGGTAACAAATTGACTTTTATAATACAGAGGATACCATACTTAAATCGATCTTTTCTTTATTGGAGTGCAATCTCTTGAATTTAAAGATAATTGTCTGTAAAAGTGTAAACATTACAGACAAGAGTCACAGATTATGTTCAAGAGTCACAAATTTATGTTTGCACTGCTCAAATGTTAAGTGTATACAATGTATACTGCGTTATACTGTCTTTTATCTTTAGATTTTAACAAAGTTCTATTTTTGATAATAATAATATGTCCAAATTTTAAAAAGTCGTTTATGGGTAATTGGAACCGAAAAATGGAACCGGGTAATGACCGTTTCGGTCGGGTATCCAAATCTTCTGACTTTTGTGAAATATCTCATTTAAAATTATTTGTTTTACTTTCTACATAGTACAAGAAAATAATCGATGTTCCAATGAAAATAAAAATTTCAAGAAATTAGCAGAAAATATATCTTTGACCCTTATAGCTGCACTTTAGTGGCAAATAGCTATAGAGGTCAAAATCAGTCAACTGCCTGTTTTGACTGTTGACCCAAATATGCACACAGGGGCATTTTTGACTGGTTTTTACTGTCATTTTGACCACCCTCAACAATACCAGACAATGTTTTTACCAGTCAAAAAAAAGTTGGCTCATTTTGACCTGTAAATGTACTTACTACACACGTAAGTGTTTAACTTTTAAGTGCACTAAATATACCTTGGCAAGTATATCAACATTTTGACTGATTTTGACCCTTGTAGTAGTAGGAGGGTTAAAAAGTAAATTCAAAGTAAATCAATAATTAGGACTACCTGGACAAAGAATAAAATCTATCAAGTGGCATCTGCACATGTAAGGCCAGTGTACTAAATGGAAGATACAACATTGGTAATTACAAAATTATCAAATTATTGATTAAATAAAAAGGTGTTTGGTGCACGTATCAATCATCATGAAAAAATATATCCTCAAGGAAACTGCTGTTCAGGGACTATTTGTAAAATATGTTCCTTCCCTTTATAGCTTTAAAGGTCCTAGGAAATAGAAATTTTTAACAGTGAAAACAATAAAGTATACCTATTGGAACATATATTTGTCATTTGTCTATTTTATCCCCGCCCCTTTGCACCATTAAAAAAATAAATTCTAAAATTAGGGGGGCGCCACGCTCCTCCCCTACCTCCTCATTATCATATTATAATCCGCAAATCCGTGACGTAGACCTAGGAAGTTCCAGCACTGCCTGCGATGAAGTCGTACTCAAAACCACTGAAGTTGATGTGTCATATTAGATCTTCTTTTCAGCTAAATTTAGTAGATATCCCACATTTTTGAGAAATGCCTTGTAGGTGTGTTGTTGCTGGGTGTAGCAACACCACAAAGGAAGGTGTCAGCCTTCACCGATTTCCACCAGACCCTAAATACAGGTGAATTTGGACGGCGAGTGTGAAGCTGACCAGGGCGAAATGGTCAGGACCAACGGAGCACTCTATGATATGTAGCGCTCACTTTGAGCCAACATACTTTGACCGGGGGCTCCAGAGCCAGTTTGGCATGAGATTTAAAGCCATGCTGCGCCCTGATGCAGTGCCAACAATATTTCCCTTAAGTCAGAAGGCCAAGAAACGTCCAGAAAAGAAAAGAGGAGCTTTCTTGAGCGAGAAAGTCTCAGGGTAAGTTGCTTTGTTTTCCGTGTAACTTACATGTGTACGTGCACCCACAAGCAATAGGCCTATTACTAACGTTAGAGGTCGATTGTTACGCCGCACACCACATTAACGCTAAAAATGTCGTTTCATTGTGAAGTCACTGAAGATGTCATTGTACAATTCTTTGACAATGTTAATTATGTGTGTGATTTTTGGATCTTGTTTCAAAATCATCGAGTGCAGAATTATGTTTTGAAACGGTCATAACGACGGCTTACACACAATTCACCAATGACTCCTGGCCATGTGTATCCATGCCATTGATTCGACGGGGCCTTGCGCTTCGTTTACGGTAGAGCCTACAGTACAGATTTATCGGTGCTATACGGTCATGTTTACTATGCAACTTGCAAGTCGTGTGCACATACACTGTACATGTACGCGCACAGTTTATGACCCTTTTTATAATCCCACGGTTTAACCATGGAGCAACTAAACACAGTGGCAACATTGGTGCCTAGGTCTACGTCACGAACAGCGCCACCGCGCGTTGGGCAGCATTTGAAATTAGATGAGGCAATTTTTGTAAAAATCAAATTAAAAATAATTAGCCCAATCCAGACAAAAATTAAACGTAAAATTGTTTTTTATTCATATCAATTGATAAAATAACAAAAGAAAATAAATAAGCACAATTTGACTCTTCCTAGGACCTTTAAGCAAAATTTAGAACATCAAATTTTAAATTAATTTTCATAAATATTTGCGGGCTTGTTTAAATACCTGATAACAATGAAAATTACTTTTACTTCGAGGGTATAATCAATGTGAAATTGATTAAATAAATTTAAATAAATAAATAAATAAATAAATAAATGACAAATCACATCATTACGTTAAATGCACATAATCTGACAATTCCATTGATTTTTATTTAAACTTTGTTACAATCTGAGAAACATAATACAGTGTAGAAACATTTATACATGTTGTAAATGTCAATGTCATAAATGACAAGTCACATTATTAAATAATCACATAATCTGACAATACCATCAATGCACACATGTGCATACAGTAGTCAGTACGTAAGATCGATAATTGTTATATGCCTGTAATTTTGTTTAAATAATACTCACATAATTCAACGGAATTGAGAGATCCGCTGATTTAAGTTCCGAGAATTTCGAATGATTCCAGGTTTGTCAGATTCTTGCTGGATACTGATGTCGTCTGTAGTGTAATACGAATGGATCCGGATATGTCAGAGTCTACTTCCGCGTTCCACAAATTACGTGTAATGTCCCTTGGCTTCCCCTTGGCCCTTTTGTTGGTTCAATTTTCCTTGTCCCCAGCGTAGTTAAAATAGTTTCAATGCATCATTGTTACGAGGTGATTTATTGGCCAGGTATCCTACTCTTCTTGGACGACAATTAGGTTTAAAGTAAAGCATTAGATTGTGGGTACCAGTCTAAAGTTCGCGATTGTACCATTTCTACGCAATGTATGCCGTATATCGACCGGCTCTTGTAGTGACCGGACCGCGCACCGACGACCGTCCCCGCTGCGCGACCCGGCCACAGCCACATGCACAGTCAGTGCATGAGTGCTATGCTAGTGCAGGCTCGTGCATGCGCTGCTAGTGCGGTGGTTTGGTGACCGGAGCTACATGTAGCTGCAGATCTTCGTTTGGTCATCGAGGAGGATCACTGGCTGGCTCCAACTCAAGCTGTGGTAACCTTATCTCAATGGCACTTTTCATTTTCTTTAACTTTTGGACATTTTGATCGATGGTCATGTCAATCCGCATTGTCTGACCATGTCCATGGTCATGGAGGAAGTTTCCTTCCTCCATGGTCTGACATGACATGGTTAGCTCTTTAAAATAAGTTACATTTTATTTTTAAGCCCAAACACTCGTTAGGGAAAGAATGTCAAACCCAACCATGCCAACTACCAATTGTGCACAATGTCTAACGTTAACATTAAAGCATTTTAGTTTTTAGCAGACGACAAAATGGCCAAAATTTCACTGGATGCATGTGCATACATTCATTCATTGCTCAAAATCCCCCACAATATCGTTTCCAAATCCAATCCTTTCACTGACTACACGTTCCTCTCCTTTGACCTTGGCTTCGATCGTGTCCTCTAGGAATTCGAGTCAACTCGTACGCGTGCCAACTCGTACGCAACCAACTTGTACGCGTGCCAACTCGTACACTTACCAACTCGTACACTTACCAACTCGTACTTCTGCCAACTCGTACTTCTGCCAACTCGTACTTCTGCCAACTCGTACTTCTGCCAACTCGTACTTCTGCCAACTCGTACTTCTGCCAACTCGTACTTGTGCCAACTCGTACTTCTGGAGTGTCGTGGCCGAGCGGTCTAGCTTACCGGACTCAAGTTATGGTGTTAGCAGCAGAATGTGGGTTCGAATCCCGGCCATGACACTTGTGTCCTTGAGCAAGACACTTAACCATAATTGCTTCTTTCCACCCAGGGGTTAAATGGGTACCTGTGAGGGCAGAGTTGGTTGATTATCCCTATATGCACTGTAATGGCAGCAATTGAGCTGTATATTCCCCAGGGAGCTGAGATGGTTTCAGGAATGATTTATGAGCCTTATGAGCAGGGGTTGATATAATGCGCCTTGAGCACCACTTAGTTGGTGGATACGTGCACTATATAAGTCCACACATTATTAGTATTATTCTGCCAACTCGTACTTCTGCCAACTCGTACTTCTGCCAACTCGTACTTCTGCCAACTCGTACTTCTATCAACTCGTACTCGACATGATGTCAACTCGTACGCATGCCAAATCGTACTGGGTAGGCCCGCCAAATCGTACTGGGTAGGCCCAATAAATATTTTTATGCACCATTTTTTGGTTGGGGTAGAATGTCGTATCCGACCGCCACTTTTTCTCATTCAATATAACCAATATAATGTAACCTTACCTACCCAGTAAGGTGGAGAACATATGGATGATGATGGACATATACTTCAAATTATTCCAGGATATTTATTTCATGAAAAATCAGGCATTTTTGGTATACGATGACTTCCTCAGTCATGTCAGTCTGATCTTGTAAACTCCACAATTAGTGACCAACACAGTCATTGTACATGCGTAGTGGCAACTATAATAGGATCCTTCTATTTTCTGAAGGGGAGGATTTTTTAGAAGGGAAATCAAGTCCGAAAACCATCATAAAAGTGGATTTTAAAGATAGTTTTCACTTTCTGAACCACCAAAAATCGATAGAATGATTTTTTAACTGGTTAGTGGTTGCAAAAAAAATCCAAAAAAGCCCTTAAAAAGTGGCGGCCGGATACGACATTCTTTCCTCAGGCATTTTTGGTATACAATGACTTCCTCAGTCATGTCAGTCTGATCTTGTCAACTCCCCCGTTAGTGACCAACACGGTCATTGTACATGCACAGTGGCAACTATTATACTTTATAGGATCCTTCTATTTTCTGAAGGGGAGGATTTTTTTACAAGGGAAATAAAGTCCGAAAACCATCATAAAAGTGGATTTTAAAAATAGTTTTCACTTTCTGTCCCCCCAAAAATCGATAAAATCATTTTTAACTGGTTAGTGGTTGCTTGCAAAAAAATTCCCAAAAACCCTTAAAAAGTGGTGGTCAGATACGACATTCTTTCCTTTGGTTGTGTTGAGTAATGATCATATATCTCCAAGTAATAGTATAATTTAGTATGAACCGTATTTTTTCTTGTGATTAAATATATTGTGAGTTTAACCCTCCTACAACTGTTAACCTTTTTCATACAAGTTGATCCACCATTTGAAACCATTCGCTTTTGTGGTTTTGAATGGTGAATTACTGTGTACAGTATTGATTTCCCCAAATGGTTTGGAATGGCAGGTCAGCTAATACAAAACCTTGTTTGGATCTTTCCAAATGGTAGTATACAGCTAATTAATACAAAACCTTGTTTGGATACGTCTAAGTGGTGAATCAATGGACCCTCTATGGATTTGAATGGTAGTAAAGCTTGCTACCAACACTGTTCAAATGGTATCACCATGTGTGTACAAAACCAATTTGGTAAGTGGAAATTTTGAATGGTTTCAAATGGTCAAACAATAGGAGGGAATAATAAATGGTGAAAATCAAAGGGTGAAAATCAAAGGGTGAAAATCAAATGTTTTAATTAATGTTTGATCAACAAGCATTGAAATCATCTCTCTTTTGAAAATTTGGTGGCCCTGAAAAGGGCCGGTGGTTTTGATGTACATCTGTCGTTGGTTTCACATGGCGGGGCCGTTGATGTGACTGCACGAAGCCAGCAGAGCCGACGTCTTCAGATCTCCTGACGGGTACCTGTTCCATAGCTTGAAGATACGGCCCTGAAGTTGTCTTGTGGTTTTCCGTTGGTATCTGCATAGCTTAGACTCCCCAGACCAGGACAAGCTGTATGTTGATCAGCTTCGGCTCCTTGTACAACAGCGGTATTAACTTGTACAAGTGAAGTCCATGCCTTCCTGCCTTCATGTTCAACCGCCACCACGTCGTTGTTGGTCCTGATGCTGTGGTTAAAGATTGACCAGCACTTCGGTGGCCAAACAGTGCTCAGTATCCACATGTCCTCCACATACTTGAATAACTTGGTGAGAAGTTCTTGGTGTGATACCTTCCTCATCAACTTCTGAAAGGACTCCGGGATGTGTTCTTGGGGCAGGAAGGGCAGGGACATCAGCTTCCGGATATAACTCTGCACCGCGGCGTCGTTTGTGTAAGGCACCTAGCCAAACCCAAGTTTTGGCATGGTCTCCAAATCGCCTGGGTCTAGTGGTAAAGGCATCCTTGGATGTTCACCGAATCACTGAAAACGGAGCGCAGTGCAGCCCACATGCCCGCCTTGAAGTCCACAACAAATTTCTCCACGTTGGCTCCCTGCGACGGTATCTTCTTCCTAATTGCCTTCAACACCTTCTTGTAATCCCTCTTTGTTCGGCGAAACATCAGACAAGAGGTATCTGCTTCTGGCCACCGGCTTCTCCTTTGACGAAGGCATGTACGCTGAACATCTGATAGAACAACCTTGAAAGTACCATCAAGGTACCAAGTCTTGGCACGATCAAGGATGTCAATCTGGTCTTGAGTCATGAACAGCAGGTGCCTGGCCAAAAAGTCATCTGGTATAAAGTTCAGGTCCAAGCTAAACTGGAGGTCTGTGGGATCGGTTGGATGCTGGCCTTGACGTGTCCAGTTGGCAGATCGGGCCAAATTTGATGGCTTTGGAAAGCTTGCAGCAGGGGCGTTGGGTGCAATCATTCTTGTCATGACATCCTCGACAATGGTGCTTGCAGATTTAAATAAGTCTCTCCTGGCAAGGCTTTTCACAGCTGTGGTGACCTCGACTGCCAAAGCCGCACCGGGATTCACTGGGTGGGTATGCAATATGTGGGAGCCTAGCTGGAAAGAATCACCATTCTGAAGAACAGAAACCGGACATCGATTAGTTTTGCTCCTCAAACTGCATACCCAAGTTGATCTGGATGATGATGGGTCCCTCTGCCACCCCTTTTGTACTTCAAACCATGGTTATCAACGAGAATGTGTTTTCCACGCTGGGTCCCGCTTTCAACCACTTTGTACCAGACTACATGCTCTTGGCCAGCGTCAGGGAGTGTTTCTGGAACCTCTGCTTGACTAATGATGTCCTCCTCTGGCGGCTGTGGCACCTCAAAGCTGTCAGTTAGGTTGAAGGACATGGGTGACCCCTCCTCGCGAGAACGGACATGGCTCGTCCACTTCCATCGCATCTTCACTAATTTCAGAAGGAGAAAGCATCTGAACAGATGATCTAGTACTCTCCCCAACTGGAATTGAAAAAAACAGCGTCAGAAAGTGAATATCATAGTTCACAATACCACGATCGGAGCTCAGAGGAGTCATCCATGAATCGCTGGGTAGTCTTCATCAGAGAATCCGGTCTTGCAGGTAAGATGCTGCCATCGGTCACAGCGGTCGCACTGGAGGGCTTTCTGGTTGAGCAAACTTGGAGCAAACGACACGGGGGTACTTCATCTTGAGAAGCTGGAACATCATCTCTTGAGAACTTGAGCTTGAAGCAGGAACGTCTTGATCACTGGGGGTAGTTGATACAACCGACTTGCTAGAGATTTGTCAGTGTTTTATAGGAAAATTAAAGCATCGAAATCTAGGGCGTTTTTTTAATGTTTCTTTAGGAATTCTATGTTGAGTGACACATTGAGCAGTAACATAAAAGCATGTGGTTTTTATACTTGCGAGCCGTGGGGTGGCGTGGGGCGGCATCATAAAAACACTGCCAACGGTCCTGCCGACGGCTACTCACGCCGCCTTTCTTGCTATGTAATCACGCCGCCTTTCCAGGTACGCTATGCTAATCAAGCTCGCTTTTGCCAATGTGTCAATCATCACCTTATTTGTTGTGTGCCAAAATCACCAACACCAATTACCAAAACCCTTCTCTGATCCAAAAAGCCCAATCCCGGCCAGGGCATGTTCGTACATTATCATACAATTTTATTCCCTTCCATCCCGAAAACCACAGATTATAAAAATACTGCCCTTCCCCAGATTGTGTAACGAAGCTTGCCATCAATCTATCATCATTGTTAGCTTCATCTGTTGGGGGAAAAAAACAGAGAATTGGTTAAATATTTGAACACAACCATCTTTATTTCAACTTGAATAATTATGCGTACGAGTTGGTTTGAGTACGAGTTGGTAAGCGTACGAGTTGACCAAAATGAGTACGAGTTGGCACGCATACGAGTTGGCACGCGTACTAGTTGACTTGATTCGGTTCTCTAGCATCTTTTAAGGGAAAATGTGTGATATTTGTCATTAATTGGATAGAAAAGTGGCGGTTAAACAGTTAAACAGGTTCTGTTAAAGTGAAAATTTCATCCCTAAAATAAGACATTTTAAGGCAATTTTTCTATAGACTCCTTACAATATACGTAACGTTAATGTTGCACACCTTGATCTTTATTCATGTGTTGCATTAGAAAGTACAGATGGTGATCAAGATTTGAAAAATGGAGGATTTCTGGCTCATTCTCGTCACTAAAAATTAGCCTCCAAATAGGCATTTTCAGTCACAGTTTGCACAAGGAATTATTCTCTGACTAACGAACAGCGCCCTCTTGCTGACAAGAGACAAAATGTCTCCTGTCGGTACCTACATGTACCTCTGACTCATCCATGTACATTATTTGAAGTACCTATGGTCCTAGCTAGCTAATCAACTGGATGGAAACTTAAAAATTTGGTGTTGCGATTTGTTTCAGTGAAGGATACTCTTTTTAAAATTCCGACTGATCATTTAACCCTAACCCAGCCAGACGCAGGACAGTGCATCAGGTGGAAAAGTCTGGTGCACTTTTATGCATTCAGCTGTCAACACCAGTGCATAAGCAGCCAAGTCTGAGGCTATTGAGAGCTGGTCCCATTGAACAATGCCAGAGTTGTATCCTGCTGCGTTGGGTGACCACAGACTCTGAGGCAGTTCGGCCTTGAGATTTGTGACCAGATGGATCTTGCTGCACTGGGCAGCCAAGTCACTTTGACAAACGATGCAATCTGATGCATCTGGCAGGGTTTCTAGCCAAAATACCCTGGAGGGCTAGGGTTAAGCAGCGCAAATGGAACTCTCTGATTTTTTTTGTTAACAAAATAAAGAAAACTCAGATAAAGGCTTAAGAAGTAATATTTGCCGAAAGCCTTTCACAGACTTGCCAGTTTTGGTTTGATGTATCTAGTTTGTTTTGAGTTGATTGCCATCGTGCCAATGTCATGAGTTGGTATTTGTGCCTATTATTCGCAGTTATTGGATTAGTGTGAGTTTGGGACACATGAATTCTTTTTGTATGTGTGTGGAGAATGGGGATACTACGAGTTGTTTTAATATAGAGGTGGGAAATTTGTACAGCAAGTCGGGAGAGTTCACATGTTTTTACAAAATTGTTTACAGGTACCTGGGTATCCAAGATATCCACTTTCGGGTATCCAGTTCCCGAAATAACCGAAAACGCACAGCCTTATTTCACCCCTTTTGCACTTGTGAGGGTTATTTGTAGTCCAGATTTCAGGCCTCTCAAACAAAAAATGTTCATGAGACTTGACATCTTGACTCTTATTTTTGATGATTGGTTTTACTCGCATGTACTTTTTTTCTCTAGATGATTTCAACAAGGTGAAATTAAATCCAATTCCACAGCCATGGACCAAAGGAAGGTGCTACACGTAGTCCCTGTCGTTAGTAGCACCAGTTCGTCATCACATCCACCCACGAGTGTACATGTAATTAACAGTCCGATATCCGTGGTGGGATTCCAAGCACACCACCAAGTTCAAGTCGGCGTATCGTCTGAGAGTAAGGGTCAAGTACCTGTAGCTGTCCCTGCAATGCTTACCACACCGATTGATTACAGCATGCGTCCAGCTATCAGCCATGTTCAACCGTCCATGATGGCAGTGGACAGGGTGCTGAATTCACTGAGTGACCAAGACCAGGCCAGTTCGGATCTTGAAGTCCAGTCTGTCATGTGTCCAGGTATGTGTCCATCATTTGTCCATCTCCCTCTCTCCACACTCTTTTTGTATCAGTTCAATTCTTTCTCTCTATTTCTTGTCAATTATTTGTTGGTTTTTTGTATGACCCTCTTTGGTACACTCAGCCACAAAATTTGGGGGCCAAATGCTGGAGGGGCAGACTTGCGAGCACGAAGCCATTCATGGCCCAATTAAGGGTCCTGGAAGTGTTTTAATTCTAGATGCTCTTTGATCCAATATCAGTGTTTTCACGACCAACTTTGGTAGTTGATGATGCAGTTGTGATTGTTAATTTTTAATTTTTTTTGGGGGGGAAGCGGGTTTGAAAAGCCTCCCCCCCCCCGGTCCACTGGTGCTCTTCCATTGATGGATCAAGGGGCGGCAATTGGGGGAAAAGTATCTGCTTTTTATCAATGAAATGCATGTAAATTTACCATATATGGCTTTATGTGTTGTCCACCCACCCACCTTCTTTTGAGGGATGTTTCCCTCAGTTTTTCACACTGTGTGCCCCGTCTCCTTTTAAGGCACCTTGCAACCGCCCATGCACTCTGTTTTATCCATTTCAGTTAGTTTCCCAAAGAGTTTAACCCTCCTATAGGTTTAACAATCAAAGACACTCAAAATTTGTATGTCTCTCTTAACCCATTGACTTTGTGTAGTGCACTCAAATACATGCAAACATATGTGGCTGTGATAAGAGGTCAAACCAAAACCAATCAAAGACACTCAAAATTTGTATGTAACTCCCAACCCATTGACTTTGTGCAATGCACTCAAATAAATGCAAGGACATGTGGCTAGGATAGGTCAAACCAAAACCACTCGACAGTACATACACAGCTCTGTGTGACTATGTGGTTTGACCTATCAATTGGCAATGCAACCAAAATACTCAAGTGACTGTCTGTGGGTGCCGTGCTGACTGGGCCAAGTTTCAGCCTGGGCATAGGAGGGTTAATTGGTTGTATCCCCAGTCATGTCCCAAAACACTTGGAATGCAACACGGTATTTACTCCATGTCTTTCTTCATTTCTCAGAGACTAGGAATTTACTGCCCACCCTCAAGCCAGTGTGTCCCAGCAGGTCGTCGTCATCAAGTAAATCCAGCAAGTCAAGTTATTCCCCGATGAGGGTAAGGTCCTCTAATTAGATTCGTCCATCTAATATTTGAGAATTCACTGGACTATTCTCTAAATAGACAGCAATGATGGTGGTGCTAGCTCAAAACATTTAGGTCAGGGCAATTTAGGGGTAAAATTGGAAATATTGGGGGAGGGGGTGTAGTAACTATCAACAGCAGTTTATAGTATACAGTAACAGAATTAGGATTAAACCCACCCAAATTATCAACCCTAACACCCTACAGGCATTTCCCAGACACTCTGCTGAATGCAGCAAGATCCACCAGCTTGAAATATGGTTCTTTTGTTCTTTGTCGAGTGCAACAAGATGCAACAACTTTTGTTGCATCTTGTTGCATCTTGTTGCATTGAGCATGGTTATGGTTAATAAATGGTTAAGAGAACCAATGTTTGCCGCAGGGTTTTATTGCAGGGTAAAGACCTAAGGACTTGATCCTGAAGAAAAGGCCAACCGTCAAACATTTATTCCCATTAACCCTAACCCCTTTGGTATTTTTACTAGAAAGTATCCTGAATCCACCAAAATCCACCATTTTTGTCACACAAAATGCTGGTGTCCTGAATCCATCAGAATCCGCCAGTGTAGATATTGGACATATCCTGAATCCGCCAAAATCCACCACTAAATTTCTGGCGGATTTTGGCGGATTTTGGCGGATTTTGGCGGATTCAGGATACCATGCTCACATGAAAATTTGTATAGTATGTTGCTGCATAGAATCCATCAAAATCTAACACATACAAGTGTTGGCTGTACATGTACAGTACATGTACAGTAACTATAATCCATCAAAATACATCAACCAACATGACCAAGCAGTTAAAAACTATTGAAATCCTGAATCCATCAAAGTCAGCCATATGCTCAATGTGGAGATATCCTGAATCCACCGAAATCCTCCAAAACAGGGGGATGGATTTTGATGGATTCAGGGTGGTTAGGGTTAATAAATGGCATAGTTGATGTGCGTATGTGCGGAATATCTCAAGCGATCATTGGCTGGCAGAAGTATCATAACATACACGCAAAAAGCATACGCATAATGTCAGCCAATGTGGCTATCATCAAGACACTGGGTACAATTTCACCACTAGAGGGCTACAATGTGCGAATACCAGCCATTAATGCACCCCCACATGATCGCATCTCGACCAGTCAGGTTGTCCTACCTGTCTTGGACATTAATGAATAATGCATCATCAGTGACTTTGATATTGCCCTGTTCTTTTTCACAGTTACAGATAACAATGACTAATACTAAGAGAGGTAACATTCAGAGCGTCACACCGACCTGTCTCTATAGTGAGTTGGGCATCTCTTTGTTTGTTTGTCTATCTGAATGTCTGTCGGACACCAGGATTCTGTTTGTCTGCCTGTACATGTATATCAGCCTGTCTTTTCTTAATCGGTTGGTCAGTTTCTGCATTCTTGTTTAACCCTCCTACTACTACAAGGGTCAAAATCAGTCAAAATGTTGAAATACTTCCCAAGGTATATCTAGTGCACTTAAAGTCATACACTGTCAAACCTTACGTATAGTAAGTACATTTACAGGTCAAAATGAGTCGACTGTTTTTGACTGGTAAAAGCATTGTCTTGTATTGTTGAGGGTGGTCAAAATGACAGTAAAAACCAGTCAAAAATGCCCCTGTGTGCACAATTGGGTCAACAGTCAAAACAGGCATTTGACTGGTTTTGACCTCTACAGCAACTTTCCACTCAAGTTTATAAATAGTAGGAGGGTTAATACAGTCAAATTGTGTACAATACGATTTGTGCCATTGTATGCGTACTATGAAGGGACCGATGGCGGTGGATGGACAAAGTATGTACTTACAGGTTGCCGCAACATAGTTACATTGAACGATTTTCCTTGTCATAGCAAACTTGCTACACAAAATTCACTATGGGAATTAATACCGCGCTCTATTGACGAGTGTTGTGAAAAATTCAAATTTGAAAATGCATTTTCACCCAAACGTGTGGATTGATTCAGCTGGTACTTTCACTCGTTAGTTGTTGAAAGGGTCAATATCATCACGATCAGAGCAGATGTTCGATAGGGCATGGAATTTGTGTCCTAGCTTTAGATGAACTCAGTTTGAAAATAATACCCCACAAGCGTTCACTGTCCTAGATAACGGGGCGAGCGTTCACTGTCCTAGATAACAGGGCGAGCGTTCACTGTCCTAGATAACGGGGCGAGCGTTCACTGTCCTAGATAACAGGGCGAGCGTTCACTGTCCTAGATAACGGGGCGAGCGTTCACTGTCCTAGATAACGGGGCGAGCGTTCACTGTCCTAGATAACGGGGCGAGCGTTCACTGTCCTAGATAACGGGGCGAGCGTTCACTGTCCTAGATAACGGGACGCAATAAGATCAGATTACCATGGTCGATGCATAAATATCAGTATTATGATTGTCAGCTTGATTTTCTTTCTTTTCTTACCTTGTCCTTCGATAGGGCATGGAATTTGTGTCCTGGCTTCGTCCTGAGGACGATCAGAGCATACTGATCGAAACGTCGAGTTGTACCTCCAGTTCTTTTCAGAACTAATTACTACTCAATTGAGATTCCACATGGTGTCACCGCAATTAGTCTTACTTATCATCCTCACCATGCAAAGCTACAAGTTTTACCTACCTTGTCCTTGGCAAACTACCCTTTTATTACTAACAGAGATGCCAACATACACGATTTGGGCGTAGCAAATACGATTTTGAGCCGTGAATACGACTCTACGATAATACTTCATTGAAATACGCTAAACAAGCCGCCCCAGTATACATGTAATTGTATATAGTTACAATACAAGCAAACAATGAATGAACTATTAAGTGGAAATAAAAATGATGAAAAATAATTTTTAAATTAATTTTAAAAAACAAAACAACCTTTTAAATATAAACCGCAGTGGTGGTAAAAAGCGACAATAGCGGGATTAGCGGTAATTCACACGATTATGTATGTATCACACACGGCCGCTGGATGGATTCGACTGCCTACCTACCACATGTACCCTGCCTGTACATGTACATCTGTACATTATTTGCAAGATCGTACCCATTGATCTCTATTACATAATGGGGAATAATGAGCATACCCGTGGGGAATGAGGTTGTCTATGAGGTAGCTTATGTGTACACGTGTACATGCGTGCATAATTGTGCTAGCGCACGTGCATTACCTTTAATTTCTCGAAGCTTCTTTGCAAGTGCGACTTCAGTGTCAGGCATGCAGGCATTGCTTACTGCGGAATTATGCGCCACGACGCATAGAATCACTGCGCTTTTATGGCGCCGTCCGTGGAAAGCGCAGAATTCTGTGGTAAGCAGCGCCATGAAAGTGGGCCCAGGTGAGCTAGGGCTAGGCCAAGCTAAGGCTATCAATTTGTTATTTGCTGTCGAGACCCCAAGAAAGAGAACAGTTAGTATTATAATCAAAATTTCTAACGTGACTGATGCATGGATTACTAATTCGGAAGATCATTATTGTGAGCATTTTAAGATAAGATACGTCTAGCATTGTTATAATTTCATAATTTTTTCATTGAGTATTTTCCTCCAATTTACTCTGCCGCTGGTCCCACTACCGCCAGCGGGTTCACACCAGTCTTGGCGCTGACTTTGCCCAAAATCCGGACATGCATTTTTTAGCGTTACATTTTTGCGATTTTTTTTTTTTCAATAGATGCTACTCTTTTTTGGAATTCAATGTTGGCATCTCTGTACTAAGGTACTGCGCAGCTTTTCAGGCGCGCGTTACAGTAGCCACTGGCTCATTGTTTATGCATCAGTCACAGTAATATTATCTTATCGGGCCCTGTTTTCTAGGCAAGCGTACGCTTGTAGGGTATTATTTTCAGTCACTGAGTTCATCTAAATCTAGGACACTGATTCCATGCCCTGTTGAAAGCCTCCTCTAATCGTGACGATATTGTCCTTTTAATGTTTATCTTGATTCAAAGAAAGTAAAAATACTTTTAGAAGCAGTTTTGCCAGTATTGAAGGACCTTTTTGTCTGTAACACAGATGTGACGGTACACCAGCTGGCAGCCCAGGGGGAGATAGCCACACTTGAAGAGAAGTTCCAGGAAGAATGTGACGTCAACGAGCTAGACACGCTCGGCCGCACCCCACTCATGTGGGCCTGCTCCCACCAGCAGACTGATATCGTCAAGTACCTCCTGAACAACAGCGCCGATGTCACGAGGGAGAGCTTTGAAGGGGAGACGGCTCTCGCATATGCTAGTAGCAGTGGCTGTGTGGAGATTGTTCGTATATTGCTGACAGAGGGGGCAGAGGTCAATAAGATTGATACGGTAAGAGCTGGTACATGTGTCTGATATAACCAAATAAATGCTACATTATACAGTTAGATTTGATTGCTGAATATAAATATGTATCAGGTAAAACTTGTAGCTTTGCATGGTGAAGAGGATAAGTCAGGCTAATTGCGGTGACGCCATGTGAATTCTCTATTGAGTGGTAATTAGTTCTGAAAAGAACTGGAGGTTACAACTCAACGTTTCGATCAGTATGCTCTGATCGTCTCCTGAGGATGATCAGAGCATACTGATCGAAACGTCGAGTTGTAACCTCCAGTTCTTTTCAGAACTAATTACTACTCAATATAGAATTTCACATGGTGTCACCGCAATTAGTCTGACTTACATATGTATCATCAGATCATATGTGACCGGCTCCACAAAAATGGGTATTATGGAACAACATTTTAAAATTGAGTTACATACATAGCTGAATTGGTTACATTATAAGCTTTAATTTGGTGTAGGTTTGAACCCTGTGGCATTTTGCATTCTGGGGATATACTGATTTTTGCATATATTCATATTGTACTAATTAACGGAAGTGCCTTCAGAGATACAGCCCTTTAAACACAGCAAGTGGAAAAAGAAATGAGTTAAGAAGAAACTCTCTTGAATGCCCATAGCAACAGTTATGTTCCTTTTGAGCTATGGCTAATGAGGTGTTTTATTTAAAAATATTTATTAAACTTCACCAACAGAATAAAAAACAAAGGAACAAAAGTCTTTTTGTCAAAAATTTGGAGGTTTTCTTCCCTAAAACTGACAAAGAGTCACTCAGAAGACGAACACAAGGGACACAAAAACGTTTGTTTTTTCATCTTTACTCATCAATAATAATATTTCTGTAAATAAATTACGAAAGTATTGATATAATAGAAGCCAATAAACCAACAACAACAAAAATCACGTTGTGAATTTTTTTTCACCCTCTCCACATAGAACAGCCCTTTACGGGTAATAGCATAGCGTCCCTTAATACCCTTTTTCGCAGAGCGGGTCATATATTGTATAGGAAATTTACACGCAATGTATCGGTTATTTTGTCCCTTAAAGGGATAATATTGTCACAGTCAACAGGGCATGGAATCAGAGTGCTAGTTTTAGATAAACTCAGTGACTGAAATTAATACCCCACATGATAAGGTCATACCATTGCTGCTTCATTTTTTTTATTTTGTGTTTATTAATAGAATGAAGGAACACCATTGCTGTATGCAGTCTACAACAACCACCCTCTCTGTGTCCGTCTTCTTCTTGAAGCAGGAGCAGACCTGACCGTGCAGACAGAGGGTGGACACACACCAATAAGTCTTTCTGTCGCTCTTGGCTATAAGGAAGGTAGGACCTGTTTCCTCAAGATGTTCACTCTCCTTACTCTCTATACAATAGATCTTACCCACGGTTCAATCAATGTGACCAACACAATTCAAGAATGGAAAGGAAAGTAGTCTGGCCCATTTTTATGGTATGAGGATCAGCACAGCAATCATTAGTGCATACAGGGAATCGGACAAAGATGGCCACACCATGATAAAGCTTTATTTACAAGTGAGTTGACTGACCACACAAAACCAGACAACTGTATGTTGTTGATATTAAGAATACTAGTCAAAATCAGTTTTACTAACATAACCAACATTGCACTTTAAACTTGGTTATTAAGGATAATGAATGATAACGTATAGATTAGTCTGAAAACCTTTCACCGCTGCCAAGTTCCTAATTGTGGCTAATTATCACTCTTCTGTTACTGCCTTTCTTCCCATACAGTGCAACTTGCAATTGAGAAGCATATGATAGCACTTCTACAGAGTTGCTCATGACAAGGATACTACTGTGACAGCTGTGAAGAAGAGCCGTCAGTGGAATATGTGAGATATTTTACATCCTGTCTGTACCCAGCCAGCCTGACCCAACAGAAAGAATTATTTCTTTTTAGAGGTAGAGGTACAAAGTTGGTTTTGAACGTTCATTTCAATCCTCTAGTTTCAATGAATTTATTATAAAACTAAGTAAACCTGTAAAAGTTTCATCTTTTTCTTCCTTGGTAGAAGATCTCAGGGTAGTTCCTTGCTTCTGCTCTTCGCTGCTCCTACTAGATAGGTCAACTTGGCAAGTGAATTGCGCCAAGAGTGACATAGTTGTATCTGTGAATATATGACGATTTACATGATCTTTGCCGGCTTTGGCCCCTGAGGATGGATCATGAAGTTCAGGATGGCTTCAGTGGTAATTTAGACAATAATAATAATAATAATAATGAGGATTTATAACACGCACATTTCTTGAAAGAGTCAATAGTTTGGCAGGATTTTACATGATGTGGGAGTGTATTCCATAAATGTGGTGCACCGACTGAAAATGATCCATCGCCCCAAATTTAAAGCCAAATTTAAAGCCAGTGAGAATTGGTTTCAGTGGCATGAAGAATTTTCTCACGCTGGATTTAAATCCACAGTATTTTATCATCACCATGTCTATAGTCAGTTCACATTATGGACGGTACTTGGATAAACAGTGCTTACAGGGGCTGAAAACGGTAGAGAGGGTGCATTTTCTTTACAAGATATCGGTGGGCCTTGATGAGCTCGGAGTCCTTATGTGGATAATAATAATAATAATAATACAGAAGATTTATAATGCGCACATATCCACCAAGAAGTGCTCAAGGCGCTTTACAGTAAACAAGAAATCATACAATAGCATAACAATACAATAGCAAATGCAATATAATACTTAACAAAAAGATAAAAATAATGCATAAATGAATGTTAGTAGTCCTTATAGGCAATACACATAACATAAGTTTTTAAGTTTTTCTTGACGGAGTAAACAGTTTGAGATTCATGAATGTACAGAGACAAATCATTCCAAAGGCGTGGAGCCACAACTTCAAAAGATCTGTCACCCCAAGAATGTTTAGACTTTTGTTCAGCCAGCAGAAATTTTGCACTGGAACGTAACTTGCGAGAGGGGGCATAACATTTCAACAAGTTGGATATATATAATGGTGCACAATCATTCAAAGATTTGAAAACGATAAGCAATATTTTATAAATAATACGATATGATATTGGCAGCCAAGGCAGATCTTTAAGGATGGGGGTGATATGACATGACATGATATTTTAGAGAGAGTCACAATACGTGCAGCAGTGTTTTGAATCTTTTGAAGTCGTCGTAGTTGATCCTGAGGAAGTCCATAAAGCAGCGAATTTGCCATATCAAGACGAGATGTTATGAAGGAATGAACAATTTGTTTCTGTTGCATCATAATTAAGATATTTGTGTAACTTTCCAATGTTCCTAAGGTGAAATGCTGCGGTGTGAGTAACATTTGAAATATGAGGTTTAAGTGTCATGTTTGCCTCAAAAATAACTCCAAGGTTCCTTGCTTGAGAAGAAGATTGCACATGAGAGTCACCAATAACAATATTTGGAATAGAAATCTTAGATAGTTTTTGACGAGAACCAAATAGCACAAATTCAGTTTTATCATCATTGAGTTTTAAGAAATATGCGAATATCATGAATACAGTTTTCAAGGTGATTAATTATAGAGGCACTCTGTTGTTGTGATGGTTTGAAAGCTAGATAAAATCTGAGTGTGATAAGATAGGTCATATTGGAAACCACTGAGGGCCGAGGACAGATTCCTGAGGTACTGAGTAATTCAGACGAAACGGTTCAGAGACGGCATCACGAATACAAACATGTTGAGGTCTTTTAGACAAGTATGAGCGACACCATTCCAGTGCATGGCCATTAATTCCTTTATTATGTTTTAAACGTGCAAGTAAAATATCGTATCAAATGCAGCGCTAAGATTAAGAAGAATTAAGGCAGTTATATTTCCATCATCGAGTGCAGATAAAATGTCATTGTTGACACAAAGCAGTGCTTTATAGGCAGATTGGAAAGGATTGTGTAAATTATTTACATGCAAATGATGTGATATTCTACAAGATACAGCTCGTTCTATAGTCTTTCCCAGGAACTTCAAGTTTGATACAGGTCTATAATTTTTCAAAATGTTCTTGTCGAGACAAGCTTTTTTGAGAAGTGGACGAACATGTGCAATTTGCAAACTGTCAGGAAACATTCCATGAAGCAGAGACTTATTTACAATCAAGGTTATATATGGTACAAAAGCATCAATACATTGTTTTAACAAGAAAGTCGTCACAGGATCAAGTTTGCATGATTTGGATGGTGACTTCATAATTATTCTTCTAATTTCTTCTTCACTTGCAGGTTGAAACAGAGAAATAGATGCGTTCAAAGAAGTTATGTCATTTGTTGTTAAAGAAGAATCTCCGGAATTGGTAGTGAAAGATTTGTGAATATTGTCAATTTTCTCAACAAAGAAATTGGCAAATTTATCCGCAAGATTTTTGTCAGAGTCACTGGTGGGGAGCGTTGGTTCCTTTGATTTATGCAATAAGTTATTTACAATTTTGAAGAGTTTTTTCTGATCACCTGAACAGTCGTCAACTTGTGCAGAATAGTGGTGATCAGTCTTAGCTTGATGAATCAACTTATTTACAATTCCACGTTGTTTACAATACTCTTGTCTATCAATTTCAAGCTTCGATCGGATCCATCTCCTTTCAACCTGGTGACGAATTTTCCTGGCGGAGCGAATTTCATTCGTAAACTTAATTTGTTGGTTTTATATTTTACAGGTGCATGTTTATCAAAAATTTTACGTACAGATGATTCATAAATTTCAACACAGCTATCCAAACCATGGTCTTCAAGATTAGCGGCTGACAGAGCAGATTTGACATCATCAGAAAAATTGTTGATATCAATTGCTTTCAAATTGCATGACTTTTTGATAACAGTGGGAAGATAGTCCAGGTAATATACAAATATTTGAGAGTAAAGACGTGTTCTCGCGAATGATGAGAAGATCCAAATAGTGTCCGTGCTTGTGAGTAGGTTCAGTGATGTGTTGAAATAATCCATAAGAAGATATTAATTCCTTGAATCGATTGGCAGCATGGTTATTAGGATCATCTAAGTGAATATTAAAGTCACCACAAAACAGGACATCATTATGTAAAAGAAAATCAACAATCATATTTTCAAAATCAAGAATAAATGTTCCAAAAGCACATCCAGGTGGGCGATATATTGTTACAAGATGAAATGAATGTGAATTTGATGTAATCTCAGCATTAATTGCTTCAAATGATGAATATTTCTTGGTGTCATAACTTACAGTTACAGAGAGAGAAGATCTAAATAGTATTCCAACACCACCACCTGCTTTATTCAATCTAGGAATATGTTGAAAAGAATATCCAGCAGGGGTGATATCTGCAATAGTTACACAATCATCAGTTTTTAACCAAGTTTCACATATGGCGACAACATCAAGGTTTTTACTCAAAACAAAGTCAGTAAATTCACATGTCTTATTCCTTATTGACTGAGTATTCAAAGAGCAAAAGTTAAGTATAGAGTCTGTGTGAGGTTTGATGGATTTCAAGTTGTTAAAGCAAACAGTAGAATCAGAGAGCGTATTGTTTAAAGAATGATGCGTTCTCGTGGATTGGCTAGTTGTAGGTCTACTTGTAACAAGAACTGGGATGTTTTTCATTCGGCGTTTACCACCTTTTTTCCCTCTATGTGCGGGGCGGTATTGGGATGTTCATGAAATACTCTATACTGTTTCAGATCATTCAGTAGAGTAGGTGGTAACAATGTTTTGGTATCCACAACATGAGAAATCTTGCGAAGTTTAAAAAGTTCATTATGTGAGTAAGAAATAACAGGGTGTTGGGATGTTGTTGTAGGTGAATTAGGTTCTGGGTTGGGGTTTATATCTCCTGCAATTAATAGTTCCAGTTGAAAAGTAGCAGATCAATTGTTGTAGTAAGAAATATGTGAACTAAAATACGATGGCCGGCATGTTTCTTGGCAAAGTTACTACATGTAGATGATAACTTAAATTCCACATTACATGTATCCAATAGTGAGTCTTAATAGTTTTTATTTTGTATTCATTCAGAGCGCACGTTTATTGAATTTGGATTATAGAAACCTAAACTACATGTATGAAGGCACTTTTTAACAATAAATCCTTTGCTTAGAACATTCCCACAAGCAGGTTGTTCAGATCACATGCTACATACTCCCCTGCCAAATAACCCAAACAATGTTTTCTTCAAGATATATTAACACACAGACAATTCTTTTTGTAAAAGATTGTTGACAATACAATCAACACACGGTTTTATTTCATCAACTTATATACTTAAATGATACTTAATGCACATTATCAGGACGAAAGATTTCCCATAAAAAGGGGTTTGTTTGTACCACCCATATATTTGTGTATTAAATCTTCATTATTGTTTGTGATAAAAGGTCCTATATATAACAGTCATGAATATTTATTTAATTCAGATACATATATAAACATGTGATCTCTACTGTATGTATTCCATAACAATCCATAAAGTTCAATAAGACAATCATGGTTCTTAAAATATAAATATGAAAAGTCCGCAAAATGATGTGGCCTTTAAAAATGTTAAATCTGTTAATTCAATTTGGATCTTTCTTGTCACTACTGTACTAAATATTTGCACATGTAACAACCATAAATATACACAAAAACTAGACAAGAATGCATTGAAAATATTCAAAATATATTATTCTGTAAGCTTAAAGAAAAATGTGAACAAGCAGGATAATTACAACCGGAGATCAACTCTGACAATATTTTGTCATATTGTAGAATATTGTGATACAAATGAATATTTAAGTTTAAAAACAAAAAAGAACACTCGTAACCAACTTAGCATCAAACTACTCATAACTATAATCTGTGTACATTTTCCGTACAGCCTTTCTGTTTCCTCTTCCTAGTTTTTTCACAGATGTTTGAATGTTATTTTCTGCAAATTTGACATAGTCCCAACCACAGCCTCGCTTATTCCTAATATACTCTTTACAACTATAGGTGTATCAGCCACGTACGGTATCTATTGAAGAGCTGTCATTATGTGTCTGAGGTTCTTTAAATTTTCCCTCTACACCATATATCTTGTCCCAGACAGGGCTGTGATGTATGTCTGTCATACAGGTGGATGTCTGATGCTGGTGGGACTGAATGAGTCTGGAAAAATGCGGTATCTCATACAGTGCACGTAGTCTCGGTATTAATGGTATATAATGATAAGTTTTTGTGTTTTGTTTTGGCTCATTACAAGTAAAGCACTTCTTTGCCTGTTGATACTCTCCATGGTACAGCATACAGCCATTTTTGCATACAGGGATGCTTTCACTGGTTGGCAAGAAAGCCTCAACAGGTTTCTTGATGTCGCAGAAGCATTTTGGAACTCTGTTTTCAATGTCTCCAAAGGCAGCGAGAAAAATCTGCAGAAAACTGTCAATGGCCGCATGCGTCAGACTTGGATGGAAGGTCGGGAGCTTTAGAATAAGCCCGCAAAAGGCAATATATGTTAGCTTTGTACGAATGTGCAGTTGCTGCATCCGAGGATCTTCAGGGTTGTCCACCAAGGACATAACAGAGTTTGATCCATATTGGTATCGACACCTTTTAGCAGATGATTCTTCCGTGTCCCTGTTTTGATGGCGCTTAGCTGTTTGCAGTTCCTGTACCTCAGAACCACTGCATCCTGAACATTCACTAAATTAAATCCATCTTAGTACACCTATATGGACATAAGGTGAAAGAATTTTACTAAAATTAATTAAATTTACACTGAAATTTAAGTCACCAATAAATATGTAATGCTTTAACAACAGACCTACATGAAGAAGGCACTTTGCAGTATATTCTGCCTAGGCTAAATCCAGATATTTAATTTGTTATTTTATGTTCAGTGTGTCATGCCTGCAAATGCTAAAGCTGGTTTTAACAAAAGAAGCATTAGGGGCACTTTGGATTATGGCTGCATGGACCATTGAGTAATGTATATGTACCTACAGACATACCGCTAACCAGTATTATGTAACCACTGTATTCATGGAGGTACTCCTTCCATATGCTGCATTCAAGAAAAGTAAAAAGCCCCATTCAGTCATTGAGATAAACAGTGATCCAGTCAGTGCATTAGAAAGCTTGCACATGTAGTGCTATTAGTAATACATGTTTATATGTATACATACCTCATACATACATACATACATGTACATAACTGGATACCTGACCAAAACTATTACCCTGTTCCATTTCTGATTTCCATTATATACCCATAAACGACTTTTAAAATATTGATTGAACATTTACGCCACAAAAATGGAAGAAGTCTTTGATTTTATAATTATGACTATGCAATTAACATAAACAAAAGTTACCTGAAAAATAAAATTTAGGCCTGGTCAAGAAGGAAAGTAGCAAAGATCAAATTTATAGAATAATTAACAATAAGTATTCAGATATAAAGTAACTTGACAATGTAAACAAATTTGGAAAAAAAAGTGGTATACCAACCTCACTTTATGACTGCTTGAAGTGTTTCATTCACTTAATGCATTAACCGTGTACTTATTCATCAATGAGCGACGAAAACATTAGAAAGAAATTGTGCAAATCAACATTCCAGAGTTCTCATCCAAGAAGTGAATCTGTACAGCTTAGAGGCTTTTACCACAGTGATAGTGCATGTACACACCGTACTGTTTCTGTACACAGAGGTAGTATTCATCAGCACATAAGGCAGCAGCTTTAGTGTTTATATGCAAACTACTATTCATCAGCACTTGCCAGCATCTTTTGTGTTAAACCTAATACCACCTGGGATACAAAAGAAACCATGGATGCAGGTCTTACATAACACCTTTTGAGAAGAGCTCCTTATACATGTAGCTTGTTACTGCATACACATTGCTTTACAATGAAGAACAAGTTCACACTATGAAACAAGGGTACACTATTAAGGGACAGCATCATCATCAGGGATAGTCTGCACATAGTAAATGTACATGTTTTTAAAATGTGAACATGTTTTATACCAAGTGTTCATTAGCACAAGTTTCAACTAATTAAATGTGTTGAGATGGCACATGAAGGATTTTGGGATATAGTTTTTGATTTAATGTGATTTGAGGCACATGAGGACTAACCGACCAAAAAATCTAGAGCGAAGGACAAAATATTTAGATTTTATGGAGGAAAAGCAGTTTTTAACATAAATCGAGTAGGATACTGTAAAAATGTAGTTTTTTTGAAAAATAAATGCCAACAAAATATTGGATTTGGTTTTTGATTCAATATGTGATGTGAAGGCACATGAGGACTAACCGACCAAAAAATCTAGAGCGAAGGACAAAATATTTAGATTTTATGGAGGAAAAGCAGTTTTTAACATAAATCGAGTAGGATGCTGTTATGTAAAAATGTAGTTTTTTGAAAAATAAATGCCAAAAAATTTTGGATTTGGTTTTTGATTCAATATGTGATGTGAATCCAAATACAATAAATGTGTGCTCTGAATGAATACAAAATAGAGACTTATTAATGAGATCCTTGCCAACCAATCCTAATGGGAGGGAAAGTCATCCTCACCTGCATAGATCACTTGTATAAGCAACAATAAGCTTACATAATATAAGCAGTAGACTTACCTTGTCCATATTAGACCAAACAGCATAACCTGTTCCTTGCTTTATAGTGTAACATTTCTCTGCTATTCATGTTTGCAGTCATGGTGGTGGTGCACAATAGAGGTAATTGCATTTGGATATAACTGTTACCAGATAGTGATTGAACTGGACAGCAAGCAATGGCATAGCAGTTTGAGTTAAGTTTGTGGTTAGCCTGCTTACATGGGTAATAATCCAATCTAATTTCAGACATTTTCACAGGCTTCAGAGATATAGTTAACAAAAGACCATTTAACACCTCTGTTAATCCTTACACAATGCAGGTCTTAAATTTCAGACATTTGCTAACAAAGGAGGATTAGGAGGTCAGATCTTGTAGCCCAGATCTTGTAGCCCAAATGTCTGAAAAGTAATCCTGACATCAAATTTCAGACATTTAAATGTCTGACATTTAATCCTTTTCCCAAGTCCATTCATAAAATGTCTGAAATTAAATCCCCATTGTGCAATATCAGACATTTCCTGTTTCATAGTGTATTGATCCAGGGAGGATGAGAAGAATAAACAGGAAATGAAGCTCCATTGTCACAGTTGTTAATCCATACAAAAGATATGTGGTAGATAAGAGTCAAGTCAATAGAAGATCAGTCAAGCTTGAATGCACAGGTTGTTTATCAATCCATGTAGAAAATTAGCAGGCAGGTACACTAAAAATTCAAATAAATTTTCATAAATATATCCATAATGGTAGTGTCTTCATCAATGAAAAAAGTCCAGCAGCATCCTGGTGTTATTACAAATCCACTGGTATAAAAATGAAGACATGAATGCAGCAATAAACTGGTAAAGCTAGTTGATACACAATTAAGAGAGACTTGGGAGTGTCGCTTGTTAGGCGCTCGCCTCAATCTAGATGTTTGGTCCGTTTGAATGATTGCAGGCATGGTGTTGATGTAGTGTGTCAAACGTGTCTCTCATCATAGTGGTGGAGACGAGCTGGTTTCAGAGGCTGGGATGTGATGACCAGTAGTCCTTGTAGTTCAGTTTCACCAGCCCCATCAACAAATGATTGCCCAACCAGGCCCTCAACTCTTGTAGAATTGTCCACTTGATGTGATGGGTGGCAAGGTTGATGAGCGGCAAAGTTGGCAATGGAGATGAACAGAGGCTTTCTTCTTGGGAAAGATTAGTCCTGGTGGTTGTTTCACATGGACATCATCAAGCGACCTGGTCCAGCCTTCTTCGTTTGGAGGGTAATCTGCTTGATAGACATAAGGTGGGTCTGGGTCGTTATTGGAGCCTTTGATGCCCGGCGCGGTGGTAGTGGTGGTGCCGCATCACTCTCTCCATCCTCTTCATCTTCCTCCCCCTTCCTCTGTCTCCTTCTCCCTTCCTCTGTCTCCTTCTCCCTTCCTCTGTCTCCTTCACTACTCTCTTCCCTCGCTTTGCCTTTGATTCCTGGTGTGGTGCTGGTGCCGCATCATTCTCTCCTTCATCTTCCTCCCCTTACTCTGTCTCCTCCACTACTCTCTTCCCACACTTTGCCTTTGATGCCCGGCGTGGTGGTGGTGGTGCCACATCATTTTCTCCCTCCTCTTTATCTTCCTCGCCACCTCTGTCTCCTCCGCTACTCACTTTCTCGCATTGCCTTTGATGCAGTGGTAGTGGTGGTGTCGCATCATTCTGGCCCTCCTCTTTATCTTCCTCTGTCGTCTCCATCCCCGGTACAATGCTTCAGTCCTTTCCATCTGTAGGACCTAAACGGCTCAGAAAGTCTCTCATGTAGTGATCAGCAGCACCACATTTGAAACTGTGTTGGCACTGATCTCCCACATTCTGACTCTGGCATCCTTGGCAACCCCACTTCCTAGTGGGGCCCAGCAGATGAGTAGTTTGGAGATACATTTCCTCTTGCTTGCAGCGCTTGGACCAGTGCAACAACCATTGTCTTTAGCTCCTTGTCAACTTCCACCAGTGGGTTAGGTTTGGAGGTTTGGGTGCTGGGGGAATCGGTGCTTCTGGACAGGAGAGTGGCTTTCCGCCTCGTGGCTTGCTGCAACGTTTAATATCTCCAAAAACTCCTCATCAATGACATCCAACCTCTGGACTAAGGGACGTATGTCCATTCGTATCCCTTCACTGCAAATCCCAGTGAAGAGTGTATGCAGGAATGTGCTTCTTACTTGGTCTTGTTTGTACTTTGGACCACAGGTTACCTCCTTGGAAACAAAGACAACCTTCTGTTGCAGGTCCATGGCATGGATGAGAAACTTTTGATGGGTCTCCTTTGACTCCTGTCGTGCCCTGGATAGGGTAGCTCTGTTGCATTGTTCTCTCTAAAGTGTTAACGGTGAACTCTCCATAAGTTGCCCAGTGTGAGAGAGATGCGACTTACTTTAATTTAACACACTGTGCGTTTGACAAACTGAGCAACAAAGATGTACTTACAATACATATGTGAAGCTTCAACACATGAAAATACTTGATTGTTTATACAAGGTGCATGCATTAACCCTTCTACTTTTGGTGCCTTTTTCAGACAAGTTGATGCACCATTTGAAACCGATCGTTTTGTGAAACACACCAAGGTGTAGTGTATCCACCATTCAAAACCATTTGAATGATTTATAAGCCACTGTGTAGTACATTCACCATTTGAAACCTTCGGCTATGGAAACACACCAAGGTGTAGTGTATCCACCATTCAAAAACCATTTGAATGGTAGTAAAGCTTGCTACCAACACTTTTCAAATGGTATCACCATGTGTGTACAAAACCAATGGCCATTTTGGTAAGTGGAAATTTTGAATGGTTTCAAATGGTCAAACAGTAGGAGGGTTAAGCTACAGTCCCACCACCCCGTTAGCGAGCCCGTTAGATGCCGGCAGAGCAAATATTTGTTGCCGGCCTGGTCACCGTGTATCAGCGCAGGACCACCGTCTAGCTGCGGCTCTTAACGCAGGTCAACGTAGGTCGCTGCCATGTAACGCCACATGCCGGCAACCGTCCCCGAAATTATAAAAATGTTTTATAATTGCGGGGGTGAACGGCGAACTTTGCTTGCCGCCTATTAACGCCTATTAACGCAGGTCTGCCCCCATCGAGCGAGGGTCTGCCGTTATCGTGCGAGGGTCCACCGCCTTCCAGCGTGTTGTTGCCGCCTTGTTGCGTGGTATGGCGCGGAACTCGAAAGAGACGGCATCAGGGAGGCATTACTGCGCTATGGGACGGCAGACTGACGCTAAGGGACGGCAGACCGACGCTATGGGACGGCATACAGACGCTATGTGAAGGCAGACCTGCGCTGAGGACTCAATAGGCGACATGGTGCGCTATGGGACGGCAGACCGACGCTATGGGACGGTACTTACACGCTAACACGCGTTAACAGGTAGTCAGGGTATATATAGGGGTTGTAGTCCCTCAGCTCATCAGTGTTAAATAGTTCCTCGAACAGTACACACAAACATGGACCTCCTTGTGAATCAGAGACCAAACAGACTACAGTTACTAAATTGGCAGCTACAGTTAAACCAGCAGCAGAATGTGAACAATATGTTGATTCTTCAAGTTCTACAAGCACATGCTAGACACCAGAAATGTAGAAGGTGTGTGGGCCATTCCTTGAAGGCGCCAGAGAGAAGATTGCAGTTAGCCATTACTCACGCCTGATGGAAGAACTGCGCTGTGAAGATGCCAATTCCTTCAAGAACTTTGTACGTGTTTCCACCCAGAGATGTTCGCAGAACTGGTGGAACGTGGTGACCCACAGAATCTGGAAGCAAGACACAGCATACAGGAAGGCCATAGAACCTGGAATGAAGGTGGCCATCACCCTCAGACACGTGGCCACTGGTGACAGCTACCACTCACTGATGTACGGGTTCCCGAGTCCTCACAACACCATATCCAAGTTCGTTCCTGAGGTCTGTGAGGCCATTGTAGCAGAGTACGCCCCAGAAGTCATAGCCTGCCCCAGCACACCAGAAGAATGGAGACCCATAGCTGACCAGTTCTCCCGACGCTGGAACTTGCCTCACTGTATTGGTGCTTTGGACGGAAAACACATCGCCATGACCTGCCCCCCAAATGGTGGATCGATCTTCTACAACTACAAGGGGTTCCACTCGATCATTTTGATGGCTCTGGTCGACGCTGACTACAAATTCGCCTGGGTGGACGTCGGCAGCGATGGCTCTTCTGGAGATGCCCATGTCTTCAACAAGTCAGAACTGAAGGACTGCATACTTGATGACACCATCGGTTTCCCAGCTCCTGCTCCACTGCCTCATGACGACAAAGACATTCCCTACTTCATTGCTGGAGATGACGCCTTCGCCCTCAGAACCTGGTTAATGAAACCATTCTCCAAACGCCAAATGACTCTTGCAGAGCGAGTCTTCAACTACAGGCTGTCCAGGGCTCGGAGAATCGTGGAGAACGCTTTTGGCATCCTGGCCCACAGGTTCCAGATCTTCCTCGGTACCATGAAACAGAAGCCATCAAATGTTTGCAGCATAGTGTTGGCCTGTGTGTGCCTTCACAACCTCATGAGACTCCGGTATCCAAGGCAACAGAACCACGATATGGACCACGAGGACCAGCACCACAACATTGTCCCAGGAGTCTGGAGAGAGAACAATCCCCTGGTCCCTATTCAGGGGCCAGGTCACCAGAGACAAACTCTAGTTGCCAAACACCAAAGAGACTATCTGAAGGCCTACTTCTCTAGTCCAGTGGGAGCTGTCCCCTGGCAAACAGAGAAGATCTAATTTATAAGTTTTGTTGTTATTATAAAAATGAACTAAATGGGAATGAATAATCCTCAATGACAATAGTCAATGAGGAGTATTTGTGGCAGTTTATACTTTCAATTTGTACAATTTCAAAAACACTATTGCATATAAAGTTTGTACACTTTCTACGAACACACACTTGTTGAATGCAATTGACAATTGCATTCAACAATTGTCACATTGCCCTTTATTTTTTATTATCAACAGAAACAAATACTCCTCATTGACAATTATCATTGAGGATTATTCATTCCCATTTAGTTTTAATTGTTTGATAATTACGAACAAACAGAAAATTTAATAATATGTTCAATTTTATTGCAACAACATAAAACATGGGCATATAAAAATATGTACACAAGAACAATATACAAGCACAAAATTGTCAAATGTCAAATGTCAAATGTCAACGTCACTTTCTAGGTGGGGGAGTGTTCAGAATGGTACTGGTGGGGTCTTGACTTGTGTTGAGGCACTCCAACATGGAGCCCATCGATGGGATGGACAGGGACGAGAGTCGCAGTCCATATTCACTGCTTGGTCTGCTTAGTCCTGCTTGGGGACCCATGGGGCCTGGGGTTTCCCAATGTTGGAAGTCAGCACTGTGTGCCCTCTCTGGCCGGATTGCCTCTGGTTGAACTTGGGGACCTTGCCACTGTTGCCAGGCTGTCTCCTGCTGCTGGGCAATACGTTGCCCAACATTGAAGGGATCTGGCACTGGCACGAAGTGCTGGGCTGATGGTTGCTGCTGTGGTGGTTGCTGCTGTGGTGGTTGCTGCTGTGGTGGTGGCTGCTGTGGTGGTGGCTGCTGTGGTGGTGGCATCTGTGGTGGTGGCTGCTGTGGTGCCTCCCTGAGATGCCTGGTTTCAGCCTTCATCCTTTGCACGAGCGCAAAGGTTTCTCCGATGAAGGTCTCTTTGCAGGTTTCTGCCATCTTTTCAAGCTCCTTCCCCAGCCAGGAGCCCCACACTGCCTCGGAGCTGATGTTGACTGGCTCCAACATCGAGCTGATACGACCCTGGAGGCGGGCGTTGTCGGCCTGCTGGGTGTGGATCGTCGGCAGCACTTGAGGTTCGAGGCGTGCCTTCGAACGCCCCTTGGTTCTCTCCCCTGGTGCTGCCTTGTGGTGCGAGGTCGATGGCTGTTGGTCTTCTGGCTCTGGCTCTGCACTTGGCTCTGCCCGTGTCTCTGGGAGTTGCTCGAGTTCGCTGCTGGAGTCTCCCGAGGGTGGTGGTGCTGGTTGCGAGGATGCAACTTTCTTCCTCAGACTCATGGCGGTGCGGGAGGGCATGCGCACGATGTGCTCTTCCAGGAACCCAAAGTGTCGGATCAGGAACAGGTCTCTCTCACTCTTCAGGGTGGCGGGTTGTCCGGACTTGGTATGGGTGACCTTGCCAACCTTAGTGCGGATTGACTTGTAGTAAGTCCTCAGCTGGTCACCCGTGCAGTGGAACTCAACGGCCTTCTCTTCCCAAAGTCTGTTCTTCTTTGGCTGTCCCTGAACTCTCTGGACCCCTTGGTGAAGATAGCTGGATGCTCTAGCAGCCAATCACTAAGAACGACCTCTTGATCATCAGTCAAGGTGAACTCTGGCTTCTTTCTTTGCTTCTTGCTCCGAGGCTGTGAAGTTGACTCTTCTTCCTCTGGACCAGACAGTGGTGATGATCGCTCAGCAAGATCATCCACCACGATGCTTGAGGCTCGTGAGGATACTGGATCAGCTGTTGGGTCAGAATCAGGTTCAGGTGTTGGGTCACGTTCAGGTGTAGGGTCACGATCAGGCATCCTCTTCTTGCCACCTCTGCCTTTCCTAGCACCAGAGACAGTCTTTGAAGTAATTTTCCGGTTTCGAGGCATGGTGATGTTTCTCAGTCAAATGCTGTGAGTGGAACTGATTCTGAATGGCGATGCGGCCCTTTTTATACACTTCGCCACACCACGCCATCTAGCGGGGCTGTTCCGTAGGTCTGCCGCCCCCTAACGAGGGTATGCCGCCCTGTAGCGTAGGTCTGCCGGCCTCTAACGCGTGTGCGCGGGCTGTTAGCGCCTGTTTGCGCCTGTTTGCCTCCCTCTGCGCAGTACCAACGCCAATTAGCGTCTCTCTGCCGCCCGCTAGCGTGGGTCTGCCTCCCTCTAACGTGCTTGTAAGCCGGCTGTATACCGTATGTATGCCGTGTATGTGGGACTGCAATGACAAATCAGGGCGTTAAGAGACGTTAATAGACGTTAACAGACGCTACACCACGGTCATTTTATTTCTTGATGCCGGCATCTAACGCCTCTCTGCGGCATATTAGCGGGGTGGTGGGACTGTAGCTTTAAGGATTGATAAAGTAAAACAAAAAAATTTAAAAAAAAAAAAAAATGCATAGGAAAAACGAAGATTTCAAAACTCAGTATTAACTGTCAATATCCTGAATCAAAAACAACAATGATTGTCAACTGAACCACAATAACGTGTACCAGAGAAGAAAACCCCATCAACCATTAATATAGAAGTGAAGCGTGGCAAAACAATGTTACTGATTCTTGTGTCACATACGGCGTATATGCTTACTTGTAGCACTTATAGCACTGATAAGCTGGACTGTTGACATCCAATGTCGGTGTGACTGTCAGTCCGGAAATTGAAGTTTTGCTTGACGCAATATTGCAAGGATTATTGCTTTGTCCAGTTTTGGCATTGCTATTATTTTTTGGGTTTCTCATTCCCTTGTTCTTCCCGAGATGTTCTTTTGTGCAAGCTCTTCATTGGAAACCTCTAACCTCACCAAAACTGAGTGTCACACGATGGGTCCGTTTTTCCCATAGGGTGGCAACACAGCAAATGAATCAACAAAAGAAATAAACATTTAAGAAGAAACAATACACCGAGGACCACCACTTGCAATATAAAATAACTAATAACAATTTAATAAATACAATTTACTACTGCGTATTGTTTTACCCTAATTTAAATAAACCAAACTAATTATCCCATTACCACCAAAAAAATATATATAAATAAATTTAAAAAATGCCATCCTATGTCAGTTCATTGGAAGGTTCTTGATGTAGGGTGCCTGGTACTTTACTGGTTATAGTTGGGTGTTGGTGAATATGTGCTTTGACGGCAATGTCCCCCTATGTAGGTAGATCCCACGGAATATGGTACTGCTTTCGTACGGGACCCTCGATTCGTTGATAATCACCAGGACACTGTCATGAATCTCTAAAACTCCACTAAGGAGGTGGTGTCCACACAGGATGACTACTTAAGTCCTTCCACACAGGATTATGGGAGTGTATAGAGCCACTCGGGCATCAATACTACACGACGTACACGTAGGTTCATCTGTCTCAATCAGGAAACCTGTTATATGAACTGGCTTGGTCCTACATGTAGTTCATATAGTGGGCCACACCCAAGGCATGTACAAAAGACCCTACCAGCAGTAGTGATCTTGTTACAAGTTGCCTCACACAGGGCTTGAGTGTGACTGAGTGTGGCCGAGCGGTCTAGCTTACCGGACTCAAGTTCTGGTGTTAGCAGCAGAATGTGGGTTTGAATCCCGGCCGTGACACTTGTGTCCTTGAGCAAGACACTTAACCATAATTGCTTCTCTCCACCCAGGGGTTAAATGGGTACCTGTGAGGGCAGAGTTGGTTGATTAGCCCTATATGCGCTGTAATGGCAGCAATTGAGCTGTATACTCCCCAGGGAGCTGAGATGGTTTCAGGAATGATTTATGAGCCTTATGAGCAGGGGTAATGATATAATGCGCCTTGAGCACCACTTAGTTGGTGGATACGTGCGCTATATAAGTCCACACATTATTATTATTATTATCTGTTGGCTAGTGCATGCCCAATACAAAAACAAAACTTACTGAGGCGTAAAGTCACTGTATTCAATGGGATGCAGGTCAGTTAAATAAATTTGCATATTTTCCATTGAAAAAGGGGGTGTGGTAAATTAATTCAAATGTGGACCATTCCATTATAAACAGAGTGGTGAAAATAAATTAAATTACACAAAAATAATTAACTATATGCAGAATCAGTCATCTCGTAACACTGAGCATAGCATTTACCCTTGCATCTGGTTTAGATGATGCTCTGAGGCTACTTTTCTAACTGCAGTATTATAATCTGCTATATAGCAGATTATAATACTGCAGTTAGAAAAGTAGCCTTCTGCACCATCCCTTCAACACCTCCCAGCAAATATCCATTGTTTTCTGTTGAAGAAATGTATATGGGAATGACGGGACAATGAGGGGTGGAAGTGGTGGCCGCTGATTCTGATGATGAAGGGAGTAGGCCTAGTAGAAGGGGGGAGTAGAAATGGAGTCAGGCCTTAGTCGGGGAGATGAGGCAATGCTTCTCTGGGATATCACAGAGTAAATATATTTAACCGATTCTCGAAGTGCCTTTTGTCCAGCCATTATTTTCTGCACATTACTGTCGATTCTCTGTAGAGCGGTTTTAAATTCCAAAAGCGACGTTATCATCACATCACTGGGCAGATCAGGTTTTGGATTTTAGTCGTCCAAACAGTATGCTCTGGCGGGTAGCGGGTCAACTATACAGCTTACTTCGGCAAGAAGCGCGTTCGTTGGGGTTTTGTCGATGGCGGGAAGGTTCAGTTTGTGTGGAAAGGGTCTCAAATTGGTAGCGGTAGCGGCATTGGCTGTAACTTTTGTAATCGGACTGTCTGAGTCCGAGTCCCTTGATGTATCGGTTTCTTCAGTTGATAGTTGGCTTGACGGATGACCATTGAGGGATAGATTGACCAATTCATTGTCCCACTCTTCATTGGACAACTCCCCCAGAAGAGGCAGCAATTCATGAGAAGATATTTGAAGATGACGTTCAATTTCTCCACGCCACATTCTGCATTGTAAAGAAGAAAGGTCTTTCTCATCGCTGGTCGAAGCATCTAGCAGTAAATAAAAATAAATAAATAAATAAACGGTATGTACACAGATATAGAACTAACTGTAATATTTTAGAAATGGTGGGTGATCTCTAACAAACAAAAAAAATAATTGCCACGTATTTTGAAGATTATTTTATATGATGACGGGAAATTGTAAACATAACAGTATTTAATTCTAAATCTCACTTGAGGTGTCTCTTGGGTCCATTTCAGAAAACAAAATAATATTAAATTTCTGTGTGCTGAAGAGAACCTCTGTCTTGCTTGGTGCTTTGTGAGCTGAATGCATTGTTTTATTTATATGACGTCCACTAGCCACTTCCGAATACGCATTTTATAGCTTAAGCCATATTAACAGGATGTTAAAGTGTTTATCTTACAAACAAGAAGCAAATCTTCTTTGATGCCTCTTGAAGATGGGTGTTGGTTATGATGAGGGCCTCTGCTGCAATCTGATGCTCAGTAGCCTTTGCTTGACATCACATTAAGGGGGGGGGGGGGGGGTGAGTCCAGTGACTGGTTCACTTCACTCTTATTGATTCACTTCAGGTCACAGGACAGGCGCATATCATACAGCTGCTCATTGATTTAGTCACTGGAGGCACCTGTCCCTTCGTGGTCGCCAAATGTAAGACCCGCCCTGATAGAGGGAGTTCAGACAATACATGTAAGCTTATAAAAGAAACAAGAGGACTCGATCAATGCTTGTGTACACATAGTAGTCTATGGCAAATCTAAAATAACTATTTATTTTAAATTTCAATTCATAAAAGGGTAACTATAAAAGACTTCAAATGAAAACATTCTCGTTTTACTTCTTCCAACACTAGTTGTGAGAGTGCAGGTGGGGATAAGTCGTCATTGGGATCAATCAGTGGATGTCGAGCCTGCCCATTGCAAGACTCGGTGTTCCTGTGTGATAGGATTTATCTCCTCATTTTCTCCATCCTCTGAGAAACTCCTGGGTGGTGATGGGGGGGGGGGTTGGCTGGGATCGGCAAGCCAAATCCTTCCCTTTACTGGGAGGAATCGATATGATTTGTATTTCAATCGGTGAGCTGGGGTCCAAATTAATAGTACAATTCTGCTGGTGAACTGCTATCCTCATCCTTATTTGTCACAGTTGGGGGTGTTTCCGACTTTATTTCTACAGTTACACTGTGGTTGATGGTAGCTTCGTTGTCAGTGTGCCTCAGACCATAATGAGCCTTCCTTCACCCAGACGTAGTAAACATTTTTGATTCGGTGGAGTCAATGAGAGACTGGGGATGAGCCTTAGATAACACCCATATTTATAGAAAAAGCTGTTACTGTCATGAAAAGTATGTAATATTACATAATACTTACCTTCTTAAAATATTCCCCTTTCACTACAATGTATGACATAACGTTATTATCAAAAGTCTTTATATATATGCACATTTCAACATAAAGTTACATCACACCAGCCACTGAATGGAAGAGCCTTCTATTGTTATGCTAATTATATTGTTTACTGGGCACTGTAGAATGTTATGTCAAAGACACTGGGCCGGATAAATAAAAACTAGCAATTGCTTTTACTAGCCTTTTTCTTAAATCTTGATAAATAAAAGTTAGCAATTGCTTGCAAGTAAATGCTAGGAATAGTTAGCAAAAGCAATTGCTAGTTTTTGTAAGCAAATGCTAGACTGATTAGCATTTTTTTATTAACCTATAAATAAGGTGACCTTTTACTAATGATTTCCCATTTGCTTGTATTTTTTCAAGTTCCTCTATAAGGAGCTTGTACTTTTGCTAACACAACAATATTGCACTACATGTTGTACTGCTGTCATCATGGCCTTATTTATGAATGTAAGAACTCATCCTAAGGTGTACCAGAATCGGATGAATCGTGACGAGACCAGTCCTTCCACTTACCATCAACTCTTTCGGTTTGATAAGGAAAATGTGGAGTGGCTTGCAGAGACTTTCCTGCCAGAAAATAATGAGACTCGTGGTGGATGTTTGTCACCAATTCAACGCATGGAAACAACTTTGCGGTACTTAGCGGTACTTAGCGGATCCGGGGTTTCAGACGTCGGTTGCGAAGGTGATGGGCATAACTCAGCCTACTGCTTCTACTGTCATTGCAAATACTTTGGACCGCATATGTGCTGAGCATGCAACCTGGATAAGATTCCCTGTATCAAATACAGATGTGACCAACGCAAAACAACGGTGGGCTGAAAAGCTTGGGTTTCCTTACACTCTTGGGGCCATAGACTGTACTCATGTACGCATAAATAAACCTGGAGGACAATTTGGGGATGATTTCATAAATCGCAAGAACTTTCCTTCCTTCAACGTACAGGCAACATGTGATGATAAATGGACCTTTACCAGTGTTGATGTGGGTTGGCCAGGATCAGTGCATGACTCTCGCATATTTCAAACATCAGGATTGTATGACATTGTGTCAAGAAATGTTCAAGGATTTTTGCTTGGGGATTCTGGTTATGGGATAGCCCCATATATGATGACACCATACAGTGATCCAAGCACTCCTATTCAGAGGCATTTCAACAAAGTCCATAAGAGCAACCGTGTGATAATTGAGCAATCATTTGGACAACTGAAACGGCGATTTTCAATACTCAGATTCGGAGTACGTCTTAAACTTGAACACGTACCCAAGTGCATCATGGCATGCTTCATTCTGCATAATATCGCGAAGTTTCTGAATGACCCATATGAAGATTTCGAGGAAGATAAAGATGATGAGCATGATCAAGAGGAACAAGGACATGATAACGACGATGACGATCATGTAAGACAGAATGCACGTCGTGTACGCCAACAAGGACAGGAAAAACGCGATGAAATCGCCACTTTTCTTTTCGAAACACGTGACCAATAAGAGACTGTGTAACATTTACAAATGAACACTAACATTTTAAACATGCCAAAGACTATATACGGCGGTATTAAGATGTTTTACATATTTATTTTTAATGATTGTGAACACGTTGCTTAAAGGTGGGTGACACGATCCACATCCGACGTATTTACCCCATCGAAATTAAAATTTACATGTAGTTATTAGAAAAAACCTTATTGTTTTATTATAGTTTTTATTACTGACATTTTATTGATTTAATAATTTTAATATCTGACATGCGCTCCACATTTAAAATGCAGAAAAATATGATATGTTATAGAGGCCTCGGACACGCATCGGTCATATAATGTTTTGGCACTCGAGTCGTCTAATCTTCATTCTGGTGTATTTTAACTGGTCCAAAAGTACCAGTCTCTGCAACTCTGACGTGGAGAGGTTGGCCGTTTCCTCAGTTTCCCCTGCTAACATCTTCCTCTTTGGTGCACGTGCCGGTACCGATGTTGAGCATCGACTTGTTGGCGGTGCCGAATCCAATGAAGCCTTACCACTCTGCAAGATATAATTTGTACATTGTGTATGTTTAAAAATTGTTTAAGTGATGTTGATACTGATAGGGTGAAACATAGGATTGCTTCCGGTAAGTGGACCCAAACCAAATTTAAATACTATGTTGAGGTAGCAATAATCTTAATTTAGTGCAATATTCCGTAGATGGCACCTCTTATGGAAATGCCATCTTTGGTAGATAGTACTACCCCTTTTGATAGACTGTGCTATCTTCGGTAGATATCACTTATGGTACACCTGCATTCTTATGTATGTAAGTGGGTGTTTTTAATTTGGATTAACATTAACTATTTATCAGAAAATAAATGATATCCAACTATCAATGATGAATGCATGCTAAGAATGATTGATATTGAAACTAGCCAAATAAACAATTTAAAATCATATATAAATAAATATAATTATCAAGTGGGATTGACTAACCTTGTAAGTGGAAGAGGAACAAGATGCCTCAAATCCTGCAGTGAGTGCGCAGGACATTTTAGATAGGGTTGGGTTTTCATCTCCACGTAGAATATTATACAACTCCTCCCAGGGAGTGAGGACCATTTTGCGATTCCCTGTTTGTTTGGCATCGGTCTTCTTCTTTACCTGTGACTTCATATTAGCAAGCTTCTTTAGAATTTGCTTCTCATCCATTGCTTTGCCTGTAATGGCAGCAATGGTTACTTTTGCCTTCTTTAGCACATTCGACTTCTTGTCCTTGGCTCCGGGTAACTGGCTCTTCTCAATGAGAATAGGGTGTTCTTTGATAATAGCTACCAATAAGTCATTGAGCGTTTGTTCATTACCACCATCGAAATCTCCATCACCATCCATTTTCACTCACTCCTATCCTCCTATTCGTGTTGAGAAATAAGTAGGCCTATATTGGTAGTACATATATAGCAAACTAACAAGTTACACGCTTAAATGACCCGCTATTGTTATACTCTTGAGCATTTGCTAACCTTGGCTAGCAACAGGTGTTTAGTCAAGCAAAAGGTTATTTATACATTTTTAAGCAATTGCTTAACTTTGAGCTTTTACTTGTTAAGCAATTGCTATTGCTTGAGCTTTTACTAGATAAGCCATTGCTAACTTTTATTTATCCGGCCCACTGTGCCATACACACACATGCACACACTATCAGATGTTATTTCTAGCCCAACTGATTACAGCAATGCAAAAAATACCACATGCACATGTACCCCCCACTCAATCAAAATCCAGCACCATTGAATTGTGCCTGATGATGACTCCCTCAATCTATCAAAGACCAACGTCATTTGGAAACTGAACCTATCAAAACCCAACAAAAGCAGCTGTTGGTGTTTGATGTGTTTGGGGTAGCTAGGGTTTGAAATAAGCTGAAACTGTCACAGGTTGGTTTCAGTACACATTGCTTGATTTTTAGCATTTGTAAAAAGTATACAAATAGTGTATAATGGCTTAATCTGGTATTAATGCTGACATTTCCAATGTTGTACCTTACCTTTTAAAAGCATCCAACTCGCTCCTTATTGAAAGAATGAAACATTGTGGAAGACATATACACTATTGGTAATCTCAAAAAACAGTTAGTTTCTTTATGATGGTGGTTTGAAATATCTCTTGACATCTTGATGTCAGCTAACATTTTAGTCCACCGGGAAAAGATATTCATTGTTAGAATTGTGACCCTTGTTAATCTTTAGATGCTGGAAGAAACACGGGTGACAACTGTTTATCTGGTTTCAGTGATCATTTATTCTGTTAATGAAGACAAAATATCTCTAGATGAGTCTTTGGCAAAGACTATTGTGAAGGTAGAAGCCCGCAAAATAATCTAAATGATATCGTTGAGGGTGCTAGTTAGGCTAGTTAAAATATTGATACGATTGGATGAACGGAGATTATGTAATAGCAGAGTATACCGTTAAAAAATAAACAGGGGTCTAGACTTAGTCTTGATTTTCATGACCATCACCAAATGAATACGAACAATTTTAAAACATTTTCAATATTGATGAGTACATAATGTAATAAGCCAAACTTTCATAGGTTGGATCAGATTGGATTGGATAGGTTAGTTGTTCAGTGTTTATCTTGATTCATAGAAAGTAAGGATACTGTTAGAAGCAGTTTAGACAAAAACTGAGTAGTGTTATAATGGCTTCAACAAATGGAGCAAGGAGAAAGTCCATTGAACCATGTAACGACTCTACCTACCTCATCCTAGTGTACATGTGGATGCACTAGGTACATGCAAAATTATGCAGGACCAAAATAGAGCAATTTTATTTTAAAATTTAGGAAGAGAAGTTTAATATGGATCCTTATTTAGATTTTGTTTTTGTATTGCCTGCACCAGGCAGGGAATTTAGACCATTGTTATTGGGTAAAATACGTTAATTTAAACCCTGTAAATCTACTATCCTAAAACAAACCTGTGAAACTATCAACAGCTGTTGCTAACATTTATTGAGAAAACTGGAAAAACGTTTAAATGTTTTTATGTTTTACAAAAAGTAGCTTGACTGCAACTTCTTGTAAATTCAACATTACAATTCCTGTTTTTCCCCAAGATGAAAGCACTTACAGACAGAATCATTTCTCATGATGATTTATATTAGTACCGACTTACCAATGATATACCTTCCCTGTGAGCCCTAGGAAGATCAAACTAGTCATACAACAGATTTGGCAAATCACCAGACAAGCCAAAACCAGTCAGCTGGACAAAAGATTACCCAAGGCAAAGTTGCTTTAGCCTGAAGATCTGATGTAACGCTTTGAGGCTTGTGAATTACGCCAGATACTGGCCGTGCGGATGCTACGTTTTCCCCTGAGATTCAACTTTGACTGGTAGCTAGCGCGTGAGCCTCGAAGCATGATGTGTGATCTTCAGCACAACGTATCCAATGAAATCCATTGAATGGTACACCTAGAGCCTGTCTATATCCTTAAGGATAAAGACAGGGGACTAGTCTAAAGTTGCTCCAGCTGTCAAAACCAGGCAGTTGACGAGTATGGCAATTGGTTGACAAATGCTTCCAGAGTAAGAAGGGTAATTACACATGTATATAAATAAAAATAAATAAATAAAAACATTCTCATTTCAAAATCTTCTTTATGAGTAGTTTTGTACATCCCTACATGTATGTGAAAAAGTTTTACAAATTTACAAAACAGGTGTTAATATTCAACATTGTTTTTATTGAAAATGATTGAAGTGGAATCATTTTTTTTATTTTTTATGTTTTACATTTTGGGATGTTTAGTTTTGCTGCTGGGACTGAACACAGTACATGTAGTTTCCAGTCTGCTTGTTTATTTGTAGCATTAAAGGGCATTTTCAGTTGTTCACTATAAGTAAATTACTCAAAAAGAAACTCATAATTATTACATGTACATGTATTTATTTTGCTTGATATTTATGGATGTATTAGGCCAAAAAAGTCTCCAGTTTCTGGGCTCCACGCGCATTTCCTCAGATCCGTGCATCAGCATGTTTAGTTTCCCTTTTTTTTTTTTGCTATGAAACGATGTCCAATTACAGCCGTGCTTTGATTTTAAACAACGTTTTCGCATATGGGTATGTAACGTTTGCGCAATTTGTGAGGCCTCTCTTAGCCACCATACTTTGTGTATGGGAAATTAGGTCTGGTTCCAATAACTACTTATACATGTATCACGTATTTCACAGGTTGGCCGTAAAAAAAAGATTACAAAAAAACAAAACGCATAACCGCACCAATGAAGCTGATCTGTGACCAGAAACCGAAGACTTTTTTTGGCCTTACAGAAGTTTTTCAAAAGTGTTATCCTTCTTACATGATTTTGTGCGCCTGTATTATTTGTAATACTCTCTATAATTCAGGATGACTTAGTAATAAATACAACAGGAGTGTCTGATTATCCAATGAACTACATTATTGTTGAGGATAAGTGAGATTACTTTATTTTTAATTTTCATAATGGTAAAACAACTTCTCACCTAAATACAAGTTACAAGTTTGTAGAAAACAAATTAGAAATCTGTGCAGGGACCCATTTATTATTTGTTTAGATATAAAAGGTATGGTTGTGAACTGTTTGTAGCAATTTTAAAAGTGTAAATATTGGAAAGTATGTCGTTTTTGTTGATGTCTGTAAATACTTGACTTATTCTGTGAATACCACAATAGCTGAAATAAAATTTATTTATTTTCAAGGAAATTAATGTGTTATGAAGATGTTGATTTTTTTATGCATTTTTTTTGTTGATGTTTTGATATAACTCAAGTTAGTATTCGTTTGTTTGTTTCTTCACATGGTATTAGCCAGAGGGATGTCTGGGTGTCTTTTGGACAACCTGTTTCAATTTTAGCTGAAACTTCCAATTGGTTGTTTAATTTATATATCTGGTTTCAAAGAAATACTTTCAGAAGCAACTTTGCCAACATTACCAGTACAATACCTAACTTATACTGCCGATCGAGGGTATAATCTATGGTAATAACGAGAAGCAACCGGTGATTTCCAGCAATGTTCTTTTTAATCGTTCTAAAAGAAAGAGAAATAAATAGTTTAAAATGAAATGTTGCATAAACTAATTGTCAAAGGAATGATTAATAGTAATTGTTACTGAGCCCCTCCTCCAAATATCCGTGGGCCCAATTACGAATCATTCGATACCTAATCTTGAATTATTTATGTGGAAATAATTAGGCTAGTCCAATCATTAATATCATTAATATTTATTCATTTATTAATTCATTCATTTATTCATTCATTTATTCATTCATTTATTCATTCATTCATTCATTCATTCATATATATACGGCTACTGTGGCCATACGATACGTATTTGATATTAGAAGAAGTCTATTTAAAGGGAAACATTGTTACGATCCGAGCAGCCTTATAAACAGGGCATAGGCCGGGATCGGTGTCCTAGTTTAAGATGAACAGAGTGACTTAGGATTACTGCCTCATTTATGCATCAGCAACGGTAACCATATCATGTGGGGTAATATATTATTTTCAGTCACCGAATTAATCTAAAACTAGCACTCCGATTCCATGCCCTGTTGATTGTGACGATATTGTCCCTTTATTATAAGTAAGACTAATTGCGGTGACACCATGTGGAATCTCAATTGAGTAGTAATTAGTTCTGAAAAGAACTGGAGGTACAACTCGACGTTTCGATCAGTATGCTCTGATCGTCCTAAGGAGAATGCCGGACTCTGGAAAATGCTGCTGCTTAAGTAGACTGCTGGAGGATCATCCCCTGAATGGATGCTGGAGGATTAGTTCGTTGAGGCGCGCAGGCGGGAACTGTTGAGACTAGGATCCTAGGGGTTGCGGGAGAGGAGTGTGTGCTCACTGAACTGAATCAGTTGTTGACAAGCACAGGGGGATGGAGGGTGGTTGACTTAGGATATAGGAGACCCCTCAGTCTGGGGTGGGTTATGGACTTAGGATATAGGAGATCCCTCAGTCTGGAGTGGGTTATGGACTTCGGATATAGAAGATCCTTCAGTCCGTAGTAGTGGTCGCCAAATGTCGCTGATGTAGAAGCCGATGTCCTGTGGCACAGTGTCGTGTTTGACGATCTCGATGGCCTCTCTGATGCGTCTGGGGTGCCATATGTGTCGATGGGTGTGATGAGTTGGGCTGCATGAAGTGTGCCAGGTTGCTGAATCACCCTCCTTTACAATGACTTGATAGACGCTTGGCTAGGCTGAAACGGCGTATTTTGTTCACGTTTGTGCATTGATCAACAAAAAGTTGAGCCGGTTTGAACAGTCTGTCCAATCTCTATAGAATTATCAGTGAATTATTATGGCGTACACTCGACGCCCACATTAATCGGATTCTGTAAAAGGCGTGAATGGGCTCGCATACGCACTTTGTTCCATGTACATTTACTGCAATCGTGCAGCGTGCATACACAACTTTCGGGGGAAAACATCGTTAAAAATATTTTGGAGAAACAAAAATCAGAGGATAAGTAAGACTAATTGTAATCAGAGGATAAGTAAGACTAGTTCTTTTCAGAACTAATTACTCCTCAATAGAGAATCTCACATGGTGTCACTGCAATTAGTCTTACTTATATATCCTCTTCACCATGCAAAGTTTTACCAAAACTCAGAGGAGGTTATTTCAATACTCAATCCTATCAACCTCAAGAATATTTCTGTCTCAGCAAACCTCAAATATATATATATATATATATATATATATATATATATATATATATATATATATATATATATGTGTGTGTGTGTGTACGTGTGTGTGTGTGTGTATATATATACACTTAAATGTAGCGGTCTATCTTGCTCAATGCCAATATATATATATATATATATATATATATATATATATATATATATATATACTACCGGAATAAAGTAACTGTGCATCATTTGAAGTTATGCTATTTTTTAATGAAAAAAGATAATACAATGATTTGTGGTGTTCTGTTAAATCACTGTTTAACTGTTAACAGGATAATCTCGAAATCTGTATGCTTGGACACTAGGCTTCGTGACACGTCCTTGAAGAGATGTGGTGTCAAAAGTCAGTTCACAAACTCAGTATCGTGTGTGTCCACCATTGGCGTTGATGCAGGTCTGAGATACAGGGACGAGATCATTGGGCCTCATGTGCAAGCGTTCATTCAAAGACAAGGACGTAACATCACGCTTCAGCAAGATAATGCCTGTCCACATGTCGCTCGTGTTGTGACAGATTTCCTGAGACAGCAGAACATTCCGGTACTCCCCTGGCCAGCTGTTTCTCCGGACCTGTCCCTATCGAGCACGCTTGGGATGAAATGGAGCGACGTTTACGTCAAGCCCAGAATCAGCCATTGACGTTAGCTGAATTGGGACAAGCGTTGGTTCAGACATGGAACAACATTCCCCAAGCTTTCTTCAATCGCTTAGTGTCGTCTATGCGTCGTCGTTGTCAAGCCTGCATCAACGCCAATGGTGGACACACACGATACTGAGTTTGTGAACTGACTTTTGACACCACATCTCTTCAAGGACGTGTCACGAAGCCTAGTGTCCAAGCATACAGATTTCGAGATTATCCTGTTAACAGTTAAACAGTGATTTAACAGAACACCACAAATCATTGTATTATCTTTTTTCATTAAAAAATAGCATAACTTCAAATGATGCACAGTTACTTTATTCCGGTAGTATATATATGAGGTTTGCTGAGACAGAAATACTCTTGAGGTTGATAGTGTATATATAGGTAAAACTTGTAGCTTTGCATGGTGAGGATGATAAGTAAGACTGATTGCGGTGACACCATGTGGAATCTCAATTGAGTAGTAATTAGTTCTGAAAAGAACTGGGGGTACAACTCGACGTTTCGATCAGTATGCTCTGATCGTCCTCAGGAGAATGCCGGACTCTGGAAAATGCTGCTGCTTAAGTAGACTGCTGGAGGATCATCCCATGAATGGATGCTGGAGGATTAGTTCGTTGAGGCGCGCAGGCGGGAAACTGAGACTATGAGACTAGGATCCTAGGGGTTGGGGGAGAGGAGTGTGTGCTCACTGAACTGAATCAGTTGTTAACAAGCACAGGGGAAGGAGGGTGGTTGACTTAGGATATAGGGGATCCCTCAGTCTGGGGTGGGTTATGGACTTTGGATATAGAGGATCCTTCAGTCTGTAGTATAGGTCGCCAAATGTCGCTGATGAAGAAACCGATGTCCTGTGGCACAGTGTCGTGTTTGACGATCTCGATGGCCTCTCTGATGCGTCTGGGGTGCCATGCGTCGATGGGTGTGATATATTTATATATATATAAACGGTTCGCGAGCAAAGAAAAATTGGACGATGCCGGACTCGAACCCGCGACCTCTCCATTACCGTACGAGCGCTCTACCAACTGAGCTAACCAGCCCCTATGTTGGTGGGCGGTCCACTTATGCCAATTATCTATTGCTCTATGAGGCCAGGTCAGAGGCCAAACCATATCTGCCGAGTAGCCAGGGATCATTAGATATACAATTACGTGCTTATCAATAAATATGTTAAATATGTTTGAGGGGGAACGTATATAACAATGGTATTTTGCTTAAAATTTCCACTTTGCCTTTATGTTGTGAAGTGTTAACGAGAATTTTTTTTTAAATGTACACATTTTCCGATATGCAAACACGAACTTTAGGCCTCATACTTCTTAAAAAGATTTGCCGACATATTTTGATTCAGTCAAGATTAATTGGCAAATAATTGTACTAATTTTACTAAAAGGATAGTACCTCAGACAAAATTTCCCCCAAACTGCCCAGTTTTTAGAAAATTTAACAACGACCTTAATTTTGGTGAAATATGATGTCTTAAACAGGCAGTATCGTCACGATCAACAGGGCATGGAATCGGAATGGTAGTTTCAGATTAACTCAATGACTGCCATAATCCTCCACATAATATTACCGTCATATTACGTCATATTACCGTTGCTGCTGCGTAAATGGTCTATTATTAATAATTTTTAGTCATTGCGTTAATCTTAAACTAGGACATCGATTCCATGCCCTGTCGAAAGTCTGCTCGGATATCGTGACGATACTGCCCCCTTAAAGGGACAGTTTTATCAGGATCCGAACAGACTTTTACAGGGCATGGAATCGGTATCCTAGTTTAAAAGGAACAAGTGATTGAAAATCATCACTAATAATAATAATAATGTGTGGACTTATATAGCGCACGTATCCACCAACTGAGTGGTGCTCAAGGCGCAGTATATTATTACCCCTGCTCATAAGGCTCATAAGGCTCATAAATCATTCCTGAAACCATCTCAGCTCCCTGGTGAGTATACAGCTCAATTGCTGCCATCACTGGCTCATTTATGCAGCAGCAACGGTAATATGACCTTGTGTGGAATTAATTTCAGTCACTGAGTTAATCGAAAACTAGCACTTCAATTCCATGCCCTGTTGATCGTGGCGATATTGTCCCTTTAATGCGATGAGGATTATTTGTTATAACTCGTTTAACATCTTTGACAAAAAATAGCTTGCTACAATCCAATATTAAACAGTGCACTATTAATATACTAAAGTGCAAGAATTTGTTTTTTATAAAGACACTCGGTCACTCCATTAAAACGTGCACTCCACAAGGATTATCAAAAAACCAAAAAAACTCAGTGTTAATCATGATATGTTTAATTATTAAATCATGGTAGATATAGGCCAATATATTTTGTCTTGTTTTAATATCCTATATAGGAAATGTTGCCGTAAATTGAAGGTAAGGTGTAGGATTGTAGTTAACAAATAATAGCATTTTTGAATTATACTCATTTGGTGTAAAAGCTGATGAGAGTATCAAAATACCATAGAAAAAATTGTGTCTGAGGTGCAAATTTAATCATTTCCAGTTTTAATTTAGGAAAAGCACTTTTCCTGAATTCTATTTTTAAATTAATACAAACAGTTCTGAATGTATTTTCACAGTTTTCTGGTTTATGTTGGAATTACGTCACACTTACCAATTAATTATTTGTTTAGTTTAATAACAAAATTGTTTTGTATAGGAGTTTACGGTTTTTGAGGAATTTTTAATGAAAAGATAAGTCCAAGTTTATTTTAAGTTTAAAAGAGCATAGGCCTGTGGGTATACATGTAATGGCAATATCCGGGACTGCAACAAAAATATCGCAACCGGGAGCATAGAATCCAAAATAGTCCGGGTTCCTTAGTGGGCCCATACGCCACGGCTCACCAAAAATGTAGAGTGTAGTATAATTTAGCGCTTCCCTCTCGCATGTTCGCTCCTCCAGCATTTGGCACAGCAAAATGTTGTTCTCGATGGCGGATGGGTAGATTAAAAGAGCATAGGCCTGTGGGTATACATGTAATGGCAATATCCGGGACTGCAACAAAAATATCGCAACCGGGAGCATAGAATCCAAAATAGTCCGGGTTCCTTAGTGGGCCCATACGCCACGGCTCACCAAAAATGTAGAGTGTAGTATAATTTAGCGCTTCCCTCTCGCATGTTCGCTCCTCCAGCATTTGGCACAGCAAAATGTTGTTCTCGATGGCGGATGGGTAGATTAAGAGGCGAGGACACATGACTGAGTGGTTTATTGTGTGTTTTTGTGCCGAAGGGTTGCAAGAAAAAAAGCTATTTACCAAAATCGGAATTTTTTGCCCCAAATAATAATAATAATAATAATAATAATAATAATAATAATAATAATAATAATAATAATAATAATAATAATAATAATAATAATAATAATAATAATAATAATAATAATAATAATAATAATAATAATAATAATAATAATAATAATAATAATGACTTATATAGCGCACGTATAATTATCCACCAAACTGGTGCTCAAGGGCATTATATGCAATCTTTAAAAATAATAAAACTGTTGAAACAACCTGTTCTTGATGGGTTCTAACCACTAGACTACTATTCCAGTTGAATTTGTTGGTGAATTCATTATTAAAGAACCTTTTTTTTTAATTAGAATTTTCAGGCCAAAACAAGTCTTCAGTTTCTGATCTCCGCGTAAGGCGCCTCACAGACCCGCTCGTCAGCATTTTTTTCTATGAAACGATGTCCCAATTGCAGCCAAAATTGCTGGATCGATTGGATTTCTGCCGTGCTGTGTTTCAATCGACTTTTTCACATAGGGGTATGAACATTTACCGTATTTGTGAGGCCTCTCTTAGCCACTTTGTAATTATATGGGAAATTTGGTCCGCCCCGCGCGCGTATACATGTATCACGTATTTCCCTGTTGGCAAAAAAAAGCTCGTCACCGCACCGATTTTGAAGCCGAACGATGACCAGAAACCGGAAACTTTTTATTTTTGGCTTACGCCATTGACGAAGTATGCTTTAGAAAAAAAATGCACACAATCCATCGCAATCCATAGAAATAAAGTCTGCCGATAGAGGGAGTACACTCGCAGCTGACGAGTCGAGTTGGGATTTAACTGGTGACGATTTACCAGTAGTCAGGTTTACGTTTATCGTACAGCACCCGCTAGCGGAGCTCGTGTGAGAGAAGGTCGACTGAGACTGTACGCCAAACGCAACGCACTATCGCTGCCATATCGATCAACAGTGATCTAAAAATATTGTGCCCTCAACAGCTCATGTAGGATGTTACACTCTCCGTGTTGTCACGTGCACACCTTGACTAAAGCCTACAATCCCGGCCAAATCTCGCTGGGCCCCCCGTCCCCCGGACAATGTTGGCTCTCATTGCGCGGTCTGTGCTCCGGCTGGAGATAACAACATTGGTGGGGAGAGCAGGGGAGCGGGGGAGTGGGGGTGGGGGAGCGGGGGATAGGGGAGGGTATGTTAATTGTCACATGGCTCAACTATTTTGGCCGAGATTGTCTGAATTTTCTCTTGGTTTATCTATGAAGCCGCCAACGTGGACAGACTGCAGTCTTTGTCTTTGTCTCAGGGACAATACATTGAAGCAGGGGACAGGGGAGAGTATGTTTATTGTCATGCGTCCCAACTATTTTGGCCGGGATTATAGATTAGACAGTAGTAAAACTGGGGCTGGTTCAAGCCCATAGGCATACCATACAACGTGTGCACATACACATTCACAAAACGCTGGTTGAATCCCCCAGGAAGTGGTGCCGATAATAAACATTGGGGATACACGTTCCCTTTACTAGTACTTGGGCCCCCGGGTCCCCCTACCCCACTCAGAATACGGATCTCATTATAAGAAAAGCATAAGGTCCCGTAAAACAAAAAATGCCTCAAGTTCCCCCACCCCCTAAAAATCATGGACCCCCCTCCAACCCGGCCCCCAAAAACAAGTTGAGTTTATTTATTAGATTGCTCCCTGGCCACTTCCGTATTCGCGAACTTACCCTAGAAAGTTTTCTTTTATTCAATGCAAGCCACGCAAATCATGACAGTGAAAACAAAAACAAAACTAAATTAATTAAATATTAATTTATCAATTGCTATGGAGACCGTAAAGATTGTTATCTTATTGAGTATTTGAAGTTGTCGGACCACGGGCTTAATTAATTAAGTTCCATGGCAATCATGATTAATTTTTATCCCACCCCACTTTTTTGTTTTTGTTTTTGTTTTTGTTTATGTTTTTGTTTTTGTTTTTGTTTTTTCCCTGCCTGCATCCTGTATCTCCCACCATCAGTCTGTAATCTCCCTCATCAGTTACAAAGAAATAAATATTTTCTCTGCAAGTTTGCAAGAAATACATCATAAAACTATAACCTAGCTATGAAAGTATCATCACAATACAGATGCTCACGTTTTTGAGAAAACGACGGTAAAACTAAATAGTAAAACGTTACGTCACGCGTGATGTTTTATGTATTACAAAAAACTTTGTTCGACCATACAATTCCGTTTTTCTCTAAGATGCACTGGCTTAAATCCCGGGGGGGGTGGGGATATATCCCCCCCCCCCACTTTTTGGACCGGGGGATGGTCCATAGGATCATCCCCCAGAATTTTCTATGAACAAAATATATATAATAAAAATACACATGCAGAACTTCAAGCTATACCGTGCACCCAAATTTCAAAATCATCCCCCCCCCCACTTTTCATCACGGATTTACGCCAGTGCTAAGGAGTAAATTCTCAGAATGATTGCCACTTGTACAAACTTTACACCAAGCATTTCCTCCATGCACCAAGTAAGTTCTGGATAATAATTTTTTAACTTTATAATTTGGACATTACCAATTTAATTGGAATATTGAATCCGCCCCACCCTCGTCACCAGACATCCTGACCCTTAGTTATCTGCATGTATTGTTAGACCTCCATCTGTTATGCACTATAATGGTCGACAATAGTCGATGCTTCAATATCTGAAATATCTGATGGAGAACTTTGCATTTCCTCCACAATATATTACGTAATAAGCTTGGTAATAAGAAAGAGGCCTGATAATAGTGCGCATGCATTATGTGATGAAAGCACACCCCTTTACCTGAAATGGAAGCTCCCTGCGTATCTAGGGCATTGCATTTCCGCACCTGTTCAGTTGCGCGGTATTGACCAATCAACGGTTGTTGTCAACGTAATTTTGACGAATCACGTTGTTGCCGCGGTTGTTCGAAAGGTATTTTAGTGAGCAGCGATCTGCAATGCATGCATATCACGCAGTGTACACTTCTGGAGCCAACGTCAACGTTAGAAATTTAAAACCCAGCGACAGAATCTGTAACTGATTTAAAGAGCGTCCAAGAATCTCCGGAGAAGCTTGAAGTTTAATTCTGTTCGAGATATATATACATATAGCGCAGAAATGTCTCTGAGAGTAAGAGGAACCACAGTAAGTTTCTAATTCAAAGTTCAAAATGGAAGTCTTGTAAGTTTTCGTAACGTTAATTTGTATTTCAAAATTGATAACAAAATGACAACGCCGCCGTTGATCGTCCATAACCATGTTGTCGTTGTCCATTTATAGTCCCATTCTAATACACTGGACTCTCTTCGTATCCTTGGCCCTAGGGCCACATGTACAGTACAAAAGAGGAGCGATTTTTCAACTTTTGTTCTGCTAATTATTAGTAGGGCCTATTACAAAAGTATTAGTACTAGGCCTACTACTAGTCTAAAATTCTGTGATTAGGTAAGCTTACACAAGCAGACACTTTTGGCATGAAGTTTGCTATTGTTAGTTCAGTAATTTTGGTGAAATTTTTATTTTTTTAATTTAAAAAATGTTTCGAAAATTTCATGAAAATGAGATCACAGAATAACAGATTGTATGTCAAGTGTCTGCTTGACTGAGCAAGGTTAGGCCTACCTAATCACAGAATTTTAGATTGTAATAATTACGACTACCAGATCAAAAGTTGAAAATAAAGAGACATCCCTCTTTTTTTTTAAATCTGAGGATGTAACAAATTAAAGTATCTTATCTACTGGAAATGAGTAGATTTTTGTGCACAATATTTTTTTGTTGAAACATTTTTGAACGGATTTGTGCACAATAACGTTAATGCCGTAGCTCAATAACGGATCATTACCAAAATGCAATGTCCTAACACTGCAGTAACACAAATTTAATAAATGATTAGTGGGGATTTTTATGTCAATGACCCTAAATAAAACTTTACAATTACAAAATGAAACTATAAAGAAAATATAACCCATCATTAACAAATTTGTTTTAAAGTGTGCAATGTGGCTTTGTGCGTCAAGTTTACCTATTTGACATTGTGAAGTTAACAAAATAGTGAAAATGCCTTCAGAATGTTTCAATTCTTTTTAATTTAGATTTCTATCTAGAGAAATTATATTCATTTGCAAACAATTTTGATTAATGTTAAATGTACTAAATGTGATGGCACCTCCCATGTGGAAATATTTCACAGGATGTTTCATATATATAATTTAACCATTTCATGTTCAAGTTTATATCCGACACTTAAATGCCTAAATTGTCGATTCATTACCTAGAATTGTCTACTTGCTATTTAACATCAATTTGTTATTTCCCATATAGAACTTTCTGGGCAATGCCAAGTTGGGCATGTTGAATGGTGAAAATGCAGACTCCAGAATCATGGGAAAGATGGTCACCAGAGCAGCATCAAAGGGAGTGAAGTCCACACTGGGCACGAGGGGTGCCCTAGAAAACATCAGCAATGTAGCACGCAATAATTTTCAAGCTGAAGCTAAAAAGGTATTTCAAACTGAAGTTTCAAATGTATACTTTCTAGGTATAAATTTATTTGCCATTTTTAAGTTGTAATATTTATTTCAATACACAAATTAAATATTAACACAAGTGTCCTTGCAGATTTGAACCTTAACTCAAATGGAAAATGGCAGTTTGATAAAATATTTCTTGCATAAATTGACAATTTATTCAAAATGTTGTAATAGTAAATTTGGTTTATTTCTAGGAGAATGTTAAACCTAAACGAGGGATGACAAAGTCCAAGGCTACCAGTTCACTACAGTCTGTTATGGACTTCAATCTTGAGCCTGTTGAAAAGGTGAGAATTGGGAAGATTAATTTACATTAATTGTTTAAAGTGTTCAACTCGATACATTTCATTTTACTGAAAGTTGTTGTATTCAAGTGGCTGTCCAAAGCAATGTAACTGGCAAAAAGAACATAAATTTGGATGTCGTGGTGTTAAACTCTATCCATATCCTTACAATACATGACATATTTCATTGGCGTTTTTTAAGAAACTTAGAATGTTACTAATCTTTCCTTCACAAGAAATAGTAAAAATGCATTCATATTGGTTCTAATTTAAATTCAACTCTTTAGTTTATTTTTAATTACCAATTCTTATTTTACCTAACGGCTCAAAATTTGACTTAATGGCGTTTGCTTTTCTGCAGACCAAACCACTGTCACCTGAACCCATGGACATGAGTGAGATCAGTAATGCACTGGAAGCTTTCTCTCATAATCTCCTTGAACATGTAGAAGACATTGACAAGAACGACTTTGACAACCCACAACTCTGCAGTGAGTTTGTCAACGACATTTATCAGTACATGAGGCATCTTGAGGTATTTACCTGGAACTTTTGTAATTTCATTTTTAATTACATGTATAAACTTTATGTGCTTTTACTAACTTCAGTGTCCGTGTACTGAACATCTAAATTAGATTGGGCTGTAATGTGGCTCCCAACATGGGCAAAGTAACTTTTGAAGTTTTTGGGTTTTATTGATGCTCATTGCAGGCAAGGAAAAATATATATATTTTGGGACCATCTTCATCTCTTTAAATGTATGTGCCAATTTTACCCATACAGCGTGAATTCAAAGTAAAGACGGACTACATGACAATACAGGAGATCACGGAGAGGATGCGTACAATCCTCATCGATTGGTTGGTCCAGGTGCATCTTAGATTCCATCTCCTCCAGGAAACACTCTTCCTTACCATCCAAATCCTGGACAGATATCTGGAGGTTTGTATTCATTGACATCTATAAAAAAAAATGTGATTTTGTTCCCCTACTTTTAAACATTTACAAATATTTAACTATTCATAATGAAAGTTTTAACCATTACGTTGGAGTAAACTTACATCACAAACTATCAAACTCCACCTGAAAGTTACAAGAAAAATTTACATCCAAAATAACTTTAAACTTGATTTTTATTTTAATCTTTTTCAAATGTACATTTAGGCACATTTATCAAGTTTATTTTTTATCGTAACTTTTTATTACCTTATCAGCTCCAACCAGTCTCAAAGAACAAACTGCAACTGGTCGGTGTGACCTCAATGCTCATTGCAGCCAAATACGAAGAGATGTACCCACCCGAGATTGGAGACTTTGTCTACATCACTGACAATGCATACACCAAGGCTCAGATCCGTGCTATGGAGTGCAATATCCTCAAGAGGCTGGGTTTCAGTCTTGGCAAGCCACTCTGCATTCACTTCCTTAGACGCAACTCAAAGGCTGGAGGGGTAAGAACTGGATTTAGTTGTAAGCCTTTAATATCCATAGTATTTATCAGAATAACTCAAGATTTTCCATTTGAAATTCTCTAAAATTTTGGTTTTCAATTACATGTTTTTTCAAGTATTAACTGAATTGATTTAAGACCCTTTTTTTGCCAAAGAATAGTGTATCCTTACAGGGAAAAATATTAAACTGAATAAGTTGTAATCTGTAAAATTAGCACTCTTACAATGTAAGATGCACCACAGATTCCCATTTCCTTTTCATTGCAATGTATTTAATGCATTCAGAAAATGCAATATATTCAGATACTGACTGCAAACATCATATTCCAAGTCTGTAAATAAATTTTAATATGTACCAAACTGACGTTAAAATATACTACCGGAATAAAGTAACTGTGCATCATTTGAAGTTATGCTATTTTTTAATGAAAAAAGATAATACAATGATTTGTGGTGTTCTGTTAAATCACTGTTTAACTGTTAACAGGATAATCTCGAAATCTGTATGCTTGGACACTAGGCTTCGTGACACGTCCTTGAAGAGATGTGGTGTCAAAAGTCAGTTCACAAACTCAGTATCGTGTGTCCACCATTGGCGTTGATGCAGGCTTGACGACGACGCATAGACGACACTAAGCGATTGAAGAAAGCTTGGGGAATGTTGTTCCATGTCTGAACCAACGCTTGTCCCAATTCAGCTAACGTCAATGGCTGATTCTGGGCTTGACGTAAACGTCGCTCCATTTCATCCCAAGCGTGCTCAATAGGGGACAGGTCCGGAGAAACAGCTGGCCAGGGGAGTACCGGAATGTTCTGCTGTCTCAGGAAATCTGTCACAACATGAGCGACATGTGGACAGGCATTATCTTGCTGAAGCGTGATGTTACGTCCTTGTCTTTGAATGAACGCTTGCACATGAGGCCCAATGATCTAGTCCCTGTATCTCAGACCTGCATCAACGCTAATGGTGGACACACACGATACTGAGTTTGTGAACTGACTTTTGACACCACATCTCTTCAAGGACATGTCACGAAGCCTAGTGTCCAAGCATACAGATTTCGAGATTATCCTGTGAACAGTTAAACAGTGATTTAACAGAACACCACAAATCATTGTATTATCTTTTTTCATTAAAAAATAGCATAACTTCAAATGATGCACAGTTACTTTATTCCAGTAGTATACAATTAATTTGTTTTACCACAGGTTGATGGTGACAAGCACACTCTGTCAAAGTACTTGATGGAACTAACACTGCCAGAGTATGCCTTTGTTCCATATGACCCATCAGAGATTGCTGCTGCTGCCCTGTGCTTGTCTAATAAGATACTTGAACCAGGAAAGGAATGGGTAAGTTATCTCCCAAATTATTTTAATAAACTCTTCATACTTCACAAACATTTAAGGACCATTGTTTAACTTGAAAAACTTTTTCTAAAAATTGTGAATCATTATGAACAATTCTACTTTTTCATTTAAAAAAAAATCAAATTTAAACATACTCATAAAACCATTACCAACCTATACAATGTCCTTTACCTGTTTAACCCATGTCACACCCGAGATAAATCATAAAATGTTTATCATTCCCAATCAGTGTTCAACACTAGTCCATTACAGTGCCTGCAGTGAAGATCACCTGATGCCAATCATGCAGAAGATGGCTGCCGTCCTCAAAGCTGCACCAACATCAAAATTCCAGGTACAGCAAGTTTCCCTTAATACATTTTGTTTGTTCTATTCTTTCACAGATTTTTTTAAAAACCAATTTCTTAATTACTTAAAACATTTTCAAATGCCAGTTTTAGTTCACAATATCATGGCAGTAATTTAAAACATGCTTCTCATATTTGTCTGCATTTTCATATTTGAATCTTCAGATTTGTCTTGGACATATATAATTTCTTCTGAATTTAAAGATCTAGTCAAAATTGCTTAAATTGCCCAAAATCTCTAACTAATTTCAACTAAAATTTTGAACAATTTCTAGTTTCATGCAAGAATTTACATGTTTATTTCCAGGCTATCCGAAAGAAGTATTCAAGCAGCAAATTCTTGAGCATCAGCACAATCCCAGAACTAACATCATCCATCCTCACAGACCTTTCCGAACAGAACTGAGTCACTGACCCTTATAGGGTCAGACTGTGTACATAGTATGTATATCATATAGTAATTTTCCTCCTAAAATATGGCATGTTGGCCAAGTGAGCCACTAATATGATCTAAATCATAACGAGCTTTTCAAATATCTTAAATGCAAACTCTACAAAAAAGTAGGTTGACACTGCCAAAAGCATATCTTGGTTAAATAGGTGGCACTACAAACGAGCTTCTTGAAATAACAATTGCAGAGGATAAGAAAACTTGCACTGATTGACATGCTAATAGGAGGCATTTATTATCGTGCCACCTTACTGCTGTACTTGAAGTAGCCATTTTGTGCATTGTACGATGTATATATGAATACTAGTGCAATGAGGTAAATACATGTACAAAAGCTTGGTGAAATACAACCATCATGTTTTAACTTAACTCCAAAACTGAAGAGAGCTGAGAATGTTAAAGAATTCATGTATTTGCATGAATGAAAACCAACAGTTTTAGAATATTGCCATTTACGCTTATTGGATACACTCAGAAGTTGTGCAACTGTGCTTAGCTATGCAAATTTCTTTCTTTTTGGTTTTAACTGCAATTATGTGTTGTCTCGTTGATAAGTGTAAAATGATAGTAATTCACAAGTGGTACTGCAGTGTTCTGCAAGTTACCCTCCATGGCTTCAAACATTGCTCATGTATTCAAATTTCATAAGACCCTAATTGTATTATAATAGAAATATCATGTCAATATTTTTAATCAAAATACATGTTGTATAATGAATGTTGTCTTTTTAATTGCTTCATTTTTGTCTTTGTAATTTGTAAATAAAATGTTAATTAAAAATATAAAAAACTGTCTTCGTTACTTTATTTTGGACTTCATGTTTTACAGTTACAACTTCAAAAAAATTGAAGATTCACATGGTGTCACTGCTAACAGTCTTATCCTTTTCACCATGCAAGGCTACAAACCTTGCGTGTTTAGTTCAATTAAGTTGTGTACATGTATCTCAAAACTAGGAAACTGCATTTAAATTTTTCCAATAATTGCCATTTTTTTTTCTTCACCAGCACTTCCAACACTTCTTGGTATTTTACCAAGTCATTTCATCATTGTAGACATTATACATGTATTTGCTTTCCCATGATCCACCTCGCTAACAGATTCTTCACTACTTAAACCAATTGTACAAGTACTACCATGCCTAGATTTTATTTGTCAGTGGAAGAGTCACTGAAAATAAAAATGCAACATTAAAGGAATTATGCTCTTATATAACCTTTAAATATCAACCTGCAATGCATAGAAAGTGGAAATAAGACATAATTCCAGCACTCTTATTAACCATGTATTGCACTAATGCTCTCGAACATCATAGGTACATGTATACAAAAACTGATCTTGCCTGAGGACAAGGGCACCACCTTTGTATTAACCCTAACTCCCTAAGTATTGTTTGTGAACAATAAAAATCCTCCAACTGCCTTTGTTGTCTAGGGAGTTACGGTTAATACATGTAATGTGGTGGACACAGATGCATATCTAACTGTACCATGTAAATGCATACACTTGTGTATTATCAAAACATTTGGCTAGATCACTGCAACTGTCTAGATATTTTCAACATTGCTACAAGTTCTGTAACCAAAGACGACAGATTTAGAAGCAGCCTTAGTTTTTAAGTGGAAAGATGTCATGGAGTCGCTGTCAAGATGAAATTTTGCTTCAGTTCAGTTGCATGAGATGCTAGGTGGCAGCAGACTTGGCATTTGTGCCCATGCTCAGAAAAAAATGCAATTAAGGACTGGTAAGTCTGCTGCTACTTGTAAACTTCCCATTGGCTAAAAAACATTTTAAACACTTTTGAAACAAGCCCAGATATAATAAACTGATATGAAAACAACAATTTCCATGTTAAACTCTCGGTATCATTTTGTTTTAATATTAAAGTGGTGTACATGTATAGAATTAATAATTTATAAATAACATGCTTGGAGTTTAACCTACATTATAAATGTACTCTGAAACTGAATATCCCCTAGAAAAGATCTTGTCATACACCAGATGCTGTAGTTAACAAAATAAAATGTTACAATAAACATGTTTGTATGTACTGGCTTAAAGCATCAGATAATAATAATAATAATAATGTATAGATTTATATAGTGCACGTATCCACCAACTAAGTGGCGCTCAAGGCGCATTATATTATTATCCCTGCTCATAAGGCTCATAAATCATTCCTGAAACCATCTCAGCTCCCTGGGGAGTATACAGCTCAATTGCTGCCATTTCTAGCGCATATAGAGCAAACCATCTCTGCCTTCACAGGTACCCATTTAACCCCTTGGTGGAGAGAAGCAATTATGGTTAAGTGTCTTGCTCAAGGACACAGGTGTCACGGCCGGGGCTCGAACCCACACTCTGCTGCTGGCAACACCAGAACTTGAGTTCACTGCGCTAGACCGCACGACAATCCACTTTACGTGCATTATACAACACACGGGACCTACGGCTTTACGTCCCATCCGAAGGACGAAGCAATTATGGTTAAGTACCTTGCTCAAGGACACAAGTGTCACGACCGGGGCTCGAACCCACACCCTGCTGCTGGCAACACCAGAACTTGAGTTCGGTGCGCTAGACCGCTCGGCCACGACACTCCATATGGTAGATATGGTAGGTCTTAAAAGCAGTAAATACAAGTCAATGACAGATTTACATGAAATTTACTTGGTATAAAGTTGATAATGGTATCAAACATCCATTGAAATCTTTAAGGTCCTATCTTTTTAAGGTGCTAGTTTTCAAGTATTATGCATACATGTACATCATAAAACTAACCTGTGAAAATTTCATCACAAAAGGTGCTCACTTAAAATGTTTCTTTTATCCCATGTTTTAACAAAAATTTGTCGTCATAACTCTTTTCCTCCAAGCACTTCAAACATAATTTCTCAGGATGATTGCTAGATGTAACGACTTTACACCAATTTTGTTAGAAAAACTATTACCTACATTAATCTATTACCTACTATAATCCATATTATATAACACCCAAGTAGATCCTTGTCATTTGATCGGAGGATTGTAGGTCACACGGCATTCATTAATCAAACCATTACATGGCTACGTCATAAACTGCATTTTGGTTCCATCCCATCTGATCTTTTTGCACGCTAGACCACATCATGCATTATATACACAGCAGTACAAAACGCCCTCTTTTGACAAGACACAAACATTCGAGCAAACCATGCATCATAAGCCAAAAAATAAAGTAGTGGATGCCAGAATACAATCTTGTATATTTTGTTTATTCTTATAGTTTTATCCTCCAATCAAATGACAAAGATCTACTTGGACGTTATATAAAACAAATAATGAATGTTTTGCATTCATGCAATGGAGAGAATATTTTCATGAGATGAAAGATGGAATTTTCCCTTCGAGGCAAAGCCGAGTTGAAGGAACATTCCATCTTTCAACTCATGAAAATATTCTCACCATTGCACTCGTAAACATTCATTCATTGTATACCACGGCATTGCTTCCCCTGCCCAGCCTGCCGTTGGGGCATCATGGAATAAGCGCTTGATGCACAAAGCTAGTTCCTAGAGAATTAGACTTGAACTAGACGCAGGCGAACAATTAGTGTGGCAAACAATGTGTGTTCGATAAATGCTAAGGTGTGTGCGCACGAGATACAGTTCTTACACACACCAGGTAAGTCTCCCAGACTGCACGGCTTCTTTTTGAGACCGTGCGTAAATTTGTGGAACAAAACCTCAAATTGACCAAATCCATTGTTCTTGGAGTACTATGCCATGGACTAGGTTAGTACTATTCATGTAGGTAATAGACTTCTGATATAAATAACAAAACTGTACTGCAACTTTTAATGAAAATACCAAATTTAATACAAAATACATGTATGGGTGCATTCTCTTAATAACGACACAATGAACAATTTGTCAGTACAATTGTTTTTATATACATGTACATGTATGTTTATTCACATGAAATAAGACACATCAGATTGATATATTTTTAACAATGGTGGGTATATTTTCCCAAGATCTCTCACAAACTTGAAAGAATGATTGGAGATACAGAAGGTAGTCGACAAAACAAGTTGGTAACTTTGGAGTGTAGTTTGCAGTTGGCATCATCTTGTTTACTTATTATCAACACATGGCATCCCAGAGGCCATCGAGATCTTCAAGTACGACACTGTTCCACAGGACATTGGTTTCTACATCAGCGATATTTGGCAACCCCCTACTACAGACTGAAGGATCTTCTATATCCAAAGTTGACATCCAACCTCCCTCCCCCTGTGCTTGTTAACAATTTATTTAGTTCATTGAGCATACACTCCTCTCTCTCTCCCGCCCCCACTCCCACTTCAATGCACTAATCCTCCAGCATCCAGTCTTTGCGCGATCCTCCAGCTTCTCCTGAAGACTATCAGAGCATACTGATCGAAACGTCGAGTTGTAATCTCCAGTTCTTTTCAGATCTAATTACCACTCATTTCACATGGTGTCACCAAAAATAGTTTTTACTTCCATCATCTTGTTTGCTATAAGCCTGCTCTCCATGATGGAACAGCTCTGTGTGAAAAATATAAACATGTTGTTGGGATAATGAAAACAACTTATTTGATTTTTGACCAGCACCATGTGTAGGAAGCACTGTATTCCTAGTGCTTTCTGTGTGTTTGGGAAAAACTCCACAGGTGATTCGGGCAGGATTTGAACCCACTAAATACTGTGAAGTTTGTTTCCACAGACACTTGGAATGCACTGAGTATTCAGTGCTTCATACATACGCCCGTGTTGGGCAATCAATCAAATCACATGTACTTAAATAACTACAAAGAACAAAATGCCAAAGATGTCCAGGAGGGGACCTGCACTGGACCGGAGAAGACCAAATTGGCTAAACCCCTATAGAGCTCAACTCCATCTTGAGTCAGAGCAGTCTAAGCAAGGATGATGATCAAGGCAAATACGATTGCTTTCCAACGTGTTCAGGGACATTAAGTTTCTGAGTGGTTAGTTTAGTGTCATGTGTATGGAGGGAAACCTGTTACTTCATCTCTTGCATACAATACCTGGTTTTGTTGCATTGTTTTTCTTTCATTTCTTGCTAATTACAAAATAATTACTGCGTGGTTTTATTTGATGAAAACCCTAAAATAATAAACTACTGTTGAAGTGCATAAAAAATAACAGTACAACTGAAAATTTCTGGTAAAACACGGGCGAACTATCTTGGAATAGATGTACAGAAACCAAACCGTGAAAAATTCAGTTTATTTCACTATGTCGTAAAAGAGAACAAAATGAACATGTATTTAGATTATTTGTATTCATTCTTATGTGGAAATTGATCACCACCCTGTGATTCATTTCAGATTTGAATTTGTATTCAAGTTTTCTCAAAAATGACAACATATCAGACGGAATAACTTCTGTTTGGTACCAGTGACCATCTTAAAATCAAGTAAAATTTTAGATCTTAATTATCTCAGTTTTCTACCGGATAATTACCAATAAGGCTGTGCCGGGTATCCGGGTACCTGACCGAAACTGTCAATACCCGATTCCATTTTTCAGTTCCAATTACCCGTAAACGACTTTTTAAAATTTCGACTGAACATTTAATCCACACAAATGCAAGTCTCCAATATTTTGATAACAAAATGTGTGTGGTGAATGGGGATGCTATGAGTCGTTTTTAATATCGAGGCGGGAAATTATTACAGTAAGTCCACATTTATTATGACTCTAATAAAACAAGACAAACTTGTGTTCATATTTTTTTTTTTTTATACATTCGGAAGTATTTATGTGTTTTTACAAAATTGTTTTCGGGTATCTGGTTCCTGAAATAACCGAAAACGCAGAGTCTTAATTACCAATAATGTACACCCTCTTCAATGGTATCTTTCTATTAGCACTGTGCATGAGTTGTTAAGGGCACATGTTGTTAGATCACTGTTGGTTGGAGGGCAGGATTAGAGAAAGCATTTGGCATATTTTGTACATACCCACGGAATAGCTCAAGCGATCATTGGCTGGCAGAAGTACATGCACGCCTAGTATCATAACATACCTGCATGTGTATGCACATGCAACACTAACTTGATGCCAAAGTGGCTATTGTCAAGAAGATACTGGATGCAATTTTATAGCTACAGGGCTTGATGTGAACAGAGCGAATACCCTGATATGATCCATGCTACTGACTTCAACTCACCTATGTGGCATATGTAAGACTGGTCCACCAGATGCTGATGTAGTGTCCTTCCTTCTCTCCTTCAATCCTTGTGTTAATTGATACAGCCTTGTTGGATCACGTTCAGCCTGAACCTCAACCTGTGACATAGTAAATAACTCATTATAGAGTGAACAACTTAAGACAAATTACCAGTTCATTATTAATCTGGAGGTCACAGGTTCAAGTCCCACTCTATTCAATTTCCTGTGTTCACGGCAAAAACTGATTTATGTACTTAGTCAGTTTCGTTTGTGTATTTATTTTATGATACTGAAAAAGTCAAATCTTCATGTAGTGTTCTCCAGACTACTGCTATCCAGGTTTGGCATCACAACATACGGCATGTATGGGTTAAATGACTTATGACTAGCACCCCCAAAACAAAAATATTGACAAACTGGGCGACCACCAACATTGATGGCTCAGTTGGTAGAGCACCAGAGGTCACAGGTCCCCTCTAGTCAGTTTTTTTTTTTCACATGCATGTTGTGGAAGACATTTACTTACGAAATACAAGACAAAATGCCCTCTCTCTCACCTGACTCTTCAACTTGGCTAATCTCTTTGCTTTTCTCCTCTCTTCTTCTTCCTTGGCTCTCCCTTTGGCTAGTCTCTCCTCTAGTTTACGTTGATCCCTCTCCTGGAATCTTGCTACATCATCTTGACCCATGAGCCTCTTCTCTTCCATCTCGAATGCTTTCTTAGCCTCCTCCTCCAGTTTTTGCTCAGCTTCCTCTTCATGCTTTTCCTGTAGGTATTCTTGGAGGCGATTCTTGACATCGATCTAAGCGGAAAAGAGTTAGAAAATAAAAAAACGTTGAATTCTTACATTTGTTAAAGTTCCCATAAGTGGTGTCAGTATATATAATAACTTGTTCTTATATAGCACATTCCACACAGACTTATGTCTCAATGCACTTTACATATTACCCCTGGTCATTGGGCCAATATCATTCATGTAATCTTTTTCAGCTCCGTGGGGAGTATAAAACACACTGTGCATTGTGCAACCCTCACAGGTAACCATTAGGCGCAGAGAAGCAATTACAGTAAAGTGTCTTGCTCAAGAAAACAAGCACCATGGTCACGGCCAGGATTCGAACCCACATTATAATGACCCAGCCACCTGTACACAAGTATGACCCATTTATCCCCTCAACCATGGCACTCCACAATAAGCATCACCTAAGAAAGCAACATGTTTGTTGATATTTTCATTGATAAAGACACTCAGGCATTCAAATGCGTGTCTTAAAAATCAGAGACAACTTTAGCCATGTCTTCATGTACATGCTGATACATTCTAATGACATGCGCATTGCATGAAATATCCCCCACCACTGTGTGGGTACAAGTTGTCTAATTAGGGTGTGGCTAAGTGGCATGTGCACTGCGCAACATCCCAGCTGGTTCTTGGGATCACCACACCAAGTGACAAATGCTCATAAGAAGCACAACTTGAAATCCAGTGTTTCCCTTGGCTGATGACAAGTGCGATTTGCTATAAAATGTTTTGGTTTGTGGCGCAGCTGGAAGAAAGTGGACATATGCGTAAAATAAAAATCCCTCAGAACCTATAATCTAGAAAAAAAGAAGTAAACAAGCACACAATATAACACAAAACACTGGTTTTCATGTTTTATTTTATTTTAGCAATTGCTACATGCAAGGTGGTGAAATTGGCGAGGTGGTAAATCAAATCAACGAGGTAGGGTACTCGCATTTGAATGGGCAAAGGAAACACTGATGAAAGCAAACTACGTCTCACCTGTCTCTGTCGTTCCTTCTCGTACTCCTTGACTCGTTTCATCTCCATCTCTATCTTCTTCTCCTCGTCCTTGGCTTTCTTTAGCTCCTTCTGAATCTATCACCATGGAAACATATTCATTATCAGTGCATTATTTCACAAATAATGGTTATATCATGATATCCAAACAATCCCATCCTCTCTTAGTGATCCACTGACTGCTGCTTCCCAGGTTTTGCATTACAGCATGAACCACAGCAATGTATGGGGTTAAAGTACCTCTGACTAGCGCTCCCAGAACAAAGAACTTGACAATATTGGGAGACTGCCAACAGAAGCTAGACAGCTCAGTTGTTAGTATGGTAAACCGGAGGGCACAGGTTCAATTCCCAATTTTGTCAATTTTCTTTACTCACTCCACCAATTACTGTTTTAACAAACATTAGGCCTATCAGCTCTCTGTGCTAAATCTGTTGATGAGAGGGCTGGTGTTCGTGAACCCAAATGGTGACAAACTTGAATCAATTATCACTGACAGCCCCTCTATAGCAGTAAAAATGCACCCAGTGTAACGGTATGCATGCGTACTTCTGCCAGCCAATTCACTTCAGATATAGGTGTGCATATGCAAATCAACAAGCAAAATATGCAAAACACTATTGATCAACAGTGATTAAGGCTTTCGGTTATTTCGGGAACAGGGTACCCGAAATTGGAAATCTACCAATCTACCAATACATCTGGAATGTATAAAATAGTTAAATAACCAATATGAACACAAATTTCTCTTGTTTTATTACAGTCATAATAATGTGGACTTACTGTAATAATTTCCCACCTCTATATTAAAAACGACTTGTAGCATCCCCATTCCCCACACAAAAAATGTCAACAAAAAAATCAGAGACTTCCATTTGTGTGGCTTAAATGTCCAGTAAAAATTTTCAAAAGTCGTTTACGGGTAATTGGAACTGAAAAATTAAACCGGGTGACCCTCACCTTCCAGGAATTGAGTCTGTCTGATTGTGCTCTCCTTTCCTCTTCAAGTTTACGAGCCTTAGCCTCTGCCTTCCTTTCTTCCTTCTCCTTAACTTCATCTTCATTAACAGCCGCTTGGGTTAAGAGATCATCCTTCTGAGCCTTGGCAGTGGGGAGTGAGAATAATAAACACGAGTCATACAGTACATGTATATGATGGATTCGTTGAGGACTTACATTTTGTAATTCATCAATTAGGCCAATTAAAATAATGAGAAATAACTGTTTACCAATCAGTCCTGGGTTTTTATTATTATTATTATTATTATAACAATCTTGAATTAATCCACACAAATCCATGTGACCAAAACCAAGGCTTGAAAGAAAATAGGCAGGCCCCTTCTAATGTATTGAAAATCAGCACTGTAATTGTACTTGCATACAGGGAATCTGACCAAGATGTCCACAGGCCGGGGTGATACATAAATTAGGGCTGTGCATTTTTGGATATTTTTGGAACCAGATACCCGAAATCAGGAAATTTCGGATACCCGGATACCCGTTTTTGTTGAAAACATGCCTCTGGTGGTGCACAAATACATGTACTGTAAATGGTAACAAATTGACTTTTATAATACAGAGGATACCATACTTAAAATCGATCTTTTCTTTATTGGAGTGTAATCTCTTGAATTTAAAGATAATTGTCTGTAAAAGTGTAAACATTACACTGTTCAAGAGTCGCAGATTTCTGTTCGCACAAATGTTAAGTCCGAATTTTAAAAAGTCATTTATGGGTAACTGGAACCGAAAAATGGAACCAGATAATGACCGTTTCGGTCGGGTACCCGGCACAGCCCTAACATAAATGGGGCATAATTAACAACAACTAGAGTATATCACTCATTAAAACCCTCCTATATGCCCAGGCTGAAATTTGGCCCAGTAAGCACCGCACCCACAGACAGTCACTTGAGTATTTTTGGTTGCATTGCCAATTGTTCACACATGTGTATAAGAGTGCTGGAGATAGTGGCAAAGTCAAACACACTTGTGTATGTCTTATACAAGTTATATGCAGAGTCACGCAGAGTCACACAGAGCTGTGTATATACTGCATAAGTTACAGTCGAGTGGTTTTGGTTTGACCTCCTACTAAAGCCATATGTCCTTGCATTTATTTGAGTGCACTGCACAAAGTCAATGGGTTGGGAGTGACATAAACATTTTGAGTGTCTTTGATTGTTAAACCTATAGGAGGGTTAACCAACCTCTTTAATGATCTTCCATTTCTGTATGGCTGCTTTCTTCTTCTCCATCAAAGACAGATACTCCTGGTACCAATTCTCATGCTGTTGAACGTCGATGATGTTACGACCTGGGATAGAGGTTGATGCCTCATCCAGGAAGGCTAATTTGCCCTTATTGAAAGAAAAAGAACAACAAATGGTCGATAACAGGGATGATCTAGTTCAGCATGTGCTAGTTAACCAGGGTCTTAAAGAACCCTTTGTAATTTGAAGAACCACTATTTAACCATCATTTCTGTCATTATAGAAACTAACCACTTTGAAGAAAAAGACATAAAATTATATATTTATCACATTTGTTTGATATTTTTTATCTCTGCTTTATAAGGAAGGAATAACATTGGTAATATTGCCAAAAGTCCTTCCAGTCACAAGTATGCTCAATTCCACTGAATAAAGATAAACCTCGGGTTGCTAACAAAACAACAGTGGAAATGAATTAAGATTTTTGTACTCATTTTAACATGGAATTTAGGGAAGAGAAGTCTTTCCTAAATTCACGATTATTTCACTTTTCTTTAACAGTGGCAGCACCGCAGACAGAATTATTTCTAGCAATTGATATACCACCATCAGCTTTACACCAAGTAAGTTTTACATTATAATTTAACCATTTGGTTTTATTTTGATAATTATGTGTACCAATACCAAATATACTAATACCAATGTACTAATATAGCAATACCAAATATACCAATATACCAGGCCTTGATCTTAACCATGGCCACCATATATAGCCATTGCCATGGTGCCCTTCCGAGTTAGCCGTAACACCCCTTTGGTTAGCCAAGACCAAAGTGGACATGCCATCTCAATCCTTAAGGTCAAGGCCCATTATACCAATATCAAATATACCAATATAGCAATACTAAATATACTAATATAGCAATACCAACTACACCACTACAGTAATACCAAATATACCAACTTATAGCATACTTTTAAAGAATATTCATTGGAGGAGTTCTGCCAATTGGAGAATTAAGAAACTCAAATGAACTATTCCTTATTATCAAAGTGTCATTTTACTCATGTTAACTTTGTTAATAACTATTTACGTAAGGAAACTTTATTTCATAAATAGAGAATTAGCTGTTGCAAACTGCTTACTAACCTAAAGGACCTGTAGTATAAATGCAAAATAATTGTTATTAGCCTTATGTTTTGAACCTAGCAGATTCTTTCTCAAAGGCAAAACTTTATTTCCTGAAATATATTTGACCACTAGTACATTCAGACATCTTATTTAAAATGCACAGCAGGGTGCCAGTCCATACATTTCTAATGGAAAGTAAATAATGGAAAGTAACAATCCGAATTGTAAAGAGATTAAACTATTCAATTCTCATATCTTTTTTACCGGTTTATATCCATAGTGTATTACCTTGAATTTATTCCTAATCTTGAGGAAGGTACCATGATCATACTCGTCCCATCCTCCTCGGTGACCGCCAGTCTGCAGTAAGAATCTCTGTAACAAATTAATACAGTAGAATTTCAGATTAGGTTTCTTTAGCTGTGATATACATTTGAATTTGCCCATCAAATGGGATCAGCAGTGAATCAGTGCTCCACTAATCAAGCTAACTAGTCTCAGTCCTGCGCTCCACTAATCAAGCTAACTAGTCTCAGTCCTGCGCTCCACTAATCAAGCTAACTAGTCTTACTCCTGCGCTCCACTAATCAAGCTAACTACTCTTAGTCCTGCGCTCCACTAATCAAGCTAACTAGTCTTACTCCTGCGCTCCACTAATCAAGCTAACTAGTCTTACTCCTGCGCTCCACTAATCAAGCTAACTAGTCTTAGTCCTGCGCTCCACTAATCAAGCTAACTAGTCTTACTCCTGCGCTCCACTAATCAAGCTAACTAGTCTTACTCCTGCGCTCCACTAATCAAGCTAACTAGTCTTAGTCCTGCGCTCCACTAATCAAGCTAACTAGTCTTACTCCTGCGCTCCACTAATCAAGCTAACTAGTCTTACTCCTGCGCTCCACTAATCAAGCTAACTAGTCTTAGTCCTGCGCTCCACTAATCAAGCTAACTAGTCTTAGTCCTGTGCTCCACTAATCAAGCTAACTAGTCTTACTCCTGCGCTCCACTAATCAAGCTAACTAGTCTTACTCCTGCGCTCCACTAATCAAGCTAACTAGTCTTAGTCCTGCGCTCCACTAATCAAGCTAACTAGTCTTACTCCTGTGCTCCACTAATCAAACTAACTACTCTTACTCCTGCGCTCCACTAATCAAGCTAACTAGTCTTACTCCTGCGCTCCACTAATCAAGCTAACTAGTCTTACTCCTGCGCTCCACTAATCAAGCTAACTAGTCTTACTCCTGCGCTCCACTAATCAAGCTAACTACTCTTAGTCCTGCGCTCCACTAATCAAGCTAACTAGTCTTACTCCTGCGCTCCACTAATCAAGCTAACTAGTCTTAGTCCTGCGCTCCACTAATCAAGCTAACTAGTCTTACTCCTGCGCTCCACTAATCAAGCTAACTACTCTTAGTCCTGCGCTCCACTAATCGAGCTAACTAGTTTTACTCCTGCACTCCACTAATCAGGCTAACTAGTCTTACTCCTGTGCTGGATGATGATGCTAATACACCAAGCCAGTTATGGCCATAGACCCTGCCCACCCTTACAGGGACAATATTGTCATGACCTGAGAACAACTTTCAACAGGGCATGGAATCGGTGTCATTATTTAAGATGAACACAGTGACTGAAATTTGCTGGCTCATTTATGAAGCAGCTCATAATATGACCTTATCATGTGGGGTATTATTTTCAGTCACTGAGTTAATCTAAAACTAGCACTCCGATTCTATGCCTTGTTGATCGTGATGATATTGTCCCTTTAACAATGCTGAAAATTTGGTCAAGCCACCTGAATTAAAACCAAGCTTGAGACTGACATAATAACAATTGTCATGGTAAGGCTTAACCCTATTGGTTAATCTATGCTGTTTGATTGATAGGCTGGATTGGTGAATTATCTATTTCTATAGCTGGGAATCACATCAATCCTGTGATGTGACAATGGAAACAACAGAGTATCTATGCATAAGTTTGACATAAGCCCTTTTCACACTTTCAACTTTCAACGAAAATAAATCAATAACATGAGTCAGAAAAAGGGTGGGGGTTACAGAGAGGGTGCAGAGGAACACTCACAGCCTAGAACACAACCCAGTAATCTGAAAGCTCAAACTCCAATTCAAAGCAATTCTCGTCTTACCTCAAAGTCTGCCACCTCGGGAGGTAGATCAGCTATGACGTTTCTCGCTGAGGACACTGGTTTGGGTTGCACTTGCTTGGTTTCTATGGTAACAGGGGGAGCCTGTGCCCATGATTCCAAGCGTTTCTCCAGTGCCGTCACTTCCTGGTTCAGTGTCTGCTCTTCTCGCATGAGTTCTTCATATCTGGGTTATGGCACAAGAAAATAAAAATCATAAATTAAAAACCAAAAATGTCATGATGTTATCACGTATTGTGCTTTGTTTTGTAATGTAATAGAATGGACATATTTCATATGACAAAGATACATATAAAAAGAACAGAACATTTAATTATATAATTGCTCTTTCACCATACAAAAAACAATCCAAAGAAAAAGAACCAAAAAGCAAGAAAAATAGCTTGTTTGGATTTCCTATTCCAGTATACACTTTTGGTAAAATGTCTGTTAATGCATCCATAAGATGTATGACATAAAACACAATAAAGGGGGCCACTTTGTATCCGTCACGTTAGCAGTTTTTCCAATGGTTGTTATTTATTTTTAAGTACCCGAAACCGACCAAAAAGTGTTTCAACATGTGAATGGACATGCAGGCTTATACTAGAACTAATTTGAGTTGATTTATTTAATTTTTTAATTTTTTAATTTATTTTTTTACCCTCAAATTTCCATAAAAATTGGACGGAAAAAGTTACCTCACTTTTCCGTCCATTTATTGATGGAAATTTTAGGCTAATTAAAAAAATAATAGTAATAATCAACTCAAATTATCTTTAGGATAAGCATGCATGTCTATTCAAATGTTGAAATTCTTTTTGGGTGGTTTCAGATATTTAAAAAAAAATTACAACCATAAGAAAAACTGCTAAAGTGACGGTAGGAAAGTGGCCCCCTTTATTGTGTTTTATGTCGTATACAAACCAACCTGTGAATGTTTCAGCTTATTTCATTGTGTAGAAAATAGTAAAAATGAATTCAGATTATTGGCATTACTTCCAACATTGATTACTCTCTTCAAATGGCAGAGAATATTTTTTTGGAATTTATTTCACTATAAAGGGTGCGTTCAAGTAGCTTCCCCGATGTAAGTCACACGGTGATCCCTGAACGTGAGCTAATCGAACGAGCATCCCATTGAACGTTTGCCCTCTTGTGGTCATTAAGCGATGTGAGGAATGTCAAAGGTTGCACTGACTTTGTAAACAAAATATCATACAATGAAATGATAGAAAAATAATTATTTCCCAGGTAAAAAAGAACTAATGATCGTATTACTTCTCAGGTTCGTACAAAACAACGCATCTTTTAGTGCTTAACGAATTTGACGTTTTTTGCTGCACTGAAAAAAAAAGGGCAGCCATTCAGAATATTCTCAAAGTAATGTCACGTCACGTCACTTACCCCGATCTGCCTCAAGTGACCTGCTTCGTGAGCAGGTTACTTGATGCTGACCCAGGTAAGCCCCAGCAATGACGTCAGACATACTCAAACGTACCGGAGTTAGACTCAGGTAGACCCAGGGAAGCTACTCGATTGCACCCTAACTTTATACTTAAAAAATAGCACATACATGTACACCAAGTAAATATTTTGTAAAACTATAATCATTAACTTTTGTTAGTACAATAGTGGCTTTAAAAATCCCAGAAATCATGACATGCCATTTATGTATTTTTGTATTGACTAGCGAATGACAGAAATGGTTGGACAAGATTTTAGTTACTCACGTTTGTCTCTGTTGTTCTTTAAATTCATTAATGACAGCCTCTATATGCTCCATCATCTCTTTCAGTTTCTCTACAACTGAAATCAAATATCCAGTGGTGTAACAGGGTCGGGGGATGGGGGGTGTAACGAGGTATATAATGTTTAGTGGGTTTCTTGTGGTAGGATGGCCTTGTAGAGGTGCTGGTCACCTTTTTTATGTTACCACTCACTGGCTTTGTTTAACATGAATTTTTATGTACTTTTTTTTAGGGTTTGGTTTTATATTTAATTGATGTAATCTGATTGCCAGTGTAAAATGTAATAAAATAAAATAAAATAATGTAACATAGACTGTGCTGCATGGCATAATTGCATTGGACATAGAAGGTACAACTTATTTGATGTGAAGTTGGTAAAGGTACAAATCATCTTGAAAAATCATTCTGTCTGAAGCGCTGTCATTTATAAAAAGAATGTGCACATGTTCAAAAAGTTGCAAGGTAGCAACTTTTTTTCTTCTTAGTGTTTTCTGTTTAAAAAAGGTGAATGATTTTTCACAAACTTTGCATGACCTGTAATTTTCACATGCTGTTTGTTTAATATAAATAAATCCCGATTTAAATAAAGTGAGCATACTTATAGAAGCAGTTTTGCCAACATCAACAATGTTATACCTTCCCTTTATGAGATTAGGACTTGAAACACTCACTGACTCACTCCTATGTATTATAGGTGTACTTGTATTTCCATAGAAGCAAGGATTTATAACATACATGTAGGAATATTGGTTAAAATAAGGTGTCCTCTGTTGTGCTCCCATAAATACAAATCATATGGGGCATGTGTCACAAATATTTAAGTAGTGTTGATCACTATGAAAGTAAAAATGTCAGGCACTGAACTTTCCAGAGGCAACAGTGGCAACTGCCTCCATGTCCCTTGGTCTTTGCCATCGGTGCCCCTTGATAATGGAAGTTAATTTTCTAAGTTGATGTTGCCTGCTTCCTTTCATAAACCATAGTTTAAAGCCATGTACACTTTGGGTAAAATGTCTGTGAATGCATTCTCTTTATACAAATTATGAAATATGTTTAAAATTTAAAACCAACCTATGAAAGTTTCAGCTTATTTTCAACAATAAAAGTGAAAATGCATTCATTTTTTTCATATTCATTTTCCAGCGAGGAATATACAGGTAAAAATTCATTTGCTAAATCATTTGAGTAAATGTAATCAAAGCACCTCAGACGAAAATATTTTGAAGGATATTTGATACCATCATCAACTATACACCAAAATAGTTCCATATAAATCTGGAATCAATAATGGTTTTTGAGAATACAGATAGTGTATAGGGTCTTTATGAATGAAATGTATTATATACTCACATTCAGGTGTTGGCTTCACATGGTGTAGTTCTCTCTGGAACTTGGTGACAGTAGTGCGCATTTTATTCAGTTGCTGCACTAGTTTGATCTCTGAGAACAAAATGTTAGAATGTTTTTGGATAAAATCTCCCTTGGAAAATCTGAATTGTTTTTACTCCAGCCAGTAAAAAATCTTTATTTAATAAAATTTGTGCTAACACTTTCAAATATGTATGCATTGTGAGCATAAAATTACACTGAGCCAAAAAAGAAACTTATAAAATTTTAACAGATCACCAAATAAAATTCTGTGCATGAAAATGTACCAAATTTGGATACAATATTACTGCAATGTATTGCTTCAAATGGCAGTCAATAACCAATTGTTTGCTTCAATGACACAAGAGAAATGTGCACTGACCCAAAGGACTTGCTGTTCCACATGTCACAATCTTCATCTGCAGCCCTGTACACACATGCATGTCAATGAATGAAACAAAAGAATTTGTAAGGGGATTTGCACCCCTTACCTGCATGATTGCAAGTCTTCATGCAGGGTTGCTCTAGTCCTTCTGAGTATTGCTAATGAAACAGATATGCCAAGGCTAACATGCGTGTGTGTACAGGGCTGCAGCTGAAGATTGTGACATGTGGAACAGCAAGTCCTTTGGGTCAGTGCACATTTCTCTTGTGTCATTGAAGCAAACAATTGGTTATTGACTGCCATTTGAAGCAATACATTGCAGTAATATTGTATCCAAATTTGGTACATTTTCATGCACAGAATTTTATTTGGTGATCTGTTAAAATTTTATAAGTTTCTTTTTTGGCTCAGTGTATAAGCCTTAAAGTTGAGAAGATTCTCCCATGAAAATTCTCCCATAGATTTGTAAACTTTGTGCCACCTGTGATAGAATTCCAAAAACCTGCTTGAAATAATTTGTTGAAACATTTGCTCTTATTAGTGCCTCAGATATTGGCTGCAGAGCACGGGCGTAAATCCCAGGTGGATACATCCCCCCACTTTTTGGCCCAGGGGGAATAATCCATAAGATTACGACATGTATTTACACCGTTGCTGCAGAGGCTAAACTCAAACCATTTTTGGTCGGATACTCCATTCCATATGTATATAGTGAATTTGAATAATATAACTATAAATGTGATATTTCATGAATCACTGTTTACTAGTGAAGTGCAATACTTATGCAATACGATGGACACTACTTACTTTCAGTTTTTCGATCAGTGTTCATCTTGAGTTCTTGTTCTTCCAAAGTGCAGAACAGCTTACGGAAATCACTGCGCTTGTTGTATAGGTGGGTGCTCTTCTCTCGATCCAAACTATTGATCCTGTCAAATTGTACAAGAAATCATTGTATTGGTAGATACTGGGGAACATGCATGATTCTGCCCCCTTTTGGTATTAAGTTAATACGCGCATTCTTTTTGCTACTTCCAGTTCTAAAGCTGGTATACTATTGTGTATAATTTGATTTAAATTCCTTAATTTTAACATTAAAAAGCGATTGTTGAGGCAGAAATTGTCCCTTTACAGGGAAGGTATAACTTTGGTATTTGGTAACGTAGATTCATTTTAAACCTGGAATCTAGGAAAGACTACTCTTTCCTATTATAAACTTGTTGGGAATTTTTTGGGTCCCAAGTACCTGACTCTACCTCTTGTACCCTCGTCTTTTGTGTTTCATTCACACCTGACTAACTTCTGCCCACTCTTGTGTATATTTATTCCGTCCATTTTGACTTTGAGAAAGAACCTGCTAGGTTCGAAACGTAAGCACAATAACTACTATTTTGGGAGTTGTTTTTCTTCAAAATGAAAAAAAAAAAAATTCCAGGGAAGATTGTTATCATCATCAGCTTTACACGAAAAGATTTTTGAACTATAATATTACTATTTGGTTATTTTGAATTGCCAATCCTAGTCCTTTAAATCCTCAACATTGAGAGAAATTAAGCTTCTTACTTATGTTCCAGTTGTTCTATTTCCCTGAGTGCTTCCACCTTGTTTGCGTTCTCCGTCTTAGTCTTCCAGGCCCATCCTCCTGTTTTTGTGTCACCTGCTCCTCCGTCTTTGCTCTTCATTTTGGTAGATTTGGAGTTAGCTGCTCCCTGGAAATTAAATGATTTCAACAATTTATATTTGTTATCTTTAAATGTAAGTTTGAAGGTGAATTAGTAAAAATAATTAGAAATAGTATAATACCAGAAGGCAAAATCTGACCAATAAAAGACAACAGGCCTCCCAGGGCCTAATCTACCAAATATAGGTTTTTTAAGGCTTTTAAAGCAAAATGTAGGTTATTATCTAGGTTCACCAAATTGCCTACCTTTTGAGTACTTTTTGCAACAAAGTACATTACCCCATACCCTGTCCGGCAGAAAGTCTAAGAACGGTACACATGTTACAGTTTGGCCATGAGGATTTTATGAGGAAGTTGAAAATGTGTTGCAGGAGATTAAAAATATAGGTTTTTATAGGTTAATATAGTTTTTTTGGGTGGAAATAAAGGTTGCCATTTTGATAGGTTTTATAGGTTTTATAAATTTCGCCGGGAGGCCTGAGACAAAGAAATGTTAATCTTTCCTCATTGAAGGATGGCATGTTTTTTTGTTTTTTTTTAAACTAACGCTATTTGGTTTTTCCTATTTGAAAATATTTTAAATAGTGAATAGGCCTAATTCAATATCTTACATTTGCTGGGCGTGTCTTGCATAATGTAGTTAAAGCCAAAACTTGGTGGCATTAATGGCGATAACGTCACGATAGAGTGCCCCATCATGACCATCACCATTATGCAATTACGTAGTGACAAATGGGGCCTAACAGCGGGCAATGGGGCGTAATGTATTGCACTAAATTATTACTGTAAAGGATGTTGTAAATATGGTGTTAATAATAGGCTAGCCTCATCCTAGGGTCAATACACTGGACCCACTCTGTATCCTAGTCCCTAACCCTGCAGACAACTTTTGGCAAGAAGTTTGCTATTACGTTACTGTGAGGTAATTTTTGTGAAATTTTTATATTATTTTGTTTTAATTTTAATAATGTTTCAAATAATTTTATGAAACTGCACTATCCCAGAATAACAGATTTTGTGCCAAAAGGCATGGGAAAGGTGACTTAATCACTAAGTGTTCGGATGTATCCTCAATTTACCCTAAATGACGCACCTAATTAAGGATATATCATCAACTGTACAGTAACTTACAAATGAAATTAGCAGTTTGGTGTTTCAGTTTGTTTCAGTGAAGGATTCTCTTGTAATGCTGAATTTCAATGCGTGATCATATGCGTGGACGTCTTGAGCGTCATATTTTGAGACGCACAGAATTGTGGTCATCAAAAAATTGATATTGGTATAATGACTCACCCCCAAACTATTAAAGTTGATGGGGGCACAGAAAATGTGTCCAAGAAGAAAAACAGTTGAATTATATTTCATCTTATTCCAGATGGTTGTAAAATTGTTTTTAATCTTGAAAATAAAAATATTGTTTTAGATTTTTTAAATAAAATGGTATAATTTGGAGAAGCTCTCAAAACTTTTAATCAATATTCTTGAAAGACCAATAAAATGGAAGGTGGTTAAAATTTTTGCAAAAAGTACTTTAAAACTTTGAAATGTGTAAAAATGCTGTTAACATTTTGTCAAATAAAAGATTTCTTTTCATAACCATGATATTAATGTTTCATTTTCTCAATAATTTTCCACTACTGACGAAATAAACACCAACGAATTATGTAGTCTTCATTCGCTTCTTCTATAAGGAATGTGTCCATTTTGAGGATCAGTATTTCTTTAAAAAATCATTGCAAATGCAAAGCATTCATATATTTTGGTTTCCACAGACAACAGCTCGTTGACGGCATAGAACAATAAAATCACAGATGTTCATGAAAAAAATTGAGGTCATGTAAATCCCTTACTATTTGTTTCTAGTAAAACCAGTGGTTAAACAACTTTTTCCACTTTCACAAGCACTGATATGATTTTTATTTTTGTAACAAGCACGACTTAGAAAAGTTTTTGCAACCAGTGGAATGAATGTCCTATCCGACTGCCACTTTTAAGGGTTTTTTTGAATTTTTTTTACAACCACTAACCAGTTAAAAAATGATTCCATCGATTTTTGGGGGTACAGAAAGCAAAAACTATCTTTAAAATCCACTTTTATGATGGTTTTCGGACTTGATTTCCCTTCTAAAAAAATCCTCCCCTTCAGAAAATAGAAGGATCCTATTATAGTTGCCACTACGCATGTACAATGACTGTGTTGGTCACTTATCGGGGAGTTGACAAGATCAGACTGACCTGACTGAGGAAGTCATCGTATACTAAAAATGCCTGATTTTTCATTAAATAAATATCCTGGAATAATTTGAAGTATATGTCCATCATCATCCATATGTTCTCTACCTTACTAGTCTAGGTACATGTACATGTAGGTAAGATTACATTATTGGTTAGGCCTATATTTAATGAGAAAAAGTGGCGGTCGGATACGACATTCTACCCCAACCAGTAATATGCCATAGTTTTGTAAGTTTTATGATAATTGCTAAGCCAAAGCTAAGTGCGTCATTTCATGAGTACGGCGAATTACGTACATGGACGATAACGTTAAGGCCAAATAAAAAAATAAACATGTTTAGCGTCCTGCCTTTTTGAAAAAAGGAAGGAGGGCCTTTTTTTTCTTTTTTTTCCTTCTTTTTTTTAAAATGGCCGCCCGACACATTTTTAAAGACAACCGGCCGGGCTATTTTTCAAGATGGCTGCCAGCTTTTTTCAAAATGGCCGCCACTTAGACTCAGGAAATGACATATTGGCTTCTTATGGGCAAGATGCAACAGAAAATGAGACCAAAATAATGCCACTATGCAGAACCGAACATCTCTTCAATTGCACCATATGATGGCACTTTAGCCTCTGTGATGTCGCATTTATGGGAAGTGAATAAGTTTTTTAGTGACACATAAAGACAAAACAATAAAAGTAGCAAATGAAACAATTTTCATATCTAATCACCTGTTTCTTCACAGATATTCAAAGGCCTATAGTTCTCCAATGGTTTGTGTCAAATTTATGTTTAACTTTTATATCATGAAATTGGCAAACATTGTTCATATTTAGCATCAATCTTACCCTCTTTGTTGGTCATGTCAACCACTCTACATTATCAATATTCCTAATCACCCGTTCCTTTACCAAGGTAAAGTTTGAGATACACATGTATTGTTTCTTCCATGATGTATTAAATGTATATTACATTTGCTAGATATGAGGTGTTAAAAATATATGCCATAGTGCAGGATACACATCCAACTAGCCAAAATATTTCAAGTCAGTAAATTTCTAAATACACAGTCTGATATTTTCTGGCAGCTATTGCTGGTATGACCTTTCACCAAATCCAATGTCATATATGAAATCAGTCTAACTAGGGACAAAAGCCCTTGTATTCTTTCTGTGAGGTTGTTTACCACTGGCTTTGCAGATGTCACATAGTGGATCTTGACCATCGTTCGCTTCCAGGCTATGTTCAGACCCGCAATAAAAACACAATGGGTCGCTGAATGTCACAAAATAAGCTGCCTCAATTGGCATGTCACACGGTGTGCTAAAGTTTAAAAAAATACGATCTTTATTTATTTAAAAAAAAAAATTTTTCGTCTGAGATCGTTAAAATGTATCCTTTTTTTTCGTTAAAAAAAAGAAGAAAAAAAAAAAGGAGGCGGCCTCTAAAAAGGAAGCGGGCGGGGATGCTAAACATGTTTATTTTTTTACTTGGCCTAATAATTAGCAGATCAAAAGTGTGGGGTAAGCCAAGGGCCAACACAGACTAAGTAGCCAGAGGGAGTCCAGTGGCAGTGTATTTGGTCCTAGAATGGGGTTAAAAAGACTAAAGACAATTTTATAAATATAACTTTTTTATTATTTTAATTAGCAATTTTCAGTTTAAAGTATGTGCTACAGTAACATTAGACGGAAAGAATGTCGTATCCGGCCGCCACTTTTTAAGGGATTTTTTTGGATTTTGTTTGCAACCACTAACCAGTTAAAAATCATTCTATCAATTTTTGGTGGTACAGAAAGCGAAAACTATCTTTAAAATCGACTTTTATGATGGTTTTCGGACTTGATTTACCTTCTAAAAAAATCCTCCCCTTCAGAAAATAGAAGGATCCTATTATAGTTGCCACTACGCATGTACAATGACTGTGTTGGTCACTAATTGTGGAGTTTACAAGATCAGACTGACATGACTGAGGAAGTCATCGTATACCAAAAATGCCTGATTTTTCATGAAATAAATATCCTGGAATAATTTGAAGTATAGGCTATGTCCATCATCATCCATATATTCTCCACCTTACCAGGTAGGTAAGATTACATTATTGGTTATATTTAATGAAAAATAGTGGCGGCCAGATACGACATTCTACCCCATTAGACTTACACTTTTTACACTCATTTTATTATCATCATTAATCATAATATGCGAAATTCACAACATGCATTAGGCCTATTATTAGGCCTATACTATACCGGGTACCCTAGCCTGGTCCTACCTACATTGTAACTAGTATATTATAACTCAAAGTCAAAATTTTATGGCCTATTGTAACGTTAAGCCTAAAAACAATTTAATTTCCTTTTATTAAAAGTATTGATGACTTTTACATACCTTTGACGACATATTTAGAGACTGAACAAAATCAACCAAAACTGGGAAACCAAAGCCAAAGGTGAAATCATGAAGTTTTTCCAATGAAAATTATTAATTTGCTGCAGCAGCCGACGATATGCACTTGGAATTTCAATAAGAGTAAACAAAATTGTGACAAAATTTTGTTATATATTAAAGCAACATAATTTTATAGACCATATAATTAAATATTTACATTTAAAAATAATTTAAAGAACTATTTAAGTATATTTTTAGTTATTTTTATACTTTATTTACAAACAGTATTCAATATGCTTGACCATGGCTACTAGTAATAGTCTAGTAGTATACTATGTACCGGTACCCTATACCCCAAGCAAAACCATTGACCCTCTGACCTTTAAAAATGTATTATGCACTGGCAGTGGCATAGCAACAGTAATCATTCATGACCTCTCGACAGTTGTTGAGCAGAACGTTGTCTAAAATCATTTGTTTACAATACAGAAATTGTTGTTGTTCGTAAAGTCAGTCTAATTAGTCTAGTCCTGGTCATCAATTATGTCTGGGTTAAATCCATCAAGAACTATTTACAATTCGAATGGGAAATGCCTGCTAGAAAATTGGGTTGAAGAGGTAAGCGAAAATTTCAAGGGGGTTGAGACAACTCGACCCTTGTGACAACTCGACACGGACAACTCGACCCTCGTGACAACTCGACCCCCTTTTTTTTGCTCATGCTATGCAGCGGGAAGGATTGATGCAGTCATATTGATAATGCACTGCCACTGTGTTTGAGTTGGGTGGTTAAAATAACTTAAATAGGCCTAGAATGCCAGTGAACATGGTGAATGCGCAACTTGTCTTATTAATTTGAATGTACTCGTCCATGACATGTACGTAATTCGCCGCACTCGTGAAACGATGCACTACCTTTGGCTTAGCATTTCTCGAAAAACTTACAAAACTATGGCGTAATAGTTACTGGTTGCATAAACTTATCTAAGTCGTGCTTTTGTTACAGAAATAACAATTATAGTGAAATTGTATGATTTACTGGAAAGTTAGTGCTTGTGAAAGTGGAAAAAGTTGTTTAACCACTGATTTTACTAGATACAAATAGTAAGAGATTTACATGACCTCAAATTTTTTTTTCACGAACATCTGTGATTTTATTGTTCTATGCCGTCAACAAGCTGTTGTCTGTGGAAACCAAAATATATGAATGCTTTGCATTTGCAATGATTTTTTAAAGAAATACTGATCCTCAAAATGGACAAATTCCTTATAGAAGAAGCAAACGAAGACTACTTAATTTGTTGGTGTTTATTTTGACGGTAGTGGAAAATTATTGAGAAAATGAAATATTAATATCATGGTTATGAAAAGAAATCTTTTATTTGACAAAATGTTAACAGCAATTTTACACATTTCACAAGTTTTAAAGTACTTTTTGGAAAAAAATTAACCACCTTCCATTTTATTGGTCTTTCAAGAATATTGATTAAAAATTTTGAGAGCTTCTCCAAATTATACCATTTTTTTTTTAAATCGAAAACAATATTTTTACTTTCAAGTTTAAAAACAATTTTACAACCATCTGGAATAAGGTGAAACATGATTCAACTGTTTTTCTTCTTGGGTACATTTTCTGTGCCCCCATCAACTTTAACAGTTTGGGGTGAGTCATTATACCAACATCAATTTTCTGATGACCACAATTCTGTGCGTCTCAAAAAACGGCGCTGAAGACGTCCACGCGTATGATCATGCATTGAAATTCAGCATTTTACAAGAGAATCCTTCACTGAAACAAACTGAAACACCAAACTGCTAATTTCATTTGTAAGTTACCGTCCAGTTGATTATATAACCTTAGGTGCGTCATTTAGGGTAAATTGAGGATATGTTTTTGCTCAATGAATGTCAATGAGTCGGGTTTTAACTAAGTTTAATGAAAAATGAATCAAATTCGCCAGAAAGCGACGTCATGTCCAACACACATGCTAAATAATGTATTTTTTTTTCATTAGATCATTACACATTTTTCAAAATAAGAAGCATCAGTGGTTTTACAGTAAATAATGTCCCAGTTATTAAGGCGCCACTGTTAACATATATTAAACCAATTTCCAGGGATAGATCACTTTTATGAAATTTTCTAAACATTTTTGAAATTAAAAAAAAAAATAATAATAATATTAAAATTTTACCAAAATTACTGATCTCACAATTGCAAACTTCATGCCAAACTTGTCTGCTTGGGGCATGGCTTACCTAATCACAAAATTTTAGATTGTAATAATTAGCAGATCAAAAGTTGAAAAATCGCTCCTTTTTTTAGGGCTAAGGATACTGAGGGAGTGTATTGGTCCTATAATAAGGCTATCCTTCATGGAGTCCAGTGGGATGTGTATTGGCCCTATTGGATTTGTGAGTTCGATAATAATATGGCAATAACCAATGTTGTATCTTCCTTTTAATGTTTTTTATTCATTGATGAAAAAGAATTCATATCCAAAATGAACAATAATTAAAAAGGAAATAATTACAATAATTCATTGACTGAAAATAATACCCCACATGATAAGGTCATATTGCCGTTCCTGCTGCATAAATGAGCCAGTAATTTTCAGTCACTGTATGTGTTCATCTTAAACTAGGACACCGATTCCATGCCTTGTTGAAAGTCTGCTCTGATCGTGATGATATCGTCCCTTTAATGCCCTTTAAAACAAAACAAATTTGATCAGCATCAAATCTTTTTCACTGTTTTACCAGTAGGGCTAATAACTAACATTAGGGCCTAATTTCCTGCAATTTTTCATCAGAACATTGCATTTACACTTGAGGTTAGGATATAATAAACCCTATCACGGTAATATGCGCCATGCTTTCACAAGGCAAAATTGTTTATTTAGAACACCCATTGCCCTCCAGAAGTGTGTGTGAAGTTCGAGCGCTGGGTCACAGATGACAACGTGTGTTCTAAATAAACAATTTTGGCCTGTGAAAAACATCGCACATATTGCCGTGAAAGTGTCTATTCAACACTAACAAATTCTTTAAAATTACATACAGTGTATTTCACAAAATATTTGTCAGACTCAGAAGCAGCTAGGCCTATATCCCAAAATGAATTTATGGTGGGTCCCGTCATAAATTCAGCTTCATACGTTTGCTCCAGTTGTTTTATTTTATTGTTTAACCAAGCTTCTGACCATTATTTTGTGAAGTGTCTCATTTCAAAGTATTTGTATTCCTTTGTAAGTAAAATAAAAAGGTTGTGTGACTGGTTAGCAAAAGCCATTAACCCTAACCCCCCTAGGTATTCTGGCTAGGAACCTTCCTGAATCCTCCAAAATCCATCAGTGCACTTTTGGAAATGTGCCCTTATTTTCAAAATGCACCATGCATTTTCGTTGATCTTTCATATTCAGCACTTATGGCCTGTACTTCTTGCCAGGTAGTAATTTTGCCCCATTTGAAGAGGTGAAAGTACCAGTTTCCAACAGTGCTGAATTTTTCCCAAAAAAGTGCCCCTTGGAGGATTTTGATGGATTTGGGGTGGTTAGGGTTAAATATATACACAGTTACAGCTTCTCTGATATTGTTAACATGTTGTATAACATTCATCACATATTTTTCAAAGGAACAGAATGTAATAAATTGGAAGGTTAGGGTATATTGTAAAGGAGGGTTTATATCCTCCTTAACTTTCAAAGGTATTATAATTAAAAATGTTACAGCCCCAATCCAATGAAGCAAAAATGTAGTTTTAATATAGCACAAAAGTAGACATCCATTCTATTGCATATATACTGCTCAAAATAAAATAGGACTCAAAAGTAATTCTTGGTCCATTTTGTCCATGTGAGGACACAAAAGCAGTTTTTGGTGGAAGTAAAGTACTAAAGGTTTCTCTGCAACATTATAAACACTTTTCACGTGTTGTGCATGTCTAATGACGGTTTAAACTGGCAGATCATGTGATAAGGCATGAAAATGCAGATAACAGGTTGATGGGAGATGTTTTCATTCTAATGGATGACAACGCCCGTCCTCATAGAGCAAGAATCATAACAGCGTTCCTTACAGGTAACCATATTCAGCGTCTGGAATGGCCTGCCATTTCACCAGACCTTAACCCTATTGAGAACATTTGGGCAATTCTCAGTTAGAGTCAGAAGTCACAACCCTCCTGTAAGGAACGTTGCCAATCTGACAGCAGCTCTACAGGATGAGTGGAACAACCTCGACCAAGCTGTGATCCGGAACACCGTACTGTTAATTCATGAGGATGCGTTGTGCAGAATGTGTGCGAGTCCGGGGTGCTGCAACATCCTACTGAAGTCAATTGTGGAGTCACCCATGAAGAAATAAAGCTGATTAGCCAAGTTTGATATTGAGTACTGTACATCAACCTGTTATCTGCATTTTCATGCCTTATCACATGATCTGCCAGTTTAAACCGTCATTAGACATGCACAACACGTGAAAAGTGTTTATAATGTTGCAGAGTAACCTTTAGTACTTTACTTCCACCAAAAACTGCTTTTGTGTCCTCACATGGACAAAATGGACCAAGAAATACTTTTGAGTCCTATTTTATTTTGAGCAGTTAAAGCTTTCAGATGAGACACAGATGCATTCCAAAGTTAATGAAACACTGTACCAAAAAACCAACACCTAATTGTTCCATTTATCTTTCTTGATATGACAGCGACAAGTCCAAGAGCGAAGTCTTGATGAAGTCCCCGACACCATGAAGTTTGAAAACCAGTCTCTCCCATTCAAAGATGGACATAAAGCCATTCTCTCCACACCGGGTCAGGAGGGACAGGGTACCCCACTATCCACATGCACAGAGTCCTATATGCTGCCAGAAAAACTCAAAGTCCGAACTGCTGGTAAGCTTAGATCACGCATCCCCCTCCTGGGCTTTAAATTTGTTTTTAAATACAAGCGACAAAAAATGAGGACAAAAATTTGCTGTACAGCCAAATACAATGTATTTGACCCCATTTTTACCCTTAAAAGAGTGGGGGAGTTGTTCTGCGAATTCAATCTAAAAAAAATTCTGGGCGAAAATATCCCAGGGGCTACTTTTTTCAACAAATTATTTTGCCGCTCCTCCCTTGACACACCTGCCCACCCTTAACCCTCCTACTATAGCTGCACTTCAGGGGGAAGTAGCTACAGAGGTCAAAACCAGTCAACTGTCTGTTTTGACTGTTGACCCAAATGTGCACACAGGGGCATTTTTGACTGGTTTTTACTGTCAGTTTGACCACCCTGAACAATACCAGACAATGCTTTTACCAGTCAAAAATGGTCAACTCGTTTTGACTTGTAAATGTACTTACTACATGTAAGGTTTGACAGTGTTCGACTTTCAAGTGCACTAGATATACCTTGGCAAGTATATAACCATTTTGACTGATTTTGACCCTTGTAGTAGTAGGAGGGTTAATCTATCGATACACATTATGAAAAGTATGGCACATTTCAAGGAGCGGCTAAGCTGAAGAATAAGATTGCTTGGCAGAAGAATAAGATGAGCTGTGCTGAAATATTTGCTCTGTGTTTACATAATCAGTCTGATTTGGTGTAACCATTACACAATACAAATGAACATCAGGGGAAAATTGTCCAACCAAAACGTTCCATAACAAAAACTGTGATTGGTTGAGAGAGAAAATAAATTGCTGTTTTTACACAAACTGCAGGTTTCAATGTACATGTGTTTGCCGGTGAGATTGAGATTCCATTGTTGTATTTCCACTATACCCATATTATGTAGTCCTCTTGACTGATATTGATAATGTTCTGTACATTAGTAGCTATGTAAAAAATGGTCTCTGATGTATAGATTAAAACAATTGAAACTTCAGATTCGAATTTTTTCTTTAACCAACAAAAAAGGAAATCATTATACATAAATACCCCAGACAGTTTTAACGTGCCATTTGAGCCAATCAGAGTGTAGAAGTTGTCAAGCGCATGCATACACACCCTTAACCCTAACCCTCCAGGGTATTTTGGCTAGAAACCCTGCCAGACGCAACAGAGTGCATCGTTTATCAAAGTGACTTGGCTGCCAAGTGCAGCAAGATCCATCTTGTCACAAATCTCAAGGCCGAACTGCCTCAGAGTCTGTGGTCACCAAACGCAGCAGAATACAACTCTGGCATTGTTTAATGGGACCAGCTCTCAATAGAAACAGACTTGGCTGCTTATGCACTGGTGTTGACAGCTAAATGCATCAAAGTGCATCAGACTTTTCCAGCTGATGCACTCTGCTGCGTCTGGCAGGGTTAGGGTTAATGTCCGTGTGCTCAAATACAAAGTTGAAATATTTTTTTATGTATAAAAAATTATACATTTCAGCAGGGCATTTATGATTGGGAATAAAAACTTGACTGCAGGGGACATGTCTACAGGCGATAAAGAACCTTGCCTTCAATGGTCCTTTATCACCTGTGGCCCATCAGTCTTTATCCTGCAGTAAAGACCACTCATCAAACTGTTATTCCCTGATTCTTAAAAGGACGGAATCGTCACGATCAACAGGGCATAGAATCGGAATGCTAGTTTTAGATTAACTCAGTGACAGAAAATAATACCCCACATGATAAAGTCATAATATTATTACCATTGCTGCTGCATAAATGAGCCAATAATTTTCAGCCACTGTGTTAATCTTAATCTAGGACATCGATTCTATGCCCTGTTGAAAGTCTGCTCTGATCGTGACAATTCATCATCATGGCCCGTCCCGTCGTGAGCGACGATGGAGACGGCGACGGCGACTCTCACAGTCATCTATGTACAGTTGGGTAGAAGTAGAGCAACCGTTGTAAATAGCAGAATGCCAACGAGATAAAAAAATATTTTTATTTTTGAATAACAAAACCGATACCTCTCACAGGGAAAAAGAAAGAGCTGATGGAGAGAGCGCTGTATGCCCAAGTAGCCAGAGAGGTGCAAGAAGAGGCAGATGAGCCCCCACCGATGCCCGAATACAAATCTGTCACCCAGAAGGACTTTGATGTAGAGGGATTCGTGTCGGAGCTTCCTCCCCCCGAGTTTGAGCACAACATTGCAAATGAGCAGCCGATAACATTCTGGAGTCAGCACAAACAGAAGATACACGTAAGATGCCTTCAATTTCTCAGTTGTATGAAACATAAGGAGGGGTCAGTGATTGGCATACACTGTTGAATTTGTGGCAAATTTTCATATCATGTGTCTTTTAACCAGTTGACGTCGGGAATATTTATTTTTTTCCGGTCCCCCGTGCGGGTTTATTTTCATTGAAAAATCTGAAAACATTTCTAGCCATTAATAATTTTTTTGGTCGATGAAACTAAGTTCGGACACCCAAATAAACACCTTTACTCATTGACATTTTGAGAATTAAATGGCTAGTTTTTTAATTACGATTGTGTTTGTTCAGCACAATTAGACCGTTGGCAAGCCCCGATGCAACGGCCTATTAGCGACCAGCGCCCGGTCGAAAAGACAGCATACCTGGAGAGAGATCGAATGCCTCGTAAACAATGGATATAAATCCCTCTTTACAAATCCCTGGCTGGTATGTCAAAGGAACAGGTCTTGGATAAAGGGATTAGGCAAAAATCAACGAAAAGAGTGAACTCGTTCAGTATTTGCAGTGCATTTTGTCCGGGGCCACCGAACCGTGACCCCATGGACTCCGAGAAACGATTGTGTGTATACAAGTCAGCTGCCACGACTGCACGCCACGTGTGCCGTGTTGACAAGTCTCCCGGTGACACACACAAAAATCGGAATGCGTGTTTAGACGCTCTCCGATCCGCTGTCCAAAAAAACTGTGAAAGTATCAGCTTAGTTTGGAATCTTGAAATCATGAGAATAGCATGAAGAAGAATTCACACTTATATTTACAGAGAATATTTAGAGCAAAATATTGCTGTCTATAATTTTTTTTTTTTTTTTTTAATGTGAATTTTGTTTTTGTTTTTTCTTAAATGAGAGCACTTCAGATAGAACAATTTTTGCAGGATAAGTGGTACATTAACAAACTTCAAATCAAGGTAGCTTTTGGATAATAATTCAGGAATTTTATATCAGGTAAATTACCAATGTTGTACCTTGCCTTTAAAGGTAAAGATAGCATATGCCGGTCGTATAAATCATTATTCAGTTTTGTTTTAAATTTGTACAGAAAGGAAGTGAATTATTTTCAAATGAGTCATTCAAAAAAGAATTGATGGAGTCATGAACAACCTCCTTGGAAAGTGATTTACTTTACCTTGACAGTTAAAATATAAAATTGCCAAGGAAACAGCGAGACATATGGAATATATATAATTTATATTTTTAAATATTTTTTGTTATGCCTATTTGCCCCAAACAAGGCTAAAAGCCACTCAAGGTACTGGGCTACAATAAAAGAAAATTAATGAAGTTAAAGACTCAGAGGAGCTGAATGTGGGAATTGAGATTTCTGTCAAAACAGGATAGGATGAAGGGAAACATGCACCAGGCAAGGAATTTCAAAGAAGCTTGAAGGAAAAATGCTTTGTGTTTTACATCTAGTTATAGCTACATGTAGGGTGTATGGGTGAGAACAGGTGGAAAGCTGAGTTAACACTCAGACACTCTAACAGCATAAAAGTACATTGTATTAGAATTATATTATCTACATGAAGTACACCAGTCATGTATTAAACCTAGTCCACAAACACTGGATTTGGGCCATGCATGGTCATTGGTCAAGGATTGACATGTTATTAGTTTTTAATACCATTGATCATGTATTAATTATTTGTTCCCAGACACTCTAACAGCATAAAAGTACATTGTATTAGAATTATATTATCTACATGAAGTACACCAGTCATGTATTAAACCTAGTCCACAAACACTGGATTTGGGCCATGCATGGTCATTGGTCAAGGATTGACATGTTATTAGTTTTTAATACCATTGATCATGCATTAATTATTTGTTCCCAGACACTCTAACAGCATAAAAGTACATTGTATTAGAATTATATTATCTACATGAAGTATACCAGTCATGTATTAAACCTAGTCCACAAACACTGGATTTGGGCCATTCATGGTCATTGGTCAAGGATTGACATGTTATTAGTTTTTAATATCATTGATCATGTATTAATTATTTGTTCCCTTCCTCTCTCTTTTTCCCTTCCCTAATTCCCCATTTGACTGCAGGGAGTTACACAAGAGAAGACATTAGACACACCCTTTAGAAAGAACACATCCTTTAGTAAACCCATTGATGAATACTTCAATGAGTCACAACCGTACGACAAGGAAGGATATCCTTGGATGTGATTTCTTTCATCGTAGCAGTTTATAAATAAAGAAAGATTATAAGGAAAGATGTATCGCCCGTGTTTTTTTCGGTAATTTCCGTCAATGTACTTTTTGAAATCAATGGAGAATTAGCTGTTGCAAACTTCTTACCAACTTAAAAGGACATGTAGTATAAATGCAGAATAGTAGTTATTGGCCTTACGTTTCAAACCTAGCAGGTTGAGAAAGAACGTAAGGCCAGTAACTACTATTTTGAATTTTCTTTTTGCATTATAACATTGCTCTTTTACTTGAGGAAAGGAAAACAAATATACGTCAAAGATTTCCTTCATAAATTAATTTGGACACCTAACACACAGGTGATACATCTTTTAAGGTTACTCAGGATACATCTGAAATAAGCTTAGGTAAAATGCCTTATCCTACTTTCAAATGCAAACCGTGACCAGGGAAGACTTTTTGCTTGGGTTGTGTGTACACACAATGCCCTAGATTCGGAGACTGGGTACATTTTCACTGCGAGATAGCTTGGGTGTGTGCATGGAGAAGTTGACAATTTATACACAATTTTACCAAGAAAATCTAACAATTTTGAAGAAGAAATCTTCAGTTATCAGAAGGACCTTGAGTAAATAAATTTAAAAATCAATACAATTTTTAAAAAATTATTAATTTTCTTGTAAAAACAAATTGGTTTCAAATTGTTTAAGATATGTATACATAACAGTTCTTTTTGTAAATGTTTATGTCAATTCTTCTTTTGTTATGCATTGAATATTTTGGTAATGCAGAACACAATATTACATTCATGAAGTCCATCATGTTTTTTATGACTTTTTAAAGTAAGGTTGACCTTCTGGTCATATTACACTTGTTGTTTTGCAGCAAAATTGTTAGAACAATAATCAAGATTGTCTGTCTTCTCATTCATTTATGTGTAGTTTGTCCCGTTAGCAATATCGTTTACCTGTTGTAATAGGTGGTATTTATTATGGAAATAAATTAAAATTAAAATAATGATGTAAGGAGGAAAATTACCAATGAATATGTCATTTAATATACATTCTACAGTACATGCCTAGCATACAGTAGCTCTTAAATAAAAGCTATATAGTTTGTGTATCCATTCCAGGTAGGTATAAAAAAAAAAAAGGCAATGTTTTTAAACAATATCCGTCCAGTAATTTTATTAATATATTCAAATTGTATCTGTGATTGCAAAGAATAAATAATTATTTTCATAATTCAGTAGACATATTGTATATGATACTTCAGTTGATTTTGAATTGCATTATAACACTATTCTTGTTTTCAACTGTGACCAAGGAAACTTGGCAACCTCGTCCCTAGTTTATATCACCACTAGAGCCAGGTTAGCCTTTAGTCAAGGCGCACGCGGCAACCTGGAACACAAAGCCCGAAAAAAGACCACGAGTGGGAGTGACGAAGCCACGAGGGCCTTTACCACTAGTCCGTTCATAGGATGCTATTATTCGTAAACCTCTAGCAAAATGAATAGTTTATGTATGCAAATTTTTGTAAACCAATCACTGTAAGCAAAATGTTGGCCTCGTCTGTATTTAAGTAAGTGATACCATAACAAATACAATGCATTATGTATTAACATTTCTCTACCAAATCGTTGTGTTAATTGTGTTCCGAGTTGCTGCATGGGATGGGCCTTGACTATTAAGGCTAGTCTATACCCTTTTAAATTTTTCAGTTATTTCACCAATACAGTTACCCTTTTCTGACTCTGAGCTGAAACCTTTCTTTCATTAAAAACTTCTTTTGGGGCCGGGGGGGGGGGGGGGGGGTAAACATGGAAAACGTAGACTGAAGTGGGACTTCTGGACAAAGAAAATCACAATATTTCGGGAGACTGCCAGTACGGAGGACACGGCTGCTTCAGCCAATTTTGTCTAACGTTTTGGATTGATGAACAGAAAATTTGATAAATTCATCACAGGTACATAATTCACAGACTGTGTGCATGGTATCTCAGCTGGGGTGCACCAGAGTGCCTTTTGGAGGTCAAAACACTGCCTGAATATGAGTGATACGTGTAGGTAATAGACTTCCTGTGACGTGACAGGTGGTAGATGAACAAGAGCATGTATGTTCGCACGTCAACCATGGATAACTTCCTCCAGTGAGTGCGTCATTAAACCATAGAGCAAGGCTTGCTCTGTGATTAAACTGACTTACACAAACACACGTGAAATAGGTACGCAATCTATGACTCGAAAGTCTTCCGGGATTTGCGGGTCAAAAATGGTCCAGCCGATCGTGGCATTATTTTTCATAGGAGGTTATTGACTTTCAAATGAGATGTTAAACAAGAAAAGTCACCATTGCATATGACAGCGTATGACTGAAGGGGTCTTTTGTCCCGCCTAAGGGGTACTCCCCAATAGTACCCAGGTAATAATCGCAATCCTTTCTATGTATGTTTATATACTGTACGTTTATAGAGGTCTTTTATGATTGCGTGAGTACTCTAGGTCGTGATATCTACCCCTTCAGCCAAAGGCGGTTTGATGACTATTTGAATATTCTAAAAATATGTTAGTGGTACAAAGTTACATAAACAATAATTTGGTGGCATCTTTTAAATTGTTTTTTTTAATAAACCAATCAAAAACAATCGATGCAGTCCCCTGAGGCACCCCTACTTTTTTTTAAAGTATGTAGGGAAATCTTAATAAACCTGGGTCAATGAAGCTATTTCCAATTCTTTTTTAATCCCAACACCTTTCAAAGGGTCTAGGGATGATTTTATAAAAATTTAAAAAATTTAAAAAGTTACATAAGGCCCACTGTTTTTTACAGAAGGTCAGTAAAGTCAATATTTTCCACGGTAAATAAAGTTGTTCTTCCCTACCCCCCCCCCCCCCCGAACAAAAAACAGATGTCAACAGACTGCCAAATAGTCTACGGGACTTCAAAACAAATCCCAGGCAATTTGTGGTGCCGCCTAGACACAATGATGGATTGATAAGCCGGGGCAAGATAAGCCATGTGCTAAGAATATATGTATGCACAAAGTAATGGGAGAACACCGAGCAGGGCATAATGTAAACAATAATAGCTGGTGAACCATATATGCCAGGCCATTCAACTTTGGCAATTTGTTTCTCGATGATATGAAGTAGGATAACACGGAAGACTTTTTTTTTTTTTTTCATGAGTGAAGTAATTAAAGAAAATGCAAATTAGCGCAGTTGCAAAAAGGAGGGGTCATTCACTGCAGGGTTTTAAAACGAAACGTAGCATGGCACATGCGTTGAACCCACAGGGAGACCCCTTCCTCTCGATTAGGGGGATATAACGGCGATGTTTCTAATAATTCCAGGCTATAACAAATTATAGTATTCGTAAGGTATCGGTTGTTTATTGTGATTGCTTGTACAATTTAGCGCAGTGTCACCGGCGGTGGAAGCGGTCCTGATTTCCCCCACCCACTTTTGTTTTTGATACAAATTAATGTTTCAAACTCAAATGCTTATTATTATTGTGGGCCTGGGGAGGGTTAGGACAGGCCAACGTATAGAGGCGATCATTGGAATTTGGAATCATCCTTTGAAACTTACACCACTGGCAGCTGTTGGATAATTCTACCCGCAAAAGGAAATTAACCAAATCCCGCTCGTCCGAGTGATTTTAGAAGGGATTACCAATGCAATAATCCATCCAATAATTCTGCCAGGCTTGTCATAAATTTATATAATATTTTTGCATACATGTTCAATGTTCACTTTGATGATGATGGAGTCCCACGTCGATGCCGACGGTATCCAGTGGCGTCTGTTTGTAGGCATAGTTAATGGTGAGTCTTTTCATGGGAAAGAAGTCCAATACAGGACCCACAGGCTCTGCGGCAGGTGCCACAGGTAAAGCCAGGGCCGGTGCAGGAACCTGTGCTGGCTTCCTCCTTGCCCGCCTCTCCTTTAGATGTCTTGTTCGGTTGGCCTCAAATGTTTTGACGCCCTCGTAACATGACATGTGTGGCACCATTTGCCCCCGATCCTGAGCTGTCATTTCCCAGCTGTGGGTGTCGATGCTGTGGGTGTCGATCTTTGTATCTGACTCGTGGTCTGCCCAGTGCTCTCTTACCACATCTTAGCAGGCTGTAAAAGACTGCCTTTGGGATTCTGGAGTCGTCCATCCTGGTGACATGCCCTACCCAACGCAGCTGAGCCTTGATGATCTGGCTCTCCACACTGGCAATGCCGCAGCGCAGGTGTTGGGGATCTTATCTTGTCACTTGATGTTACAGATAGAGCGGAGGCATTTCTACTGAAACTGTTTCAGTTGTCTGGTGTGTCGCTGGTAGATATGGTCCATGTCTCGCAGCCATATAGGAGTGAGGTGAGGACCATGCACAGCCCGGTAGATCTTAATCTTGGTTGAGAGCTTTATGCCATGATCATCCCAGAGTCTATGCCGCAGTCTCCCAAATGAGGAGCTGACTTTGGAGATCCGCTGAGTCACCTCGTCATCAATAGATGTTTCACTGGAAAGAATGCTACCGAGATAACAGAACTTCTCCCCTGACTTGAGAGGGGTGTTGTTAATGGTGACAGCTGGGTCTGTGTGTCTTGTCAGGGGCAGGCTGATTCGGTCTTCTTAATGCTGATCGTAAGACCGAATCTCTCAGATGCATGGGCGAACATGTCTGTGATAAACTGTATATTATCCTTAAGGGAGTGGGCCACGAGGGCACAGTCATCCGCAAAAAGAATGTCCCGTATTAACATCTCTAGAGTCTTGGTGCGTGCCTGCAGTCGTCCTAAGTTGAATAGACCTCCATCAGATCTAAACTGTACACCCCCTTGTCCATGTTTTGGAATGCTTCGAGTAACATGAGTTAGAAGACAATGGAAAACAAGGTAGGGGTGAGGACACAACCCTGCTTGGTTCCATTTGTGACAGGGAATGGATCGGAAGCCTCTCCACACTCTTGCACCCGCGCCAGCATCCCCTCGTGGAATGACCTTATGACGGAGACAAACTTATGAGGACAGCCAAATCTGAGTAGGATCTTCCACAGACCATCACGGTTCACAGTGTCGAAGGCCTTGTTGGGATCGACGAACACCATGTACCGATCCTGGTTTTGCTCCCGACATTTCTCTTGTATCTGCCTGGCAGTAAATATCATGTCCGTGGTGTCTCTTCCTGGTCTAAACCCACACTGTGATTCTGGGTAGATGGAATCTACTAATTGCTCTGTCATCCTGTTGCCAGAACCTTCCCAGCAATAGAGAGTAAGGAGATGCCCCGGTGGTTGTCACAACAGATGCGATCCCCTTTGCGCTTGTACATGTACGATGTATGCGTCTTTAAACTCTTGTGGTACTGATCCCTGTTCCCAGATAAGTTTGTACAGGTGAGTTAACTTTCTCTTCATGTACTCTCCTCCATACTTATTCATTTTAACCATGCATTATAATATAAAAAGAAACACCTGATAAGAATACTTATAATTCTCCGTGAATATAAAAAAAAAAAATTTTTTAAATATGCATCAGTTTGCATCACACTGAGCATCTAGAACACTAGGTGTCCATCGCTTTTTAGAAATTGGGTTGGGGTGGCAAAGCACTACACCATTATTGATATGATGGGGGAGGTGAGACATTTCTTTGGGGGCAACCGGGGGGAAATGCCAATGATATTTATCTATTGTCAAGGCAAGTTTCAAAATGATGGATAAAAAAAATTAATCATAGTTTTTCTTCTTTATTTGTTCAAAAATGATTGAAACATTGTTCATACAAGTACAAGCTCACCATACAATTTATTACTATACTGAACAGCAAAAGAAACGTCGTATGAATACAAGATATCAACAGGTATATTTTGTAACGTACACTTTGAAAACCATTCAAGTCGCATTCCATCCGCCTATAGGATTTTCAGGCACAGTCATGATTCAGAATGATGTTAGACTGCATATTTCCCGAAAACGATACATGTAAAACTCTTGTGGTTGAGTTATGTCAACGATTTAAAATCACGACGTTTCTTTTGCTGTTCAGTATATAATCACGAGTAAGTTTAATTTTTCCAAATTTAAAATAACACCATGAGCCTATATTGTGAGAAACTGTTTCTGGTTACGTACGCGTTTTTGCGTATAATCTGTGAAATTGTTTCTGATCAAGAAGTTGAGTTCAGAAACAATACAAGTTTCTGGTCGTGTCAGATCAGCCGAAACACGTCCCTCCTATACGTACATACCTAGCCCTCTGGCCTGGCTGGATACGTAAACTGGCATCCAAATTGCAAAACGCGCCGAAACCATTGTGACGTTACCGGCTATAATTATGTCAAATGTATTGTGACGTAGACTCAAAAAACACGGCCTATGCCTAGCCTAGCTACGCATAAGTTTTATGAACGCGCGCGCCGTAGAGATTTAGCGTATATGTGTTGTGTGCAACACAGGAGTAATAATAGTAGTACTGAGAAACTTTGTAAATGGATGGAGAGGGATGAGGTATAAAAACCGCAGCGGCGGTTTTTAAAGTTCCCCAGTATCAACTACAGTCGCGGTGTGGGTGAAATGAGTGGGGTCGACGAGAAATATCGATGTCCACCGTTGATGATCCCATTAAGGTCTAACAAAGTGATGCAAGCCCCACAGATCATTCGCCCCAGTGCGCCAGACGTGCTATACGCGCAGGGCCCATCATCCAAGCACCGGGTCCCTTCAATGGGGATAGACACTGCTCAACATCTGCAATCTTCTGTCGGACAAAACGGGTCTAGATCAGGGGGAGATGATGGGGGAAAGAATTCTGGACATGTGGTGTTCGACATGGAAATTACGAACGACGAAGGTAAACATAAGCAGGACAGTAAGGAATCGATCAAGGAGAGCTTGTCACTTCTAGGAATACCCCGACCGCGTGTTGACAGTGATATGACCGGGCTGACAAGCACCTTCATTCGCCGGCAGCTGTGGACGATGCTGCAACCGACAGATAACCGGCTGTCCATGAAGTTGTTCGGGAGCAGAAAGGGAATACAGAAGGAGAAGAAGCGCCTCAAGGCTGCAGGGTTTCTCATCGTTCATCCGTGCAGCGCATTTAAGTACGATGTTTTATTTCTGTTATTTTTAACTCAGTTGAATTAATTTATTTTGGTATAAAGTTTCTCCTATTGCTATCGCAGTAAGTGTATTGAAACAGTTGTCGAAAACATCTGTTTATCCTGTCTTATTATCCTACCTTACTGTAATACTTCTATTGTGCCTTTCTGTCTATCTTGTGTATGTTCGTTTGTTGTAATTGTTGTCCGTCGGCTGTTCTCCACATCTATATATTCTCACTTGGTTTTGGTTTACTCTTTGTTTTCAAATATACTGGATAAAGCGATTCTTGCATAGTAATTATTGTATCGAAGAGGCATTTGAAGGAGCCTTACATATTATAAGAGATATCTAAATAACGGTTTACATTTCGTTCCGTGTAGATTCTACTGGGATGTCCTGATGGTTCTGTTGCTGGTAGCCAACTTAGTGAGTCTTCCTGTTGTCATATCGTTCTTCTACCACACGGAACCGGACAAGAAATGGACCATCATCAACTGTGGGTCGGATGGTTTCTTCGTACTTGACGTCATCATAAACCTGAGAAGCGGGTATATGGATCCAAACACATCCGAACAGGTAACTGTAAATAATTCACAAAATGGTGGATCAACAGGGTGGGGATTGGACCCACCCCATTTGATTTTTGTTCCAAATTAATTGAAAAAACAAATGCCGAAGAACACATAGTTTAAAGTGGCCTGCTTTCTGAACATTCTGGAGATAATGGCCAAGGTACCGGTATTTCTGCGCGAATCATCCGTGAATTCTCTGTTGACTCGACACCACTCACCCATATTATCAACTCCTCTCTCCAAGAAGGAAAAGTTCCAGATGAATGGAAACGTGCGATAGTCGTCCCTATCCCCAAAACAAGCCCCCGTCTGTCGACAAGTTAAGGCCGATTTCCTCGACCGACCACTTTGCTAAAATTGCAGAAGCATTTATCGCGAAATGGACCCTTCAAGACATTGCACCAAAACTGGACCCAAATCAATTTGGAAATCGGAAATCGCTCTCCACAACTCATTGTCTTATCAACATGTTACACCCTTTGTATGCAAACGCGGACAAGTCAAAGTCATCATCCTCTATCATCTTCACGGACTATAAAAAAAGCCTTTGATCGAATCGACCACACAGTTGCAATCTCCAAGCTGATCAACCTTGGTGTGCGAAGTAATATTATTCCCTGGATATATGATTTCTTGTCCTCCAGCCAACAATGTGTGCGCTATAATTCTACTTTATCTGATTGGTCAACACTCAATGCGGGAGTCCCACAGGGGACAAGATTGGGACCCATCATTTTCCTGGCAATGATCAATGATGCACAACCGTTTGATCAAATGCACACTTTCAAATATGTAGATGATCTGACACTAGTTGAATGCCGACAATTCAATCAACAATCTAATATCCAACTAGCGGTTAATAATCTAGTTGAATGGTCTGATGCTAACAAAATGAAATTGAATCCTGCCAAATGTATGAAGATGGAAATCACCTTCATGCGTGACCCCCCGGAACCACCAACTCTCCTCATTGGTGATCATGTTCTCTCCAAAGTGAGCAACGCAAAGGTTTTAGGTATTTTTATCCAAGATGACCTTAATTAAATGGGAAACACACGTGAAAAATATTGAAAAACGAGCCAATGGATAAAACTATGTTGCGTCTGCTAAAACGATACGGTGTACCGCGTCAAGATCTACTCACCGTACTCACAGCTTACATCAGATCACTCACTGAATACGCGGCACCTGTGTGGAGTGGAGCTTTAACTAATAATCAAAAGCTCCGTATTGAACGTATACAAAAACGTGCTCTTCGAATAGTGTTTGGTACACCATACACAACTTATGAACAGGTACTGTCTCACTGCACGCTTCAATCCTTAGAATATCGTAGACAATTACTTTGTAGTTCGTTCATGGAAACGACTTTAAATAAACAACTCAATTTCGGCAGTACTTGCCAGCACCCCAAAACACAAGAACTCTAAGGCGGACAGTCAAAATTCCTGAGTTTCTTTGTAAAACTGATAGAATGAGAAACAGTGCATTGCCATACCTTGTTCGTAATTTCAATATTAGTTGAATAGACCATACTTTATAATCTTTAACTAATTTGTATAATTGTACAGTTCCTTTGTCCGTTTTTTTTTATACATTTAAATTCTCCAAAAACTATTTTTCTGGTTGTCTGTTTTTTAATTTCCATGTGCAATTTGAGTTGTTCTGTCTGTATTTTTTGTTTTTATAACGGTACTTTCTTAAACATTTGATTTGTAAATTTACCTGTAATTCGGCAGATGCTGCGATTTGTAAATATTTTTAATAAACCATTATTGAATTGAATTGAATTGAACATTCGACTGGGCTTCTCTTCGAACTGACGCCTTTGGTGCCAATTTTGGATCCCCTCCTACCACAATTACTCAACCCCCGCCCCCACTATTAATAGCGCCTCATACTTTGAGTTTTAAATTTTGGAAAGTGGTTGGATAAAATGATTGTTCACTCTGTTATTTTAAAACCGCACGCGCCCATAATTTAGTTCAACTGGCCACTGGCTTGAAAACAAATAATAATTACTTAAAAATACGAAAACTGTGTAAATTATTATTTGTTCATGCATGATCGTGTGTATAAACGATCCTTCTTTAACTCGAAATTTACGTAGACCTATGTTGTATTATTTCTCTGTGGTTTGATATACATTTCTGATTATTTGTAACGCTTAGCTGTACAATGCAAAGTTTATGTGCTTAGACCGATAAGCGATCTTTATAAACAGCCCTCAACATTTGAGAGAAATGTTTTCCCACCATGTGTACATCAGGTGATTTTGCAACCAAAGAAGATCGCAATTCACTATCTGAAGACTTGGTTCTTCATCGACTTCATCTCATCCATTCCAATGGACTGCATCTTCCTCATGGTTGACAATGGAGGAATTAACAAGTTTTTTGAGGTGTCGAAAGCTCTCCGCGTGCTTCGGTTAGCCAAGCTTCTCAGTCTAGTCAGGTTACTCCGTCTGTCGAGGCTGATGCGATTCGTTCGACAGTGGGAACAGGTATGGTGGTTTAAGGGGGACATTGAGGTTTCGTTTTACCTCCATGATATTTCATGTATGAGACGATTGATTGCCAGATGTTATACACTCTTAAAACTAAAGTATTGAACCAACCATATAAGAGTTCGGTGATTGACAACACTTTATAAAGTGAAATTCAACTCAAAAAAGTGTTTAATTAAGACAAAGTCAAGTTAAATCTAACTTTATTAATGTTAATTCAACAATTTTAAAAGTTAAATCCAACTTTATAAAGAGTTATCACTGACCGAATTACTCTTTAAAATGTTGATTCAACACTTTAGTTTTAAGAGTGTAGCTGCGACTGTTATTTCCATTCGGTCACTGTGTATCTTACTGTATGTGACATACAATGTCTGATAATAGCTTCTCTGCCCATTGGCGGCAATTTGTTGCTTACCATTGGTGGGGACATTATACAATTGGACATTATTAATCCCCCCCCCCCCCCCCCGCTAAAACTCCGATATTATTATTTTTTAAATATTATTTAAGTGGGAATTTGTTATAGAAAATCATTTGTTATAATATAATCATCCATGTGCAAAATATTTAGGGGAACGAAAACTATTAGGAGACATTGCTATTACCTTCCCCTGTCAAAATATGATGTAAACCGTCCTCATCGCCTCCGCCCAGGATCGCTGCCCATGTCTTGACCTAATGTCTAACATCATGTATATACGTAGATATTTGACTCCTAGTAGTAATAATAATAATAATAATGGACACTTATATTGCGCCGGTATCCGCCAAGTTTGACGCTCATGTCGCATGAACATTATTACCCCTGTCATCGGGCCAGTTTTATCATTCCTAGAATCATATCAACTCCCTGGGGAGTATATGCAGCCCATGCTACCAAATGTGTAGCGCAACGAGCTCAATCAAACACAATTACCATCTCTGCCCTCAAAGGTTCCCATTTATACTCCTGGGTGAAGGGAAGCATTTATAGTTAAGTGTCTTGCTCAGGGACACAAGCACCACGTTCGCGGCCAGGATTCGAACCCACATTCTGTCGACTCGGCCATCAGAACACAAGTCTGACGCACTTAACCGCTTGGCCATGGCACCATACAATGCTTGGCCAACGCACACTGGAAGATGGCAGGGTGTCATGCCTCCCGGTGCAGACCACCTGTATAGCCGGGCTGGTGCACGAGGGTGGGAAGCGGGTAAAGTTGTAATAGTCATCAGAAGGTGGTTTTGATTGTTTGGGATTATTATATACGCACGGACAAGTGGGAGCGGAGCCAGGGTGTCCGGAATGGGGGCATAAGCAGGCCCGTAGCCTGACTGGGGCACGGGGGACGCGTCTCCACGTGTAGACTGCCCAGCACCCAACCAATATTACAAAGCCAATATTTTTGTGCCTATTTACATACATACTGCTGATACCCCAAGTTTAAATTCCCAGCTACGAGCAAGGAAAGTAATGCAGCGAAAACTGCCCTGGTAACGATGTAAAGAGAATAGTGGGAGTGGATGAGAACATTGTCATTTATCTTCCAATGTCATGAATAAAAGGTAAAAACAAAGGAAACCTAAAATCTTTCTTATCATCAGCATCCACATCATATCTCCCTTGTTCAATTCACCATGCAGGTATTTGACGTGGCAGGTGCGGTGATTCGAATCGGCAACTTGATTTGCATAATGCTACTAATTGGCCACTGGAACGGTTGCCTGCAGTTTCTCGTTCCGATGTTGCAGGAATTTCCTCAAGACAGCTGGGTCTCCATCAATGATCTTGTGGTGGGTGTAGTCAAATAATCCATGATAACATTAACATGTGAAAATGATTAATTAAACACTATATAAAAGCATAGATTGATGAAATTCGTGCGTCGGGTTGTAAACAATAATTGTTTGATTGTTGCCCTTACACCAACTTAGGTATTGTATGAAGAACTGTACACTCAGTACTTTCCGAGTTTCTGTGGAAAACCTCCACATGCGACCTGGGCAAGATTCAAACCCACAACCTCCACGACTATAAAAAACTAATTTCTGATAACGCATTTACACTGTAAAAAACAATGTTCATTATAGACGCGTATTTATGTTAATTTTGTGTATAAATGTTTAGTATAATTTCCCTATAAACATGCTTTGTATATATATTCACGCGTATTAGTAACGTGCCTTTGTATCTTCATTCAATTACACACAAACGCGTTTTTGGTATAAAAACTCCCCAAACCGGAAAATTAACACTCAAATGTTATTTCTTCGTTTAACATCGGTTTTTGTCGCCTTCAAATCAGCACGCCCATTGGTGGGAGCAATACACGTGGGCTTTGTTCAAAGCCTTGTCACACATGCTTTGCATCGGCTACGGTCGCTTCCCGCCACAAAGTCTGACCGATTTGTGGCTCACAATGGCAAGTATGATATCTGGTGCTTCGTGCTTTGCACTCTTCATTGGCCACGCCACTAACCTCATCCAGTCTTTAGACTCGTCCAGCCGGCAGTACAGAGAAAAGGTAACCGATAATAATTATTCTGTAAATAGGGGTTTTCTGAGATGTCAATATTAATCTTAAATCCAAAACCATCTAGCTCATTAAATTGCTATCTCGTGAATTGTTGTTACAGTTGAAACAAGTTGAAGAGTACATGGCCTACCGCAGGTTGCCCAGCGAGTTGCGAGAACGCGTCACGGATTACTATGACTACCGTTACCATGGAAAGATGTTCAATGAAGAGGTTATATTCAATGAGATCTCTGTGAAACTCAAAGAGGTTGGTAAATGCTTATTGCAACACCGCTGACCTTTCACACAATCATGCGGGGAAAATGCATGGATTCTGAGTTATACTGAAGAAATTGGAATTGATGTTTTGAGGCTCTTCAGAATAAAGAACAATCACTTTAAATTTTTTTAATCTGTCTCTTAGCCTACTTTAATAAATGACATCCCATACACTTTTTTGTCTGTTTCGTCCCCTTTTAAATTTATGTAATGGTTAGTTTTCTAGCTTGTATTTTATCTCAAACAACCTCAGAATATGTGCAATTGGAATTTTGTCTAGTATTGGGGTGTAAAACTGCCATGTAGTAGCCACCGTTATTTTCCGCTAATTTTAACTGCTGTATTTATTTGTATATAAAATTATTTGTATGCTGTATTTCTGCCTGTTGTTGTGTCCACCCTGTGTACTGTCATTTTTAATAATTTGTATTATTTCTGGTGGCAGAGGACCTGGGTTATTTCTTCCATCTTTGTGATATTTTAACAATAAAGATGATTTTATATCACATGATAACTATACATACATATCCATCTCGAACGGGTTTGTATGCATCTCTAACTCTCCTCCTGCCAGGGTGTCTTCCCGTAGGCCTAATTGTTATCTCAGTTGGCACCAGTGACACACCCAGGCGCAACCAAGACCCTGGCTACATCTTATGCACATATCCTCATCATTAGCTCACCATGTTTCTTATCTTATGCTCTTCCAAGGATGTTGCTAATTATAACTGTCGAGAGCTGGTAGCTTGCGTACCATTCTTCAGCATCGCCGACCCCAACTTCGTCTCTCGCGTTGTCGTCCTGCTGAAGTTCGAAGTGTTCCAGCCGGGCGACTTCATCGTGAAAGAGGACACGTACGGAGATCGGATGTTCTTTATTCAACAGGGGGTTGTAGACGTGATCATGGCAGATGGAGAGATTGCCACTACATTAAGTGATGGGTCATATTTTGGAGGTGGGTTCCTTCATCTTGCTGTATTTAAATATGTTGAGGGAAAAATGTATCCCCTGGCTAGAAAACTGGTAAAATGGGGACATGGATTGCCTCTTTTTGGCTGTATGGCCCTCTTTATCATTTTCTGCGACCCTGGATCCACCCCTGTTCATTCCTCACTGTATACACTACTTAAGGCGTTCCAGTACCAGAGTCTGGCATTCTCCTAATGACGACTGATCATAGCCTCTGGTCATTCAGAGCATGCGTACTGATCGAAACGTGTAGTTAAAAACAGCCTTCTCAGACTGAGCCAAAACACTGCACATGCACAGCTCACATAGAACATTTCATGATGCTATAGCACAACATGTCAATATTTCGTTTCTCAACAGAGATCTGCTTATTGACCCGTGAGCGCCGTGTTGCCAGCATACGCACCGAGACTTACTGTTCTCTATATTCTCTCTCAGTGGAACATTTTCACCAGGTAAAACATCTTGGCAATTTTTAGTGTCTTGTAATTCCCATAGAATGATGGATACTGGGTTATGAGAGCTCTGTCTTTCCAGATAGGTAACATTTGTGGGCTCAAATCCCCCTTTCCCACCAATATTTTCCCCACTTGTTACAAATTTCTGCCATATTTTTGCATCAATTCTTTGTAACCTTTAACAAAGATATAAACACTTTATAATTCTTCATGATTTTTATGTTTAAAAACACGCCTGGATGGCATCACAGAGTGTGGGTCACCTGAACCATGTCTTTTTTGCTTCGCGTTGTTTGTTCGCCTGACCCCATTCCCCCTCCCCCATATTAACAATGGATTTGAGCCCTTGTTTGTGTACTACTCAAAAGTCTTGTTTAAATGAGTGTACGCAAACAACAACGTAATCGAAGGTTTAGAATCAAACTTTCTTGTATTTGCCCGAGATTTCCCTCTAATCGGCAGTTCATTGTTCACTATTCAAGGAGGTGTCCATTGTTAATGGAAACCTTTTGGTAACTTGTCAAGTTTTTCAACAAATGGTAATCTTTTAAAATAAATAGACAATAAAATAAAATTAACTTTAACTTGTTTACTGTCTATTTAAATAACAACAATTGCACTTTTTGCCAATGTCAGGTTCTACAAGAATTTCCCGCTGTGCAGAAAACAATGGTGGAAGTTGCAATAAAACGCCTGGAAAAAATCGGAAAGCCATCAAGTGATCTTGTCTCTGCTCTGAAAAACCACGTCCCCTCTAGATCTAAGTCGGCTAAAGGGGTATTTCAAGTTCCTGCCGATTCGACATCAGTAATAAGGTAATACGGTTGAACAATTATTTTGGAGTATTGTATAATAATTTATTGTGTCAATTGTCTGTGGTTGAGTGGAAGTGTACTATTGTGGGCGTATTTGATTAAATTAAATAATAGACACTTTGAAGACAGTTCTCTGCCTTTATTGTTTTACATGGCAATTGCCAGTAGCAATTGCATTCTTTACGTTTATATAGAAGTGATATACTCCGTGTACTCACTTCCTCAAATTTAAAATGAAAATACTGGCTGGCAAAATAATGTACACGTGGCATTTATGGCAGTGGTGGATCTATGGCAGGGGGGAACGGGCACATCCACCAAAACAAATTTAAAAAGGAAAGAAGAAAATAGAAAAAAAAACAAATCCGCACAATACTGCTACTTTAGCGGATCCAATGGGGGTACACAACAAATAACTGCTAACGGGCGAATATAGAACGATGAGCAGCGGCGGCACCAGACCTGTTAAACGGGGGGGGGGGGGGGCAAGCTTAAATTTAAGGGGGAAAACATTAATCTTTAATGTAATTTTGTACCGCTGAAAAATCATTGACTTACCATCGGGGAAAAAATTGGGGGGGGGGGCAAATTGGGGGGGGGCAAAAAAAATAACCGGGGGGCATTTCTCCCCGAGTTGGAGGTCCTGTGTATCGGGTAATGCACGAAAAAACAACACTTATCAGGGGCTTGCCCTGGTGTTTCTGGAATGGCAGATAAAAATGCGCCCAGCGCTATGTTACGGTCTTATTATTATTATTATTTATTTATTTATTTATAATGGGAACACCCATAACCATGCATGAAACATCACTCTGCAGAAAACAGGAGTGTTAACATAAGACAAGTGGTGTCAAGTTTATTCTTCAATGGTGTTCATATTATTTTGGTGAGCTGCCACATGACCACAGTTGATGTAGTTAACAACCCAGTTATTCAGAATACTCAAAATAATCAGGGATAAATTACATGGGTGTGATTTGATAAAAGTGAAACTCTTGCGGGTAGTGGGCCTAGGTTTCCCTTTGGTCTAAAGGACAAGGCCCCCTGAACCTCCTGGATGTTTAATTATGATGGAGGATTTACAGACTCTACACATCCCCACAAAACAAGAAACTAGAGGTTTGGAGTTGGACTCAATTACAGGATACTTCTTTCCTTGGTGGCTATACTTCTTTCAAGAACCTTTTTGAGGCAAAGGAAGATTTGTAAAAAAAATCTTATTACTTGTATAAAAATTTAATACAAATTAATTGATGGCTGTTTTTCAGTGAAACCGAGGACAATAAAAGTGACGACGAATTTGAATGCGTACTCCAAGTCAACGAAGGTCCGGTATGCACAGCTCGTGTACACTCAAACCCGATAGATACAATTCAATGCAAGGCCTCCGGTTGGCAGCCACCACCTGTATGACAATAATTATACAAGCAGAATTTTGACGTTTACTCTCTGATCTTAAAATCCATTTCACTTCATTAGTGTTGTTACAAATTCAATACAAGGGGAAGCTATATCAAATACAATAACGATTTACTAAACAGCAGGCGAATCTCATATGGTTGTAAAATAAAACTCGCTCAGACTGGTAGAAATATAGCATAAATATTATTTATCTTTCAATATCAATTTTAGTCTCTGATTCTGAATTACACAAATAGGACAATTAATAATTACTCATTGCAAAGACTTATACAAGGGTCGAATTTGACATCGGAACATTTTGAACATTTGTATAATACTATGGCAAACAAAGACATTCACGTTTTTGTTTGGAGCGCATGCGTCCCAAATGGCGGTGCATGCAGGGATAAGGGATATATATTTGAAGCAAAACAACTAGGTAGAACTATTAATATGCCCTGATATATCCACTTTAATATTATACACACAATTAATCAGAAAGAAAACATTGTTAAGGTGCTTCAACTAGTTGTATGCCTATTATCTTTAGATATATTGGTTATAGGTAACGTATAGTCCTGGTAATTCAAAACTAACCAACTGGTTGGAATCACTATAAACTACACACTCTTGTTGCAAAGCTGATGATGGTATCAACCTTCCCTACCCTGCAAAAACTGAGGTGTTAAAATAACACCAGTGGTGTTATCTTTATTCTTCCATGGTGTTTATGTTGTGCGAGTTGCCTAATATAAACACCAATGGTGTCGTTTTTAACATCATAGTTTTTGCATTGTAGAAATATGTGCCGTCATTTGTAAGAAAAGTTCAATTGTTTCCAGTTCCGGAAAGAATTCACAAAGAATGCTTAATGCATGTTCGCTATTTCAAAGAGAGTAAGCATACTCTACGAAGCAGTTGTGCCAACATTAGCAATGCTGTACCTTGCATTTTAAACATAGCAACCAGCGGATAACCGAAGACTGTTAAGACCACAAAGTGACCACTTTTGTGTTCTTGATTGCCTGATCTGCTGTTCCTCTCAGTTTTATACCGATGAGGCTGGAAGACCGGATATCATGAGTAAAATCGGAGGTAAAAATCATAGGTCAAATCGGAGGTCCATTTCAGATTTGAATTAATTCGTTATTCATGTATAATAATAATTATCTCATTTCCTTTTTGTGTAATTACCAATGGTGTACACCCCCTTGTATTGAATGCTCACCGATATTTGTATATTTTATTAGCATGTGATTATAATTAACCTCAACTTACCACATTATGCTTTCTTAAACAAAAACTCAAATTTTAGGTCCTAAACAAGCAGCAATCGAAATAAATAATTGTAAAATGGCATGGACATTTGTAAATCAAAATATGGCTGTTCCAATAATTGTCATACACGGAAATGCTTTTTTTTTTTTATTAAGTTCGTTTTGAATTGTCAATAAATATGTGTTATATCATCAAATATGTCTACCACTAATTTGCTGTATACGTTGAAAGGTAGCATTTTGGGGTGATTTTGCTCCAAGCCACTCCTTTCAAAACCCTTTGGTTTAAAATACAACTGGTAGTATGTATTTATTTTTCACAAATGTAAGATTCATTTGCAAAATTTAACGGATTTCCTTAAACATCAGCAACGTGAAGGCTTCCTCAGCTGCATAGGCTAACTGATGCTTTTAGGTATAACCCCAAACCATTGGTGGATCCAGGGGAGGGAGCAAGGGGCACGTTCCCCCTCCCCATTTGTATCGCCGTGCATGTGAATTTACCATATGCGTACGTTTTTGTGTGTGCACACCCCATCTTTTGACCCTGAATCCGCCCCTACACTAAACATACAGTTTTTATGCATTATGACACAATCGAATGTATTGACTGACTTTTGTTCAACGCATTGAACAATTACACCTGTTGAAATGTACACACACCTGTTATACAAGTTTAGGCTGCGCTGATTGGCCAGAAGTTACTGCGCCATTTATACCACGTTACTTCAACCAAAGTGAAATGCGCAGAGATATCCCAGAAGGCTAGGGTAAACTCTTGGTAGGACAGCATTCTAAATACTAATAATGCACGTATTTCTAAATTCAAAAGATAAATTCTCAGTAAAACGATTCCCAAGACATGTAAAGCTGTCGAATATTGTAACATCCTAGAAGATGACACTGATTATTTTCCGACATTTAAGCAACGTAAGCGTGGCCTTCTTAAAGGAAGATTATATCCAATGATGGCAATCGAACAGAATAGAGAGACAACAGCAAAAATACCTATCAAAAGCAGGCAGGTAAGAGAAAAATCTATCGCAGTATAAAAAAATACTTATTTTTAGGTTGCTTGTGTTTAGCTAAAATGTGCGCTTCTGGGAAAGGGTGAGGTGTTGAACATGCAGCAATCAGTACTACTGAATGTGGCATTTTTCAAAAGCCATAAATCCCTCTCTCGAAAGTGAAAAGATTGTTCTGTATACTGTTCATGCATGAAGGAAACCAGGACCTTCAATTTGTCGGAAATCTATTGCTATTGTGCGACGACCGTCGGAACTGAAACTGTTAGTTCAAATTTAGTCATTTTGTCTAAACGACCCACTGATTTCTGAGGTTTATTTATTTTATTCAGAGACCTGTATGGCTATAAGTGAACTTTTCAGCAAGAAATCCAAATAAAACATTCATTTGATCCATGAAAACCCATGTTTGTACCATGGTGACTCTGCCCCCTTTACAACTCCACGATGTGTAACTATTTTCGTTAAAAAAAACCTATTTATTTAGACATAATTTCAAGGGAATTGTTTGCTGGGTTTAAGAATAGTTTGTAGCAGGCAAATTTGCTTCAGAGTCACAAACGCTCAAGTCTGAGCTCAGGGATCGAGTCCTAGTGAATGTACATGGTGACCTGAGTCCAAGTTAAGGGACAGTGATCGGAGCAGACTTTCAACAAGGCATAGAATCGGTATCCGAGTTTAAGATATATATATAAACAGAGTGACTGAAAATGATTGGCCCATTTATACAGCAGCAACGGTAATATGATTTTATCGTGTGGGGTATTATTTTAAATCACCGAGTTAAAAATATATCGCCTGTGTTTGGGCCGATTTGATGGTAAAAATAGATTTAAATGTTGAATTGCTATTTTTCTGGCCGAGTTAAGGAAGTTATAAGCTTTCATTTGTGAAGGATTAGCACAAGTAAAATAAAAATCTCAAATTAATAAAATGCTGGCCCACTGATTTAATCCTCAGCTTGCACGATGGTGTTCCAATTGGCCAGCGCGGCTGTCAATCAGAATCAAGCGCATTTTAAGTATCACTTTATTACAGTTTCCGACATCCGAATTTCATATTTTCTTTCAAAATTCGTTCTCTTCTTAAAACTCTATTTTGTGGGTCTCTTCAGCCAAACACGGGCGATATATCTTTTATCTAATACTTGCATTCCGATTCCATGCTCTGTTGATTGTAACGATATTGTCCTTTTAACTAAAAATGTTACCGAAGTCCGAGCCAACCAAAAAAAATAAAATAAATAAAAGACAGAGTGCGTTACCAAATTTGCACACTCCCTTTAAGTCAGTAAGTGATGGATCATCCAATGCCGGGGAATACGGAGCTATTTAATACTATTGAATGAAACAAAAGCATTAACACAACAAACAAAATGATTCACAGGTCCAAGCTCAACCGGAATTTGTTACATTTATATTTTTAATTAACTGACCAATAGAACAATTGTTATCAATACCGCAAATTTATTACTTATTTAATTAACTTAATGCACCGACATATACACACGAGATGAAAGCCAAGTTATCTTGTTCTGGCTGTATGCTTAAAATTTGAAATAATTAGTCTGCCATCACCACAATAATAGACATATTTAAAGTTGTAAAATTGTATAAATAATAAGCGACCATTTCAGTACCTTTATTTGTAATAAAGCTTCTGGGCTGTATGTATAGCCATAGGCGTTGTTGATTTGGTATGGTCTTTGAATTTATTGCTACAATACAAATTAAATTTAATTTGTATTGCTACAATACAATTAAATAATAAAAGAGATATACATTTGTTCTGGTAATATTTCGCAAGCAAGGTTCCATGACGGCGATCTTCAGGTTTTACAAAGCTACCGGTACGTGAACATCATTTTGCATACAACTCGTGTGACCACTCCAAATTATGGGATACTCAATTCTAAACTCTGTCTATTATATTTATAATATTGAAGTGACTAGTGAGATATTTTACTAGTCATCGTTAGTTATTAAAGTTGATTTCTTAAGCTATTGATTGTTGTGGTTATCAAATGGTGTATCTTAGCATCTTCGGGGCATCTTCAGGGCATTCTAGAATACAATAATACCTCTGAATAATACCTCCGAGTAGTTTATTTGTACTGGCATAGTATTTTGCCTTGTATTGTGAAAATAAGGATAAAAACTCATATCCAAAGCCATTTGTGATTGCTTCAGGATGTTGTTTAAAAATATTGAATTTACCAAGTTTTGTCGATTATTTATATGAAGAGATTAATATTAAAATTTATCTCAATCATCTGCCGTACTGTCATTTGAAGATTACATTTTCAAATCACTTAATTACAAGCTCTTTTCATTTCAATGAAACAAAAACTAAGCATTTAAAAAATAATGATAAATATAACATTTATTAATTGAATTTAATATATGCAACATACCTTTCAAAACCTAACTAAAAATCTGCAAATTGACACCAAAAAAAATACAATAAACATAAAGCATAAAACAAAGTGGAAATAATAAAACGTTTAAACTAGAAAATGCTACATTTGATTCGAATGTAACATTTACATAAGCATGTATCACGAGAAACGCAAAGAGTTTTAAAATGTAAATTATGCTGCAGGTGGGTAATTTCTAATTTGTAATTTTATTTTTAGAGATGTAGAAATGAACACTGAGATACACTATGTACATGTATAACACTGTTGTTAATGTTCAACATGAATTCCTCAATTATTTTCATTTATTCTAAATACTGTTACAGGTGTCTATATGTATTTCATCACTACAATAAATCTCTGATCAGTTACCTGGGTTTTCAGTTTATGTGAACGAATTCCTACTCTTGCATCATTATTTTACATATTTAATATACTGTGATATCGCATCGTATCGCATAGCATCTAAGATACCAGACATTGGGCCGAATAAATAAAAAGTAGCATTTGCTTTTTCTAGGCTTTTTCTTGAATATTTATAAATAAAACTAAGTAATTGCTCATAAGCAAAAGCTTCTGCTTATAAGCAGAAGCACAAGCTCGTTTCTTGTAAGCAAATGCTTTACAAATTAGCAAATGCTTGAAAACATATAAATAAAACCTATCTTTTACTTGTAACCAGAAGCATTTGCTCGTAGTTTTGCAAGCTCCTCCATACCAGCTTGATCTTTTACTCACGCCTTCATGCTTAACTGTGAGCACCATGTTCATGCATGTAAGAGAAGGTCCTAAGGTGTATAAGAACAGGATTAATCGTGCTGAGACATCTCCTGGCACCTATCGAAAATTGTTTCGATTTGATAAGGAAAATGTTGAGTGGCTTGCACAAACATTTCTGCCCGAAAGGCATGAGACACATGGTGGAAGCTTGTCACCAGTGGAGCGCATGGAGACAACTTTGCGTTATTTAGCAGATCCAGGCTACCAGACCTCAGTAGCAGAGGTGATGGGGATAACCCAGCCCACTATAAGTACATACGTTGCAAGTACTTTGGACCGCATATCTGCCCAACGCCCAACATGGATAAAATTTCCTGTGTCTAATGCTGATCTGACGGACCCAAAGCAATGGTGGGCTGATAAGCTCGGTTTTCCCTTTACGCTTGGGGCCATCGACTGCACTCATGTACGTATTGATAAGCCAAGTGGACAGTTCGGGGATGAATTCATAAATCGCAAGAATTTTCCTTCATTCAATCCTTCGGAATGAATGCTGCTATTGTTGTTGACCTAAGCATTTGCTAGGCAAGATAAAGAAAAAGCTATTAGTCAAAGCAAATTATTATTTATACGTTTTTAAGCAATTGCTTTTGCTTTTGCTTTTGCTTCTGCTTGGTAAGCAATTGCTTTTTCTAGGTGCTTCTTCTTGTAAGCAAATGCTACTTTTTATTTATTCGGCCCATTGTCCTATCAATCTATATAGTATTAGGCCAATCTTCTGGCAACCAAATGGTAGCCACTCATGTTTTTCGAGGATCAACCCATTCTGGGACCAATTTCATATTAATTTTTCTCCACTACTTGACAGAAACTGCTAGACATAAGCTTATTTCACCAATTACTAATAACATTTGGTGCGGGGAATGCGCATTCACCATGGATTTGCATCCCTCATTTGGTAGCAAAAATGGCCAGCAAATTTAGTGTACCTTTTCTTTGCTCAACAGTACTACAAAATGAGAAATATCAAGTAAGCAAACAAAAAATCGTAGCTCAGCTAGAAGATGTCTATAAAATTTGTATCTGATCACTCACAATGCTACTTCAGTATTATTCTACATTTAATATGAACATCCTAATTACAGTTATCAAGACTTAATAAGATTGAAATTACGAATTACAGTATACAAGAATCATCAATAATGGTAATAAAAATTACAGTTCAGATTAATATATGGGTGCTTAATCGATTCAATGTACTAAGCAAATCGTAGGAATATGCATGATAGATTGTGACATGATTAGACAGGTTCTTTCTTCTCCAACAGGTAATCTAATAGGGGCCAGTTACACATGTACATCTCAATTGTACCATGTTTATACTAGTATAGACCTGACATCACAAACTGAAGGGCGCCCCTCATTCAGAGGCAAAAGAAGGTCACTCATTAGTTCATGTATGCGCACTGTGCATGTGTGTATGCGCAGCATGCATACATGAACCAATCAATGACTTTCTCTATCCTCTGACCGAGGGCACCCTTCAGTTTGCGACATCATTATGCATCAGGTCTATACACAGTTAGGCTGTCACAAAAATAGCAACACTTGTATTACATTGTATATCTTTGTAACCACTACTCCATTGAAATTGCATCCTGCTACAAATTCACACACTACAAACATTCTACAAAACTTACAGATGCTTAAAACTATATGCTTGAGTAATTCAAACTGTTGAACAGTTACTTTACAGTTGGAGATTGTTTAAGTGTGGTCAAAAGTCAATTACCTACATGAAGTGTGCCAATAGTACTCCAAGAACAATGGATTTGGATCATTCAAAAAGAAGTGGTCTGGGAGACTTACCCAGTGTGAGAGTGTGTATCTCTTGCGCGCGACTTAGCATTTAGCGCATTCACCCCACAGCTGAAGTTTGCCCATGCCTAGTTTAAAATTGCATCTACTTCTAGGAACTAGCTATGCGCGTTAAGCGCCTAATCCCATAATGCCTTATGGCAGGCTGGACAGGGTAGCAAAACTTGTAACCAAGCTTGTTGCATTTGCCATGGTATGGAGTACAGCAGGCTGGCACACTTCATGCAGGTAACACACTTCAGGTATGGTGTATTTAAATATGTGCAAAGTGATATACTAGTCTTACCGACTCAAATTGAGTAATGAAGTGTCTTTGTGTGCAAGTGTTTGATAATATAGACCTTATTCACTGATATCATCACCCGGCCATGTTACAGGACAAACAGTGAAAACACATTTCAAAGGTACTGCATGCGTAGTGCACAATAATGTATACATGAACCAGTGAGTGACCTTTTGTTTCTTGATAACGAGGTCACCCTTCAGTTTGTGATATCATATGCATAAGGATTTTTAATTCAAGTATTAAATGGGTGATTTAAAAAAAAAAGTGAATGACCTTCAAGATCTAAAATGTAAAAGATGGAACATGAGCTATGCCCTACACCATGATACCTAACCACAAATATAAAATCTATCTGACCAGTAATATTACTGCAACATTTTTCAACAAACTAGCCCATGATAGGACATTATTATTTGCTCTATGCTTTTGAATTTTTTCCCTACCCCAGTTCATACCTCACATGAATGCAAAAGCGAATTGAATTACCATAACGTTGACAATGAAATCAGGTTTGCATGGTGGAAAGTGATAATATAGTAGGTTTGCAGTAACACCATGTAATAATCTCTTCTGAGAATAACCTTTGGGACAACTCTATAATTATGCATGCATCATGAAATTCATGACGGATGAACCAGCCTTTAGATGGGAACATGGTAAAAGTGAACTAGCTATCGCAATGAGTTACCCAAGCCAGATGATCATGATCGTCAACACAAGTGAATCAAGGTCAACATTAGTATGTCATTGACTTTAAGTACTGGCTACGGTGATCTTCCTATCCTATACATGAGCTAATATGATGATGATCAACCTACAACTTCCACAGGGCATGGCTTACCAAACAGGAACATAGTATTCATGATAGTCTCTCATCAATTGTGTACCAGACACACTTGAAGAAACATCCGAGGCCCAATTTCATGATGATGTTAAACACGGAATTCTTTTCTTATGAACACCAAATTTTGTTTACAGGATCATTGCAAGACATTTATTTGGGCATAGTCAATTATTATTTTTATTTTTGTTTTAAGTCGCCCTAGGTGGGCAATCACTGAATAATGTGACTACTTGTACATGTAAGTACCACTCTCCATAAATAATTGGTTTATGTCAATAAGACAAGCATTTAGAAGATAATGTTTATAGGACAGTATTAGCCACTTCATATCATTCATACTATGATGCATGTACATATGAATATTCCATGTTGTCATTAAATACTGGGTATTGTTGGTATGTCTGGAGATTTTTTATTTTTTAATCATAGAGCAACGACTTGCTCTATGGTTAAATTAAATATATATGTACATTTCTTTTTTGGGGGGGGGGGGGGGTAAAAAAGCAGATTATTCTTTCCAATAGACTTTCTTATAATAATTCTCCAGCAATATGATTTCAATAATTTATTCTACAATAATTTATTCTACAAGGAAAAATCCACATAGGTAAAAAATATTAAAACAAATTTAACATACCCAATTTCACCCAAAAGTGAAATTTAGCTACCTGCACATTTACATGTAACTGTTTATTTATTATCAACAGAATAAATGAATAAAATCACTCATGCATATAAATACTACAAACAGGAAATCCAATCAAATTTCATTAAATGTTAATTAACTGAAATCAACTCCTGTCATGGCTGTGTAGCAATCTCTTCTTTATCTACAAATAAGTTTATTATTTTGCTATGGTTTTGCAAATTGTGTTTGACTTCAATTATCAAAATGATTAAAAAACAAGATTATCTTACTATCACACAACCACAATAAAGTGCATAAGTGTTCTCTTTACAATTACTTCACATGAACACATCAAGAGTAAATATATGGAATAAGAATGAATAGAAAAAGAACGTGCATACACATTCTCCTTAAAAACTGCAGTGAAATTATGCATACAAAGAGATTATTATAATTTTGTAATGCATAGCCTTTTCACACATATCACCATGCATCACCAAACCCTTATGAATTGTCATCCTGACTATGACCTCAGAAATACAATTGTTTCCTCTGTGTATCCACTCACAATAAATTATCATAGACAGCCTGACAAGCCAAGCACTAAAAAGAAATGCTGGTGGATATCATTAATAAGTACATGAAAACTCACCCATTGAATAAATGATAATTAAAGTGCAAATCAGATCCTTGATTCAATTACGTTATTTCAATTAAGTAAATACCGTGAAGAGTCAAACATTAAAACTATCTGTAAGATGAATTTTGCATGTTTGTAGTCGTAGTATGTTTTTGGTGTAATAACCTTATGTCCTTAAAGTTATGACAGCACACAAATCTGATTCAGACCTCTTTTTCATAATCTTGAAAGTCCTGAATTTATACTTTGCATCACATCTATTAAAATTTAGAGCAAACCTCAGTCCTGATCAAATTAGCTGAAGTAAAAAAAAAACCAGAAAATGCTGATCCCATGTTTTTGCTTGAACTTACAATGCTTGGACCAAGAGGTTTGATTATAGGAGGAATACCCAGTGAAAAAGAGCAGACTCCAACTACCCCTCCTCCCCACCCCCAACTTCAAAGGGGGAGTTGATGTCATGATACATGTAGTTCATGTGTACTGATTAAAAACAATTTGTTATAAAAGGAAACAATTCTTTATGAGGGATATAATTCTTATATCAGTGCTGACAGGGAAAGGAAATTTGAGTGAGGAAATGATTGAGTTTTTTTTTTTACCACCAACATGCTCTACTCTGGATGGATGCGAATCTGTGGTCTGCCTTGCCTTTTGGTCAGTCACTGGTTGCTGCTTCTCATCCGCATGTCACCTTCGCCATCCAGACTGATCTTCTCTTTCTCTTTGATGCTACAATATGACCAAACAAAGAGGAATTATTGCCTAAATAATTTAGATTTTATTCAACATTTATTTTAATGACTTCTGACTAGTGCCACCCGAACAAAAATATTGACAAATAGGGCTGCCAACATAGGGTTAGATACATGTAGCTATGTTGGTAGAGCACTGATAAGGTAACTCCGGGGTCGCAGGTTAAAATCCCTTAACTTCCCAGATATTGTCTATCAATGATACAATAACACAGAACAACAGTTAGCATTTTATTTTGTGTGTTTAATAAAGCTACATAGACTACGATGAATCGATAGTTACGATGGTTCGAAAACCTGCTCAAACGATGACCGATGCTGCAACACAGGCCTCGACAATTTTTTTCTTCTTAATTGCCCGATCGGGCAAGCTTTGGTCGCAGATTGCTTGCCCGGCAAAAAGAGACCCAATTGAGACATGCATTTTGAGGAATTTATATCAGCAAATTAAGTGTCAACATTGCCAAACCTGGACTTATGTATTTTTATTTTTTTAATTGACAACATAGGCTTACTATCGTAGAATAAATAAGTATGTCAAATTTGAACTTTCCTACATGTAAACTCCGTCATACACGTCGCACGCACTCGCACGGAACCGGCGCGCTGATGACATGACATCTTTATGCTTGCACTGTGCGTTGAACACGTGATGCCGAGTAGCGGCTATAAGCCAGGCACTTCGTGTATGAGGCCCATTTACGAATTCTCAATTCGTAAAAAAATGACATCATTTTGTAATATTTACACGAGTTGTCACAGCTACAATTCAATTAGCTGACGCGCTAATTGTCGCGCCAAAATTAAACACAATCAAAATGGAGTGGATCCCCAGCTGTTTCCAAGAGAGGAAACACAAAGGAAACTATATTTTTGGCTTGGCAAATGGGTTCTCAACTGGGCGCCGCGCAATACCAGATCAAACACAATGACGTCAGACAATACGTGTGCCTGGCTTATAGCCGTACTCGAGTACCGGCGATGTACTTTTCCACAATGGGCGTGTTCACATAAAACTGTGTTGCTATGCTGAGTGCAACAGCCGACTGCAACGTTACAAAGTACTTCACTCGGTCCACCGCCTTACCAATACGGTGGGGCCAAGCGAACCATGAGTACAAGATTGTTTCCTTGGCTCCCCTCGATTGTGCAGACAAATGCATGTAATAAGGAAATCAGTGTCAGCTAACCAGTTCGCGTCGGGAATAAAAAAGTTTGTCTGGGCCCCTGTGCGGGTTTCTTTTTCCCACACAAACACGTTTTTGTTTGCGTGAATTTTTTTGGGTTACGTCAATGATACTAAGACGGGACACCCACATTTAGATTACAAGCATATAAATTGGCGAGTTTCCCTTGGGAATTATAGCCAGGAGGGCGTATTTAGTGTTGTGTCTTTAGAAGTCCACCGAGCCCTCTAAAGAATTCTTCATCGTATTTACACGTCATCCGAGCATGGAGGAAGGATTCCTTCCTCCATTATCTGAGCGGCATTGTACTGAGTAACAATGGGACAATGGTGCACGGAAATTGGTCTATAGAAATCTTGATTCGCCAGCTTTACAGATTTCAATGGAGAACAAAGAAAAAGGTGTGGAACAGGTTTACGAGTGCCCAAACCCCTCAACCACCAATGCAAGCGTGTTTACACGGCCCCCGCTATCGTACCAAACAATTGTTGCACAATAACATGTCGACCGAAGCACGAGCACTGCCAAAATGGCGTGTTTCACGTTACCCGAAAGGACAATGGAAGCTTCCACAGCGTGTGGCCACGTCTTCCGAGTATGGCACTTTACGCACGTGGCTCGTTATCACGTCAACCGAGCATGCATACAAAGCTCTCCGATCTGCGGTGCAAAAAAAAATTGCGTGTATACACGTACACGGCCTCCGACGCGAACTGGTTTTAAAGATGGCGCAACCACAACATGCACGACAATTTGAGTGGATTTTTATAAGCTTAGATTTTATTAAATGCTTTGAACACTTTGTAGGAAATCACCAGTGGATTTAAACGGTAAAATGTTTATTTAATAAGTAATATAACTCATTAGTGTTTCAATAAGAGCACTTGCCCGATCGGGAAGACCATTCAGACGTCCAGGTTGCCCGACAAAATTTCACCGTGTCCCGGGCAATCGGACAGGCGATTTGTCGAGGCCTGTGCAACATGTATCTGGTCATGATCGCAAAACACACCTCTTTAATAAAGAGGTTCTGGTTTCAACAAAGGGTCAATTGTTGATGTCTGTGACTGAAAACAGTGAATGGGAACCTTGACATGTATCACTGAAATTGTATCACTGAAATTCTATCTACATTGTATTTTACTCAAGCAAAATGCATTTTGTCCAGATGTCAGGTTTGAAAAAAAGCATCACCTGTGTGAACACTTGTGTGGTATACAGGGACTGTAATACGACTGTATCATACATGTATGCATCACAAATAGTGCTGTCCGAGCACACCGGAAGTTCGGACAACCTATCATATTTTCATTTAAAATGAAGGTATGGGATTGGTAATTCAAAAATAACCGAATGGTTAAATTGTTATCTGAAACTTACTTGGTGTCAAGTTGATAATGATATCAATCTTCCCTAGATATAATTTTGTCTGAACTGCAGCCACTTTTAAGTAAAGTACAATCATTTCCAGTTTGAATTTATTTCATGTTAGAATGAATAAAACAAAAGCATACATTATTTTCTTTTGAATGACAACACAATAAGCTACAACTTTCACAGGTTGGTAATTTATTGTATATCTTGATTCAAAGAGAGTAAGTATCCTCATAGTAAGTAGAGAATACGCAAATATGCAATTTGTTCAAAATTGGAAATTTTTACAATATTTCAGTTGTCTTACTAGCTTTTTGTTGTTGAAATAATAATGAATACTCACGGTTCAGCTACTTCTTCTTCATCCTCATCTTCTTCACCAAAATCTTCTCCTGCGGTACATTTCTCATGGATGAAGATGATTATAATAAGAAGGATGACTTCACTCATTATCCCAATGAAGGGCCAAAGTGCTGCTAGACGATCTGTCAAAATACATGTATGTACAAATTAGCAAATTCCATTGTAAACCAGTTTTCCGTTTACAATTGCAATTCACAATAAAATTCTGATGTGGTACTCAGATATCATTTGCTTCACATACCATTACCAATAGTTATAAAGCAATCTAGCACGAATAAAGCAATAAAGCAATAAAGCAATAAAGCTATAAAGCAATAAAGCAATAAAGCTATAAAGCAATAAATGCCGTAGATAAACCAATAGGGTGATACCTTTATATAACAATAATTACAATGTGTGGGTGGTGACTATGGCCATAATTGTTTGGGTATACATAGCAAAGATGTTTTTATAAAATACATGATTATGATGATTTAGTAACTTTAGTTGTCTTCACCTTGGTATTTGTAGAAACAGTACAGAACTATCATGCTCAAAAACAACCAAACTAATTGTTGTCTTTATTGAAATCCAAACATTCAATAACTTTTCATCAACTTTCAAATAAAAATAATAAATATCTTTAATTTCACTGAATAATTTCACAGGATTTTTCATGCTTTTAACCCTCCTACTATTGCTGCACTTTAGTGGGAAGTTGCTATAGAGGTCAAAACCGGTCAACTGCCTGTTTTGACTGTTGACCTAAATGTGCACACAGGGGCATTTTGACGGATTATTACTGTAATTTTGACCACCCTCAACAATACCAGACAATGCTTTTACCAGTCAAATACAGTCCACTCACTTTAACCTGTAAATGTACACACGTAAGGTTTGACAGTGTTCGACTTTTAAGTGCACTAGATATACCTTGGCATGTATATCAACATTTTGACTGATTTTGACACTTGCAGTAGTAGGAGGGTTAATATTTTTTTTTTTTTTTTTTAAATTTTAAATAACCAATGCTACACATACCCTTTCAAAACTTTTTAGTGATTTTTACACAACTGTTCAACTCACACAAGGTATTGAAATCACACAAGGTATTGAATGGGTTTTTCCATGGTTTTCCGGCCATGATAACACATTACTTAACGTACCTCTGACCCTCAGAAATATAGTGTGAGTAACTTCAGTCACACTGCTCTTCACAATACAAGTGTAGTTTCCTCTGTCCTCCTTGACCACATTTAACATGTGCAACACAGATCCAATTTTCCTCTTTGAACCTTCGACAGAGAACCGGTTATCTGGTACATTATCTTCAGTGATTGTCGTATTGTACATGTTAGTGTTTACGACCCATTTGAAAGTGGGTTCGGGATCGCCTTCTGGGAAGATGGCAATGCACTCGAAGCGGGCACGCTCACCTTCAGTAAACTTTGTAGAAGCAGGGGCTTTGATCACAATTTCTCCTGTGAAAAGATGGAAAGGGATTAAAGAGCTTGTATGGTACAATGACTTTTGTTCTAGGAGGACCAAGTATGTAACAATTAAGTATGCAAAGATGCTGGACTGGATAATAATTGCTAAGCAATTATGTTGGCTTATAATCTGGTAAAACTTGCAGCATTTAATTGTTTTGATTACCAGGAAAAATTTCTCGAAATATTTATTGCTTATAAATGGATGGTTGCAATTTTATTTTGCTAACCAAATACATCCACTCTGTACAAGAGTCGTTCAGGGTGCATGTTTTTAGAACACCGCTGATTGATAGGGCTTCAATAGTGTGTACTGTTTAGTGTTGGTTGCAGTTGATGTGTATGCATATAATTTCTTCAGAGATACACGTACATGTATGTCCAGTTACATGCTGACAGATTTAATACTGTGAAGTGTGAAGACACTAAGTATTAACTTGTATAGAGATAAAATGTTGTAATTAGATACACGTAAATATTTCTAAATTCTGTTTATTTCACAAGTTAACTCCACTGACATCACCAAAAAAGGCTTAGATAATGCTGTACAACTCCCTAATTATTCATAAAGGCAGTACACAGAAGGTAAAATATATGTAAATGCATCCATACTGTTTCAGAATCAACTCAATCAAGAGATCTATACAATGTACATGTTTGTACAGAAACCAACTTGTGAAAGTCTCAGTTTAATTTATTGACATTAAGGCGAAAATAGTGAAATTGCATTCAGTTGTCTTCATTTATTCACAGGATGTTTGGTACCATTAGGCCGTTTGTTTTTTATTACTTGGATTACGGATTTGTAAGCTACAAAAAATGAGCGGGGATCGGGGAAAAAAAAGAAAAAAAAAAGAAAAGAAAATGATCGGGATTACAGAATTCCGAGCTCACAGACCATTTGTTGACACAGCAATCGATTGCATGAGTTTGGGCCGTGAGGTCAAGTCGCGCGATGCACGTACATGTAGTTGTTACTAAATGGCCAATGTATGCACTTGGGCAAATAGTATAGTCTATAAACGGACTCGCACTTTTGTACGTGAATGCATAACATTGGTCTGGTTTCCATCATACATCGGCCGCGATTTTTTTCTCCGTTCACTGGCTCACGGTACGTGTACACATTTACTGTACATGTATTGTAGGGATCTTGTTGTATTTGAAGAAAATGTGATCTAAAAGTATTGTTTTGTACACGATGGTGTTTTGTACGCGATCGGTGGCACTGTTGTAAGTGTTGTGGATTTTTTTTATTTTTTTTATTTTTTTTATTTTTTTTTTTACTACAAAATTTGATTTTTCGGGCGGGGATTTTTTAAATTTTTTTCAGAAACGCGATTTTTTCGAGCGGCGATTCCGTAATCCAAGTTATTAAAAAAACATGGCCTTACCATCTTAAAACCAAGTAAGCTTAGATAATGATTACTTTTTGGGTAATTATCAATGCTGTACACTCCTTAATTTAACCCTAACCCCCTACAGACATTTCACAGACACCCTGGTGAATGCAACACAATGCAACAACAGAAAAGTGTAGATTATTCAATACAACAAGATCCACTAGCTAGAACAATGGTTCTTTTGTTCTCTGCAACAAAATGCAAAAACTTTTTTCCATTGTTGCATCTTGTTGCGTGTTTAGGGTTATTAATTATTTAAGGACGATCCTTACCTCCCAACACGAAGTCTTGATTCACATCAACATCTCCAAACTTTCCACTGCAGGTGTAAGTACCTGCATTATTTTCTATTGATGGCTTTTTAATTAATAGTGTGCTTCCCTGGATTGACAGGAAGAGAGATAACAGATAGAAAACTACGGATGTAATGTGCATGGTTTTTTGGTTTTGGCACATGTAAACCCAGACCACCAAATGATAAGCTTTAACAGCTAATTCAAAGAACTGAAGTTAACTTTCTTGTTTAATTTCCACAATGCTTATTTGAAAGCTTGAATTTAAGAAGGAGCCTTTGGCTACAGATGGCTATTGGCTCTAGCGGCAATGTTCAAGTACTTGTATGGGCAGACACAGTGATATAGCCATAGCCAATGCCATAGATTCCAAAACGGCCCGAGAAACAAAATAGTCTGGTGCCTAGGAAGTACATGTACAATGTCCTAAGGAAGCCATACTGTGTTTCAACAAAGTTGAATATTTCATGGTGAGAAGTAAAAAACAACATGCCCACCTGTACTTCAATATTCGGCTGTTTTGCATTTGGTAGTGTCACTATTTCATCTGGTAGACTCTTTTTCCATGTGACATTAGTGGATGAGTCCCCGTCTATAAAACATGTCAAATTCATGTCCTGGTCCTTTTTGATAACACGACTTCCTTTGATATCCACAAGTCCATCTGAAATTGTAGGAATAGAAATCAGCGGAAAAGCCACGATTTTCACAGTCTGGGGGTGTGTGTGTTACCACAAGCTTCTAATGAAATTACCCTTAAAAAAACAAACTTTTAATAATTTTTATCAGAGACATATGGCATATTCTCGGCTACTATGATTCAAATTCTGTTCAGAAAATAACAGGCTGGTCAGCGTGTTACACATCTGCTGACACATGCACTGGCACGTGCGTTGACAGCATATATTCAAACATTATAATGTACTTTTCAGGGTATCGTGTATGAACAGTTCCTGATGGACGCCATTTTTACTGGCAAATTGGATTTGCTTTGAGCTACGTCAAGCGTTTTAATTTTTCTACGCAAGTGCTTCACTAACCAATGATGCATAGAATTTGTTGAGATGCCTGCATGATGCAGGCTGTGCTTACGAGTAACGCACTGGAAATCGTTAAAAAGATTCTAGTCATTGCCTGTAAAGATGGCAAATTTCGTATAGAGTAACAAAGTAAAAACCATCAGGTGTGGTTGTAGTACCACTCAACGCATGACATTCATTGCATCCTTTACTTATTTCAGCATAATTCAGAAAACAAAGCCCAAGTAAATGCCATAATTCTAAAAAAAAAAAAACTCTCACTATACCGTAAGTGACAATCAGCTTCCCTATTGCTCCAGTTTGTCCATCACTACAGTGGTACGATGCAGAGTCGTCCATATCCACTTCACTGATGGTGAGAGTACTGAACAATGTGTGAGTGTCGTTGTGGGTTGTGATTGTAGCGTTGAACTTCTTCTCCGTGGGTTTCCCTTCAACCTCTTTGGTCCAGGAGAGACTTCTGTCCTCACGATATGCTGCCCTACACAGGAATTCTTGCGACTGTCCAAATGTAACTGTGATACTCTCAGGGGTAACAGACAGAACTGTTAGGGGAAAAATACATTAAAATGTTAAATTGAGTTTTGTTTTCAACAGTAAACTCTTAAATTGTAGTTCTTTATGAACTATTGCATATTCAGATATGATTTTAAGTGAAAGTTAAACAACAACCCAAAATAGGAGACATTACTGCAATTGTTCTGCCAAAAACTACTGATTGTTTATGAACCTGAACTTTTTATGTGTACAGTATAGATACATGTTCAGTGTACATATACAATTGTACATATGTATGCAAAGTCATGCAAAATTACATACTTTAAGTAAGCAGACACAAAAGACCATTTCATACATTTTTCTCAAAACATGTCAAGCTCCAAGAAGACACCCCATATTGTTGGTAATCATTTGAATCACAATTTGTAATGAACAGTTCATGTACATTACATTAATGCCAATGAGCATGTACATGTACATACACAAAGAACATAGTAAATGTACATGAAACCTTACAGAAACACAACCTGTGAAAGTAAATCAGAGATTATCAATTGCAATTGAAATCTCGACTTTGTAGCTCTATACAAATGTATCCAGCTGTCATACAGGTAAGATTTCATAAAACTTGCTCAATTTATGGGGGGAAAAAACACTGGCGAAAGGACAAACATTGTCCGCCATTATTTTACTACCACTGACCCAAGAGGACCGTGTCATCAATATTCAAATAAGTATGATTTGATCAAGTGTTGTGTGAAATGGTCTTTAAAATTAGTTTCCTAAGAAAGAGCCACATACATGTACATGTAAATGTACATATGTTACATGAACGCTTCTCGATAATAAAACCATCAGGTACAATAAAACAAAAGCAAAATCATTAATTTAAATCAAATAACAAATTGTTAGATTTATAGACAAAAATAAAACACATCTAAAAGTTTATCTATAAAATTCATGAAAGTTCAATATAAAAACAGATACAGATACTGACGGAATGAAATTAATAGTTAATTAAACATTCTAAACAAAAACATTAATATTTCCCCTATTTCCCACTTTGATGCATCAGGATAAAATACATGCATGGATCCAATTTAAACCAATCTAGGCCCAATTTTACAGCACTGCTTAACATTATAAAAGAATCTGGGCTTACTAAAATTAGCAGATAACAAGGGTAACAAGTAATTTCTGCCTACGCTTGTGTGTACTGTACTTTGCATACCAAAGGACTAAGCACTTATAAACAGGGATGTAAGAAAATTCTACAGTTCTACACTATTGCATCAGACCCAACAGTTCTCTGGCTTTGAGATAGCCCAGGGGGTTGAGGCAATGATATTTTGTAGCAAATAAACAAATAAAAGGTCAAGCTTACATCCCTGTTATACAGTTAGTCTGCTCGTTCTGTAAGCACAAAATGGAGCCAATAAGCGCAGAATTCAGTGTTATTAAACTAGTGCAATGAAATTGGGCCAAAGTGTTTTGTCTTACATGTACCAAGGTCCTCAAAAGTTTCTAAAGAAAGAAAGCAAATACAAAATGAAAGAGAAAGAGAGGACAAAGTAAAACATTTGTAAAAGACCATTTCGTACACAAATTATTCTGAAATGTACAGAGCCACCGTAGAAACATCCAAAGCCAAATAGAGTATAATTTGAAACAGACAGTTAAATTATCCCGAGTTTACAAATAATTTTCTAACCATGTTTTGACAGCCTAACATAACTTTTATGGGGGGCAGCAAACTTCCCAATGACGGTATTATTAGATCAGATAACCAAACTGATGTTGCAGCGAGTCGGAGGCCAAGCTCAGAGGAACTAACATTTGGATACATGTACAGTACATGTACATGTAGTTGATGCAACATCCACGGTGTCCATAGCCGAGAGTAAGTGTAACTTTAGCATAATTTGTTCCTTCTTTGGGGTGTGGTGGTATCTTGAACTGTCTTTGTCTTTCAAATTTGTAATTTGTATTTGTATTTTTGATGTTTCGATGTAAGGACCCCAATGGAAATAAACCTATATACATGTATGTTATTGGGTTTTCCTTGGATAAATATGGTGTGTTTTTCTTGTATTTTTGTAATGTGTCTTGTACTTTTATCATCTTTTTATCCGAATAAATTCAATCAATCAATCAAAGCCACAAACAGTAACAATAGAGCGCATGGTACTCACTCGCGACTATACCCAAATTTTCAACCGGCACTCATACTTCTGGTATACAAAGATGATATTGTACAGAGTATATGAACAACCTGAATACACACAGTGTACATGTACTGGTACTGAATAATAAGCCACTGTTCTCATCCACAAATGTGAGTAGAAAACCCACGCATAAATACTGGCCAGCAGTATAGTTTGTATTGCATACATGTACGTGTAAGTGTACAGTGTGTACATATAGATGTACAGTACTACTGCACAAACGTATGTACAGTAAAAATGCATAAATATGGCTCATTACCAGTAGGGAAGAACGGTTATAATAACAGGCGTTGACGTTAAGGATTGAGAGGGCACGGCCATTTTGGCCTTGGCTGCATCAAAATGTCAAGGCTAACCAAAGGGACATTATGGCCAACTCGGAGGGGCACTACGACAATGGCCGCGGATAAGATCGAGGCTTGTAATAATGTCATTTTAAATGCTCAATCATTGTGAAGAGGGCATGAACAATCTTGGGCTAAGCTTCAAAATTATGCCAAAATTGGACGAAGGTGGAATGAGCATGTCTACAATGTAGCGTCGGCGATTTATTGTGACGATTGGGGGGTGGGACATGTCAGCAGGGATCTGTTCTAACCCCTGCATTTCTGCCACCATAAATATTGGGGGGGGGGGGACATGCGCCACCCCTACCCACATTTCTAGTACATGTAGCTTTGTTACAAGTCAATGCAACAAGTTGACATTTTCTAGTCACGGTTTTGAGTCAACGTTACAAGCCAACATTCAAGGCTAAGGTCTGTTTTCAACATTAAACGAAATAATGGTATTTTGGGGGATTCAATTTTTTAATCTTCAACATTGAACCAGATACACAATACTGGACTTCTAGGGGCACTTGGGTCCAAAGTGGTTGTGTCATTTTAACTAAACATGTTAAACCTAATCATTTTCATTGGGCCTCAGATGCACCTTTTATGTAATTAATTTAATTTCCCCCTCAAAATCAATGGAAAAAAGACAATTGTCAGCAGTCAGTCCAACGTCAATTAAAATAATTCAACCAAAGTTAAAGGGAACATATTTTTTTCTGTTGTGGTTCTTATTCTTTATCAAGTATACATGTACATACATTTACATGTATGAATAAAAGCTAAACAGAACATGTTTCAGCTGTTCACATGTACATGTGTACATTGGGTTATCAGTCCATTCTATTTTTACTTCTGAGAAGAGTCATCAGGCCATAAACTCTCCAACACCTGATCAAATCAATCAAAACATTTGACTCATTGTATTTTTTTATTGCATCAAAAATAAAACAGGAAATGAAAACAAATTACTTTGTTTCATGGTGTCAAATGTATTGTCATTAATTAATTAGAAAGGTTTAGGGCCGAGAGTGTGACTACATGTAGGTACCCTTTGCCAGCCAAAAACCACCCACCATTAGAAATTAAAAAGCCAAAAATAAAAAAATAAATAGTTATAATTAAAATAAAAATAGCTTACAAAGTTGTACTTTCAAAGACAAAAAAAGCTGGCATTGATTATAAAATTTGAGGATCTCGTGCAATGCACATGTATACAGTCGACTCTTGTTAATATGAGGTCCTCCGGACTGAAACAATTATCTCGTATTAGCCAGAACCTCGCTGTAATCATCGGGAAATATTTTTTTTTACAAAACCATTCAAACGCAAACACGTGTATGTATTGTGCAATAAATGTGAAGGGAAGTGTATGCTAAACATGTAGGCTCAAATGTACACTGTAAAGATCGACACTTTATTTAAGATGTTTAGATGCAATTTACATACTTCATTAAAATAAGTTGTTGATGTAATAAAAATAAATGACAAGCAATTGATATGGGAGGTAAATAAACGATTACTGAAGACCAGAAACTCACAAACAGATATCTGTCAAACCTGCCAATGATCAACATAAGTATACATGTACGTTAACTCTGCACAAATTGTGTAGTGCGTCATTGTTGATGTCCGCATTCACATTTAAAAAATGTAATTGACAAAACAGGGAACCAGTTAGTTTTTCATCCATTGGCTCTAGAAATGACCTGTGTGTTGTCTGGAAAGAATAGATACATGTACATGTACATGTATTGTAGCAGGGCGATCACTTCGAAGGCCATCCTAGCGGGGACAACTTGGCTTAAAAATAACTACGGTATACATTATAGAGCTTAAATCACCATGCCAGCAAGAGTGATAGCAAATTCAGAAAATATTGTGTGGAAAAGTGCCACTTTATAAAATATACATTTTTTTATAAATAATTCTTTCAATAAATCTGTCACTAGGAATTATTTCCTGCCATCACCCAAATTTGATAAAACAATAAATAAACTTTAACAATGTTATAAAACATTCCCATAAGTTAAATGAAATGAAAACTAAAATGAAATGTGTCTCAGATGATTGGTGCAACCCAGTCTGGTAAGTCTGCTTAAAAACCCTCCTACTACTACAAGGGTCAAAATCAGTCAAAATGTTGAAATACTTCCGAAGGTATATCTAGTGCACTTAAAAGTCAACCACTGTCAAACCTTACGTGTAGTAAGTACATTTACAGGTCAAAATGAGTCGACAGTTTTTGACTGGTAAAAGTATTGTCTGGTATTCTTCAGGGTAGTCAAAATGACAGTAAAAAAAAACAGTCAAAAATGCCTCTGTGTGCACATTTGGGTCAACAGTCAAAACAAGCAGTTGACTGGTTTTGACCTCTATGGCAACTTCCCACTAAAATGCAGCAATAGTAGGAGGGTTAAAAATTCTACATGTAACTCCCTGTCTAATTCCCTTCCATGTAATAATTCATTACGTGCTCATAATACCAGTACCCAGTGCATGTTTGAATGTACGTATAATACATGCAACTTACCATCAGTAGAATCAGTCGAAGGAATGTCTACACATGTTAATGTCCAATATATATAAAAAATAAAGATAAATAGTTGGACTTTAAATTACGTTTTATAATACTGTACCTACAGTATAGGTACATACACTGAATTACAATTAAATACTTTTTTTTTACAGTACTGTGTGATGGGCAATCAGTGAAATTCACTACACTCGGTCAGTCAGGATTTTCTTTCTTTTGGAAGAGATTTTCTTTTGAATGAAGTGTGCTGTCAATTTTGAGTAACAAGTGTGCATCGGCCAATTACTGCAGCTGCATTTTATGCACATCGTCAAGCACATGGATATTTTCAGAGAAGGCACTTTCGCCCCCTGGTAATCACACGTTGCCACGTTTTATGTATTGCACAATACACATTGCATGGACTGACACTGCAAAAGTGTACATGTACTGTATACACAGTACATTCACACACTCTTGCAGGGAAAGACTTGAAGGGTACTGACACAATATGTACAATAGTATCCCACAAGTTTCTCTTTGTTTCCGTGTAACCCTCAAGAGAAATTCTAAAGAAAAGGGGCAATAGGAAGGCAATGGTAGTACCCCACAAGTTGTATATGTGGGTGGGTGTGTGTTACTACTCATGTGTGTTGGCTGACAACTTTCTAATCAGTGTTCCCCCCCCCCCCCCTTTCAGCAACTTCCATTGTACATTTTAACATTTGTTGCTACATTTTATGTACATCGCTCTGGGTTACCACTAGCCTTGTAAAGATGACAATGAGGGTATCATCTAAAAGTTTTCTTTTCTATATTGACAAGTGAAAGGGTACATCAGTCTGGGTTACCACTAGCCTTGTAAAGATGAATGAATGAATGAATGAATTTATTCGGATAAAAAGATGATAAAAGTACAAGACACATTACAAAAATACAAGAAAAACCATATTTATCCAAGGATAACCCAAAAAGCCAATAACATATATAGGCTTATTTCCATTGGGGTCCTTACATCGAAACATCGAAACATCAACAAATACAAATACAAATTACAAATTTGAAAGACAAAGACAGTTCAAGATACCATCACACCCCAAAGAAGGAATAAATTATGTTTCCCTGAATTTAGCTTGTGTTGAGAGATGACATTTAACAAGTCATTTAACCAGTTCGCGTCGGGAATAAAAAAGTTTTTCTGGGCCCGTGGCGGGTTTCTTTTTCCCACACACACGTTAATGGAAGCTTCCACAGCGGGTGGCCGGCACTTCCAAGCATGTCACCGTACATGCGTGGCTCAACCGAGCATGTATACAAATATTCCGGAGTTTCCTATGGCATGTTTAGACACTCTCCGATCCGTGGTGCAAAAAAAAATTGCGTGTATACACGGCCTCCGACGCGAACTGGTTAAAAGTAGACAAATTGGTGAACTCTTTACATTAGAAGGTAAATTATTCCATTCTTTGATAGCTGTAACATAAAATGTATTGTTTGCTAAACTAGATGAAACTGGAACCTTAAAATTTAGATTACTGTTCCTTGTATTGTGACGGTGACAATCAGAAACTTTAATAAATTTGTCAGAGATAATCAGGAGTTACATTGCAAGTTATTCTAAACACATGGTCTACAGGCCTGATAATTCGTTTATGGATCTATTGTTAGGGGCAAGGCAATTTAAGCTAGGTTAAGGGCACCTCTATGAGGAAAATGTAAATTTCTATTGGAACACTTCAAGGGGCACCAAAGCAATGACCAGGGGGCACCAAGGCAATTGCCTCCATTGCCTCCGTGAAGTATCAGGCCTGCATGGTTTAATTTCAGTTGAGTGACCCTGTCCTCAACATTTAAAAAACACAAACTGTCAAGTTCTTTTTGCCCAATGTGTGCCCTAGGGCCTTTGTCCAGAATAAACCTAACCATTTTGTTTTGCATAATTTGAAGTTTGTTTTTAAAATGAGCAGAAAGTGTAGAAAACCAGGAGGAACATAAATAGTCAAAGTGACATTGAATCAAAGCCGAACATAAAGTTTTACGGGATTTTGTATTAAGAAAAAGGAATCTCAACCTATACCCTGTTTTCTTAATGATTGAATTAGCAATAAATTCACCTGATAAATGTTGGTCAAGTGTAACCCCTAGATATTTCACTGAAGTAGCTGATTTAATTTGTTTACCCCCACATATGACTGTAAAGTCACTGACCTTGGTTTTTCTTTTATAACCAAAAAGAATTGAAACGGTTTTGCCTAAGTGTAATGACAATTTATTTATTGTCAATGAGCCATTGTCTACACGATTCCAATTCTGTGCTAAGTATGTTAGCTACAGCTGCAGGATCTTTGTCAGAGACCAAGATGGCACTATCATCAGCGTAAAGAAGTAATTTGCACTGAACACTACTGGGCATATCGTTTATGTAACACAAAAATAATAAAGGCCCCAGTATGCTCCCTTGGGGGACACCACATGTCAGATTCAAACATTTGGACTGGGTTAGTTAACATTGACAAATTGTTGTCCGTTACGATTTGAACCATTCTACAGAACCAATGCCCATGGCCAGCAGTTTCTTATATAAAATAACATGATCAACAGTATCAAATGCTTTTTGGAGATCGATCTTAACCATGATGATGACAATGTGGGTATCATCTAAAAGTTTTCTTTTCTATAGCCTACTGACAAGTGAAAGGGTACAGTGGTCTGGGTTACCACTAGCCTTGTAAAGATGACAATGAGGGTATCATCTAAAAGTTTTCTTTTCTATAGCCTACTGACAAGTGAAAGGGTACATCAGTCTGAGTTACCACTTGCCGTGTAAAGATGACAATGAGGGTATCATCTGCATTGTAAAAGTTTTCTTTTCTATACTAACAAGTGAAAGGGTAAATCAGTCTGATTTACCAAGTGAAAGGGTACGTATGTATAATCTCTACAGTTTGACCTACTTGTACATGTTTGGGGCTCTTTTGTAAACATGTGATGTCCTGTGTGTAATGGTCTATGGATTTTATTGTCACATCAAATATACATGTAGCTGGACCATAGTACAGGGTGGTGTGACAATTTTATCAGACTTTATTTAGCAGTCCAAAAGGACATGTGTGTACAATGTGCAAAAGTATCATAAAAACATACATTGTGTTACCAACAATGGTTAGAATCAGACAACAGCTGGTCTACATGTACTTGTACTTCTACTTCTAAAGTGAAGTATTTCATACAAACATGTACTCTTCTTGTACACATTACCATAATGCTCTAGTTAGCAATCCCTTACAACTTTAACAAGGCTGTCTGTATTGCATTTTGATGGACTTGGTACTGTGTACATACTAAACTCCTCAAAAAAAAGTTTGGAAACTCAAGTTTGACTGACGATTTCTCTCTTGTTACCAACTCATTTTCCTTGCATTTGGTATCATTGGAAAGCCCTGTAAATTCCTCTTTACAATGATGTGCCATTTGTTATGATTACGCAATTGGGGGATGTGCAGCACAGCTGAATATGGGGGTGGGTGTAAAGTGAAATGTTGCAAAATGCAATGTCCCCACATTGTACAAATTACACCGATGGCAATTGCATGAATAAGTAAATATCAACATCTTTAGGTATGTATTATAATAATAACAATAATAATGTGTGGACTTATATACAGTACCGGCCGCAAGTAATTACAAATCCCTTCGAGTAACCCGCGTGGGCTTCCGTGTACGTGCCGTGGATCCCCGCAAAATCCCCGCGTGCATGCGGGTACCCCCGCAAAAAGTACTGTGCCGGGTGAGAAGATTTGCGGGGCCACGCAGATGGCCTGCACTTTGCTTCGTGGACTGATAGGGGGGCTTTGTTGTCAATCATTGACGCGTGAAACTTGGTTGTTGCGTGGGTTCAAGTGATTAGGGAAGTGTCGTATACCCATACCAAGGCAAGAAGTAACTAATAAACTATCCAATGTGTAATTTTCATTTCCCAAACAGGTACCGTTTTGAAGATATCGATCATTCACTGACGCAAACTCGGTGTAACAAGTGAAAAACATCAAAGCATAAAGGACGCAGGCCTGGATTTACACGGCGGCCACGACGGGCTGTCGATGCCTTCGAAACTGACCGTCGTGCCCCTCGAAAAAATGCCCATTTCACGGCCATAAATACCGTGCCCTTTTTCACCGTTGGCCGTAGTGCCCTTTTTATAGAATATCATTATTTAAATGTACATACATTTTTGTTTTCGTCTGAAAATATTATAAAATAAAACATAAGTTACATGGGTTTCATGTAGGATTTCCAAAACTGCCCGTCCTATCGACGGTTGACTATCGACGGCAAAAAACATCAACTGCACTTCTGGTTGCCTGCTTTCTGCACAACGTACATGTAATCACTACAACGGCAACCAACGAAACGATGACTCATCGCCTGCCACGCGTAACGAATTTTCCTATTGGCTCCTTCCAATATAACAATAACGAATTTCCCCATTGGCTCTCTGGTACACGCATGGCATAGACTACGATCTACGTCGTGGATTCTGATGTCGCTGGCGCTAAACGTTGCAACGGTTTTTTCAGAAGTTTTGAATAAATCTGTGTGTATCGAGGTCCGCTCACTGCTAAAACTGACAATGACCAGACCATTTTCGCTACGAACAATAAAGGTTTTTAGGTTTCTGTTTCTGTCTGTTTACCAACGATTTTTGCTTAATTGTGCATTGTGTTTTGTTCTTCAAGATTCATACCTCGGCGTATAAGCCGCAGGCAACTTTTACCGTGTCAAAATCAACGTATAAGCCGCGGCTTATATTCCGGAAATTACGGTACATCGAAATTTGGCCGAACCAACATGTATTTAGAATTATTTTATAAGGAAAATTCATACGCAAAATAAGGCGGACGACCATAACAAACATGGTAGAAAAACCACACCGCCAACCATGATCATACAGTGTTATAGCACAAGTAGGCACACTATGCTGTTAACATATCAGGTATTCATGTTCATCCGAGCGTAAAGATGTGCTTGGTTTTGTTGCGGGGCTTCGTGTGCCCCCGCAAAGTTTGCCCACGGCACGTACCCGGCACGCAAAGGCCCCTTTGTGCCCCCGCAGAATCCCCGCGGGGCACCGAGTAGCCCCGTACACGCCACGCAGTTTACACGCGGGTACTCGCCACGCACTCGGAGGGTTTTGGAATTACTTGCGGCCGGTACTGTAGCGCACGTATCCACCAACTAAGTGGTGCTCAAGGCGCATTATATCATTACCCCTGCTCATAAGGCTCATAAATCATTCCTGAAACCATCTCAGCTCCCTGGGGAGTATACAGCTCAATTGCTGCCATTACAGCGCATATAGGGCTAATCAACCAACTCTGCCCTCACAGGTACCCATTTAACCCCTGGGTGGAGAGAAGCAATTAATGGCTAGTTTATCTTTATTTTCCATAACAAAACAATATCAAAAACATTCTCATCACGCGGCATTGCGTCAGTTTCAACACGCTGCACTTTGCAATGCGCGCACGCTAAGGCTACGCATAATTATCGCGCATGGGATGATAGGCTTGATCATGACACAAGTATACAGCATTCGATGAAGCCCGACTGTCCATACACTGTGTACATCCCTAACAGCAACAAAACCGTTGAATCAGCCTACATACACCGTGATACACACGCACAGCGTTCGTGCTCGTTTCCCTCATAAGAGCTTTTGAAAGGGTGTAAAAAATACACTCTCCGCTCAAAACTAAAGACAATTACGACTCGAAACTTTCACATATGATACAATGTAGAAAAGAGGTGTAAAATTCATTCAGACATCGCTCTTACCTTTCAACTTAAAAATTTTACCTCGAAAAACGGTGTTTAATTTATTTATCTCTTCATAACTTCGGTTGTAGAGTAGCTGTGGAGATCGAGCAAGCATGGGTATGTAAAGGAGCCCTCTGACTTAATATGGAAACCTGTTTTCTTGTCAATCACAATGTACTCGGGTGCGGAGACAGCTCCGAAGTGGATGCCCTCAGCCGAATGCGCCCGATCTCGCAACACTTCACGAAAGACTGGGCGGGACAAGAGTGGTTCATTCATAAAAACCTAGCCTTTCGCACGTACTTCCGATTGCTATTTTATGTACATTGTTGGATAGCTGAGACTATAAGCTTTCCAATGAGCTGTTACATGTAAGATTTTGACAGGTAAAAGTAATACAAATTTTTGATTTAAAATGTTGATGTTTTTTGTTGCAGGCGATGCGCTGTGCATGTGGAGGGCTTCGGTCAAGCACGTACAAACTGAAAACCCTAATAAAAGGGGGATAAACTAATTTTTTTATTTTACATTTTGCTGGTTTATGGAATATTGCATGCATTTGAAGGTTAAAGCAAACTCATCTGGAAGAAATTGTAGCCTGTAATTACAATGGTCACAACTTTTCAAATGAAACTGGCCTCCAAAATGACCAAATATTTAAATCAACAAAAATTTGTAACTTTGCATAGGGTTAACCTATCATGACAATTGACCCCTCATTTTCTTTCAAATTTTTTGCTCTATCCAGTGATATGACATTTAAAAGAATTGAAGCAACTTCAAATTTTCATGAAACTGCCAACCATAGGAGGCCACTGGCAACAGCTAATGGCTTGGAGTGGCCTGAATGGGTTGTTTCAAGGAGGGTTAATGTAAAATACATACATTTTTTCATGTATTTAAAAAAATCTGCATATTGAGACGATAATATACAAATATAACATGGTTTGAGGGTGGACAGTCGATATTAGCTCCCCGAGGTATTGGAAGTTGACAAACTAGTTCCCGAGGCGAAGCTGAGGGAACTAGTTTGTCAATTTCCAATACCGAGGGGAGCTAATATCGACTGTCCACCCGAAATAAACCATGTTATATTTGTTTTACTATACCTCATACATATTCTCTAGTTCGGCATCAGTGAGCTCGGGAAAACGCGAATTGACATTTACGTCTGCCACCATCTTTTCATGTGTATGTAGCTGGGGGGGGGGGGGGCGATGTTCGCGCGGCGCGTGCGTACTACACCCGTGCGACTGTTCCCCCGATTGCTTCGTAAAGCGCATGCGTAGTAGTTTAACGCATATGCGTTAAACTACTACGCATGCGTATTTACCCTGTGCGTGAATACTCACGGGCGCTTGGTAAACAGCCAAAATAGCATCTGGCACATGATGGTGAATGGACCAGTGAGAATTCGGCTCTCGATCATGAATATGTATGAGGTATAGTAATATTGTATATCGCCGATACCATGGCTGTCGATAACCGACTATAACAAAATTCAATATTGTCACCCCTAGAGTCCAGTGCATTGGCCCTAACCTGCATTTGCGTACAGTTGCTACTCCCGTACTTCCGCCACCCGTTCCGTCTGATGTCATGCCTCAGCCAAAAATGGAGTGACTGACAAATATAGAGCCAGAAGCGACGTCAGATTATCTTTGGTGGAAAGTGTACCTTTTTTCCCTGCGCTGCTCGTAATGCATTTATGCAATTTTCACACCGCATACAATTTCAGGCAACGGCAACACACTCGTCACTCTGCGACGTCAGTGCACACTCTGCATGAACTTTGACCTGTCATGTCAAAATCTGTTATAATATGCTTTCTCATTTATATTTTTAAGTTATTTGTAACTGTTTGCTTAAAAATGTGGTTTTACTTAACTTCATGTAGATAAACTAAGTTATGTGACAAAAAACTTTAATTAAGCAACTTGCGCAAAATGACCCGATGGCAAATAAATAAAAAAATCACCACTATCAGCGATTTGACACGCTGAATCGGGGTGTCACGCACGCTGAATCGGGGTGTCACGCACGGGTGGATTTTGGTATTCAATGTGATTTTTTTGTTATAAAAGTGGGACATGCTATATAGACACTTTGTTAATGTTAGTACAACAAGGATACATTGCAGGCAAATTCGGTCACAACTTTTCAAATGAAACTGGCCTTTAAAATGACCAAATATAGGCAGATTCACGCAAGCCGCCGCTTCAAAAGCTAACTTTAGACATCGCGATTGTGACCGACTCACTCACATCCGGGTTCTCGCGAAAACGTTCCCCCTGGCTAGCTGTCCGTAGCTCGCGTTGTCGCTGTGCGGATTAATCGTTAATCTGTAGACGCCATCTTAGATTCATTCATAAATTTTGCTTCGTTTCAATGCAAAATATCCAAACTCGGACGTTAGAAATATCGCCGTGTTTACGACCCGTTTTTCATCATTGTGCATGACGGAAATTCATCATCAATTTAGAGGTATTGGATGGTCTTCACGAAACTTGAAACCACGAAAAAAGGATACACCGTATCGTGGTGCCAACTGTAACGTTGGTGGAAAAACAGTGCAACTCGCGGAAAATGATCCGACAGCAAATTAAAAAAAAAATCACCTCTATCGGCGATTTGACTCGGTGAATCGGGGTGTCACGCACGCTTAATCGGGGTGTCACGCACGGGTGGATTTTGGTATTCAATGAGATTTTTTTGTTATAAAAGGGGTACATGCTATAGTATATAGACACTTTGTTAGTACTACAAGGATACGTTGCAGGCAAATGCGGTCACAACTTTTCAAATGAAACTGGCCTCCAAAATGACCAAATATTTAAATCAACAAAAAATCGTAACTTTGCACAGGGTTAACCTATCATGACCATTGACCCCTCATTTTCTTTCTAATTTTTTGCTCTATCCAGTGATATGACATTTAAAAGAATTGAAGCAACTTCAAATTTTCATGAAACTGCCTACCAAATATTTAAATCAACAACAATTCGTAACTTTGCATAGCCTAATGTAAGGGGCGATTATGTTAGGGGGCGACTTGCATGCCACTATAATACTACTTACGATCTTCTTCGCAGTGCGAAAGTGCTATCGCAAGCACACCCACGAACAGTGTTAATAATCTCATCTTTTTTGCCGTTTGTCTGTCACTCAAAATTCTCAGGAACGATGTGCAATCCCTTTAGTTAAATATTATATTTTGTATGTATGGATATGACTGAAATCTACAGAGTAATTATTGAAAAACAAATATGAAAAACAGCGCCGTCAAAAAATCTAGTCAGAAACAAAACTGGCCACAGCTAGCTAGCTAGATATGCCGGCGGCCGGACAGCAGTGCGCGCAGCCGGAGATAGTCTGGCCAACGCATATCATAATGTAAAATGTAAAATGGCTGAGGCTGGGACGGATGCCAGTCAACTCGTTCCCCTGGCAAACTCGCCACTTACAATCTCGCCCCTTACAAACTCGCCCCTGACAAACGCGCTCCCTGTTGATACAAACTCGCCTCCGACAAACTCGCCCTCAGCAAACTCACCCCCGACAAACTCGCCACCGACAAACTCGCCCCGTAATTTTTAAACTTAAGACTAACTTAAATTATTTGGCGCTATTGAGACAGATTTAAGAGAGTAAACATAAAAATCATCACGTTTTATTTAACGAAAAGACATATATTACAAGAAATAATTCATTTACAGTTACAAATTAAATAGAAAAAATACTAAACTAGCTAAACAAAATACTGAGTAAAATAAATAAGTAAAATAACAAATACGTAATTACATACAAAATACAAAATACAGATAATTAAAATGTAATTAAATAAACAAAATATTCATAGAATATACATAATACATAATATATAGTAAAATAAATTGTAACTGTTTTATTTAGCTAGTTTTCTATGTTGTAACTGTTGAATTATTGCATGTAATATTTATTTTTATGTTAAAAACAAAACGCCCTTTATAATAAAGTTTTATTTATTCTCTTATGGCCAGACTCAATAATATAAGCAGTATCGGAATTGAGCGCGCAACGAATTATGGGAGTTGGGTTTTGGAAATTACAAACAGAACATTTTTGTAATTAAGAAAAGAATTGATTTCCCCGAAAACTACGCAAATGGAGGAATTCTCAGCTGATTTCTCATCCCCGGGTGCAACGACCATATTTTAGTTTCTTATGCATTTTTTTCTTCTAAAAAAGGGGTAAATTGCAGATAACTTCATCGTTTTTAAAAATCAAATTAAGCAATATGGTCAAACCGTGGTTGAAACCCACATTAGATATAAAAATAATGATTATTACAAATATGAGGTGTCGGTCGAACGTAAAATTATTAACAAAATAAATAAATAACTTTAAAAATTAATCAATCAATCAATCTAAATTCTAAAATCTAAAATGAGACTTGCCTGTTTTAATCCCCTCGGCTGAAATATTGTATTAATTATAGCTTTTGTCAAACGGCAATTAAATTGTTGTTCCTATAGGCCCTACCGCTAATCAGATTGTATACAATTGAATATCAGGAACATATTTAAAAAAAAGGCAAGTGGCACAAGGCACTGTTTAGTTTTTACCATCCTTTAATTTATACGCAATATATATTTGTTGTCGATGAGGAGAATATTTCTAAAAGAAAATATGTTCCAAAAACCGAAATGAAGAGCTTCTTGGCCTAGTAGTGATCGACGTTTGCCTAAAAAGTACTGTTGAAAATAACTGTCATCCAGAAATCAGCTGAGAAATCCTCCATTTGCGTGGTTTCTGGAAATAAAATAAAAAAGTTCTTTTCTTAATTATACAAATTTTATGTATGTAATTTAACAAATTCTTAATCATTTTCTCCAACATTTTGCTATAATACGTAAAGAACGTGAATTTTCTGACCGACCACCTTTCTCCTCCATTGACTTTGTGCACAAACGTGTGCGTTTGTTTACAACTTTTTCCCCCCAAAACCAACTCCCATAATTCATTGCCCGCTCAATTCCGATAAAAGGCTTATAGCGTGAGATATTAGTGAGATGCATCAAAAAATTAGGGGGCGAGTTTGTCGGGGCGAGTTTGCCGCGAGGGCGAGTTTGTCGGGGCGACTTTGTGAGAGGCGAGTTTGTCAGGGGCGAGTTTGTAAGGGGCGAGTTTGCAAGGGGGCGTGTTGACTGGCATGCTCTGGGACCAACCCGACCTTTAGTCTTTGTTGTAATCAATCAGAGAAAAGAGTCCCAGATCTCTGACTATTTGCGTACCGTGCGATGTGGCGGATGGGTGTGTTAATAACAAGGACTATGGTTTACTATAAGGCTATTATTATTTACTGGGCCAATGACAACATCAACAAAGCATACTAAACAGTTCATCAAATAATATGAAATAATACGGAAATGTAAAGCACACTGGAAATATACTCATAAGGGAAAGGGATGGAGGAACATGTACATTAAATAGATGAAGGAGGGAGGGGAGGGAAGAGGTATGGAGGGAGCGGGGTAGGGGATAGAAAATCCATTCTAAGATGGCCAGAATGGACAAAAGTGTACATAAACACTGTGACTCAAAAGCCTGCTCATCCAATCTCAGGATAGATTCATTTAAGTAAAATAAACAATTTATATCATATATATATCAATACAAAATAAATTTAAATTTGTTTTGGTTAATCATTTAAAACAATAATTTGAATAAAACATTTTTATTATAAAAACTGAGTGAATACAAAAACAACCAAGTTAAATAAATGACACTAAAATACATGGCAAAATGGCATAAACTTTAACCATATCATTGGTAACTTTGTAAGAAGTAAAATTATGTATATGAATAAGTTTACTTTCTTTGACTCAAGAAAAACAACCAACCAACCAATGGAAGTTGCCTTCATTAGGTGTTCGGCTTTTCAGCCGAACAACTATTGTTATTGTTCCGTTTTTTTTTGTTTTTTAGGTGTTCGGCTTTTCAGCCGAACAACTATTGTTATTGTTCCGTTTTTGTTTTTTTTTACTTCTCCTTCTTCTTCTCCTTAACTCTTCTCTACATCGAAAGTGCAAGTTAACAATATCACACAACCTTGAAACTTCACACATATAAAGACCTTATCATGTAGATGAATCTAGAAGTTACGTTACGATAACGTCATCAGGTATCAAATTACAAGCCATTTAAGTTTTAAAAATGACCATTTGCTATCAACTGTATATCAAAATATACTAAAGCTATGATGTTCATAATCTGGGATCTGATAGATCAAGGCTTAGGCAACATTTGAAAAGTTAACGTCAAAATCGTCTGACATTTGCTTCCGGTCGTACCGGAAGGTCAAAGTTTTGATTTGTTTTTCTTCAAAATTCCTTTTCTGGGCCAAAATCCCATTGACTTAACACACACCAGACACTCGTGGTTCTGGGGCCCATTGTTTACAAACCGCAGAGACTGAGATCGTTATCTACTGGAAATCAGCTGGCGGTCTTCACGGGGACGTTTGCGGTGTCACAGGCTAAAGCTCTTGCAGGATAAAATATATTTTATAGATGTGTGGTTGGGCGTTTAAGCCAATAACGGATGCGCTACAATATTTCTGAAACCATAGATCGTATTAACTTAATACTGCAGTGTCATTTTTGTACGAATGGAAAGGGCTGTTGAAAAAGCCAATACCGAAAAGCTATTTCTTTGAAATGAGTAAGGCAACTTACTTTTGAAAACAGACGAGACAAATGAAAAGAAATAAACAAATAAATAAATCCATTACTGTACATTTATATGATGTTTCGTTTTATTTATTTATTTATTAAATAACAAATGAAACTAGAATTTGTAGACCTTGTTTTTTTTTTAAAGGAATATAATGAATGCATAAAATTACAGAATTAATAAATGCATAAAATTACAGAATTTACATATAAATTATACAGGTGAGCACAATATAAAATTTATTCACAATTAATGTGTAATTTCAAACATTTGTTTGAAGTAAATTGTTAGTGTTCACTAAGATAGGAGAGCAGCCGTATAAAATGCAGAGAGGTATTACATGCCTTATTTACAAAACTAAGTAGTTTCTTTGTAAAAGTTGTTGTGAATCACAACATCATCTGAAAACATACATTTGGAAGGTCAATTATTAAAATAATTTCACATTATTCTGAATGTGGACGGCCGCCTGGACGATGAAGGGACGGATATTGGTAATGGTATTTATTACAGCTATTGTGCAGCAGCTTGCCTAGTCTTGGTTCCAAGACCTTCTTGTTTCAAGTTCAAGTTTTGGATCCTGCCTAGACGAATCAAAGTTAAACTTGAAACAGCGCCCTCTATGTTTGATTCATGACATAAGTGTATGATGGTTTTATGGACGTGAAAACACCAAGGTCTTGGAACCAAGATTACAGCTTGCCCAAATGAAAGATATAAGTGAATTCCGACATCACAATGTAGAACTATGTTTAATTGCTGTTCAAATGTTGTAAGCATTTCAACTTGCGTGAATTAGTTGTAGAAAATTTGCTTATAAATACTGCAGAACTAACACAGATGGTTCAATATTGGCAACATGAACATAAGATATTCCTAAATTATATGAAACATGCATCATTTCTGCCTGAACGAGTTAAAAACTGTACAGCAGCAATGCAACTAGTTTATCTTTGCCCAGATGACTACGACTACACAGAGGATGTCATTCCCTAAAGTTAACAAAAAATCACTGACAATCATTCCATTCAAACATGACCATACAAACTTGGATAAACTGTTCACAATTTTAGTATGAAGACAAGGCGAATCCTACAAAGTACCAGGCACCTTACAAATAGAGGAAGGTGGTATCAATTAACACAATTTCAATGATACAAGTCATGACAAGTTGCAATTAACTATCTCTGCTGGAACTCATCACACGTTACAGCGCCTTCTAGCGATTATGTTTTAAGTGTTACTTATTGCGTGCAAGTACTCATTTGACGAATCTTAAGTCACATTTTAACAATGATCCCAATTGATGAGGACATCAATTACCGTCACTTCCGAACACCTTGAGTTTGTTCACAAACTCTGAATTTCTAGTTAATATTGGAGTAGCCTATCAAGCCATGAAAATTTTGAATTCTGTGAACAACTCAAAGACTAAAATTTAATGATATCTCTGTGAGTATTGAACATGTTTAAATAATTGTAACGTTAGGCCTACACCGAATGTTTGCCCAGTTTTCGGACATGGCATTATGATTTCACACAGAATTTTGTGACAGAAATCCTTGTGGATTATACATTTTTAGCTGTTCGAGCTACAGCGCGAACAACTATTGTAATTGTTCCGTTTTTTTGTTTTTTTTTACTTCTCCTTCTTCTTCTCCTTAACTCTTCTCTACATCGAAAGTGCAAGTTAACAATTTCACACAACCTTGAAACTTCACACATATAAAGACCTTATCATGTAGATGAATCTAGACGTTGTTACGTCAGAAGTTGTTACGTCATGATGACGTCATCAGGTATCAAAAATGACCATTTGCTATCGACTGTATATCAAAATATACTAAAGCTATGATGTTCATAATCTGGGATCTGATAGATCTGATAGATCAAGGCTTAGGCAACATTTGAAAAGTTAACGTCAAAATCGTCTGACATTTGCTTCCGGTCGTACCGGAAGGTCAAAGTTTTGATTTGTTTTTTTTCTTCAAAATTCCTTTTCTGGGCCAAAATCCCATTGACTTAACACACACCAGACACTCGTGGTTCTCGTGGGCCATAATACGTGGGTCATTTTTGTGGGTAATTTTTGTGTTCGGAATTCGCTGATGATGTGATCCGACGGCGCCTCATTCAAAATAAGGAAATCTTGACATTGGCAAGGCTGAATAAACTGTTTGTGAGTAAAATCAGAGAAATCCATGGCATCGATGCTCCATATCGCACATGGAATTTAAAGAAGCGACTTCAGCAGACCTTTCCTCAGTTGATTTTCATAAGACCTTCAAACCGAAGAATGAGTGACATAGTTTTTACAGAAACATTGTCTGCTGAGGACCTTGTCGAAGATTTGTTGGAAGAATCAACATCAGGTGATAGCTCAATAGAAGATGACAACAGCGCCAACATCAGCAAGGATGAAGATGCACCGCCAACTCAAAGTCCCAATGCAACTTCCATAAGGGAATTGTAAATCCACTGCATTTGTGTATCACAAGGATAATTGATTCGGCGAAGTGATAATATCTAAAATCATAAAACTGTAACTTCTTGGCAGGCCACAGTGAAAATTTAATTGAAACTAACAAAGAAATAAGTAACATCTTCAGATTGGCTGTTTTTTGTTTAGCCTAACTCTTACCAAAACAATTTGCCATCCACGACATGTTTCTGACACAACTGAAAGGAAATTTGGTTACACTGTACATGTAAGTCCTTTCTAATGAAATGAAAAATATGTGCCATGAGATGCATACAGTTTTTTTTGTCTGTGCTGACATCAGATCACAATTGTATCAACTGCAAAAGCTTCACCCATGTAATTTTGCTCATTTTGATCATTTTTCTTTTTCTGTTTGAAGGCTAGGCAAAAATGAATTTTTTATAAAAAACATTATTGGGGGGGAGGGGTTGCAGGGGGTTTCACAGTAAAATTTTGTTTAGAAAAAAAGGGTAGGGGATACATATTTTTTGGTGCACCCCATCTGGTCTTGTGTTTGGGGCTTGGCTTGAAATAACAATCATGCATACCCCTCCCCCCTCCCCCAATTGTTGAGCCAAATTTGAAAGTTTACAAGCCCGGCATATATTGGATATAGGCTTGCTACTGATTACTGTGGTCATGAAAATAAAAATTAAACAGAAAAAAATACAGTAGTATTGCAGCATTTCAATTAATAAATTTTATTTTGCAAACACAAGACATACAGGTAATATTTTAATACTATGTACTGTTGTACTTTTTTTTTATACAAAAAAACAGTGTGTCTGCAGGGAATGATTTTGATGAATAATTAATGCAAAAAGTTTTAATGTCATCATGACATATTTCTATTACCAAATACAATTTTTTTCTGATAAGCAGTTTTCTTTTACCAGTTGAAACCATTCCCCGCTCAGACAAAATAGGTCAAGTAGGTTGAAAACAATTACCATTATGTACAGAGGGATGTAGATGAGGATGTGTGGGTGCAGGGGGCAGATCTCGGGGGAGGTTCCCTCTTTTTGAAAATCAACCATGTATAAAATCAGACATGACATATGTAATTTCTGATGCCGTGTGCCTCCTTTGCCCTCTAGATCTGCCCCTGGATAGATGGTGATGGTAGAGATGGTAGAGATGATGGGTTGGGGTGCAGGTTGCGTGGAGAAGGGTTCCCGGAGAGGGAGTGGAATGTGCCCAAATCAAACCTCTACCGAATCAAAGCTAAAAGTTGTTGCATTCCTTTAAAAACAAAAGGGTGGGGGTTACACGTCCTTTCAGCGAATCCTTTCTCCTCCCAGTCCCTTTCTTTGCACTCCTTATCTCTGTCCCAGACCCTGCATTTCAGTATTTCAGTACAGGGGAGGGGAACATTTATACATGAGAAAGAACAGTTGGTAGATGGATATGTCTTTATACATAGCTATAAGTTTACACAAACAAAGCAGGGTGGGGGGACACCCCCCAACCCCATCCCCCACCCCCCTCCCCCGGCAAGACCACTACACAAGATAAAACTGTCCACCACCACCCTACCCCAAGGCTGCATGGGCAAACACCACATTTCATTATGCTTGAACTTTTGAAGCATATCAACATGGTACAGTGCTTAGTGCATTGCATATGCAGCCTATTACATTATTCATAAGTACAGTTTTATTAATAACTCTCAAAAAAATTAATGTGCAGTTTTCACGCTTGGGGATAAGCTGTTTTGGATTCAGATACATATTAGCAGTTAAATATTGCTACACATGGCATCGGTACCAACTAGATGTTGCATATTGCTGGTTTGAGCAAACTTCAAAGCGTACCTGTACATTTCAAGGTCAGGTGCATTCTCTTATGTCCACCAGGTTTGTAGTTTGGATTTTGTGGGATCTTGTTACATTCAGCAAGGTACCTGAATAACCGTTATAATTCTGTGCATGAAATCTTTATTGACATTATGACCTTTTCAAAATATTTGTTAATGACGTCATCACACGTTACAGCGCCTTCTAGCGATATCTTTTAACTGTTACTTATTGCGTGCAAGTACTCATTTGACGAATCTTAAGTCACATTTTAACAATGATCACAATTGATGAGGACATCAATTACCGTCACTTCCGAACACCTTGAGTTTGTGCACAAACTCTGAATTTCTAGTTAAAATTGCTATTAGTACATGATAGCAACATTTACCCGAACAATTTTTAAGTGGATCCATTCAGTGATTTTTCTCTCTAGAACGATAGGGGAAAACAACCGTGGGCCATCAAGATCATGATCACGTTGACCAATGTTACCGTAATACTACGTCGGCCTACATGTAGATGGCCTACACAATGAAAAAGTCCTCCATAAACAAATCCAGGCATACACTAACTCATTCTCGTGCTCATCAAAACGTACAAGATGATACAGGGGAAATATGGTTCATTAAAAGGAATGTATAGCCATTTTTGTTTTACCAAAACTATAGCTATAGGCTTAGGGTTAAGCCCTTTATAAAGTTGATTGATGCTATCTTTTAAAAGAAAAGTTAAATACCATTCCCCAATACATATAGGCTACATTATACAATGAAGACAACGTTTGTGCTTTCTGAATGTTAATTGTTGCAGTTTAACTCTTAGGGGCGGGGTTTAAAGCCAACAAAGTGGGAACACTCCAAAAAATATGGTAAATTAAATTTACAAGCACATGCCCCTTCTCCTGGATCCGCCAATGGCAGACAGAACCTGAACATATGATGTATGTAAGCAAGGCAAGGGCATGGCTGTAACTGTCCTTAATATTTTACTTTAATAGGTTTATACAGATTGGTGAAATTCTTGCGTCGGGAGATAAACAATTGATTTAATTTTGCCCTACACCGACGTGTGTATAGCACTGAGCATACAGTGCTATACACACGTCGGTGTAGGGCAAAATTAAATTATTTAATAGGTTTATTACTACACAATGAAACACCATCAATAGAGATTAATAATGACGCACAGAAGCTAAAGCTGATTTTGTAAATCTTTGCTTTGGAGCAATACACAAATTTGCAGCCCTCTCCAAATTGTTTGCTAAACGTTAATGACAAGATTAAATACCGGTATCCAAGGACCATTATATTTTGACGCACGTAATTATAAACACTTTGGTGCCATTATTATTTCAACAAGCTTTTCAGGTAGGCCTAATATTTTTCTAAGTATCTTTTTGGGTAAGTATTTATGATAACTCTTTTTCATCAGCGTGGCCAGCGCTTTCTCAGAAAACTAATCACAAACCAATTAATCTCAGTGGATGGCAAATTCTTCAGAGTTATTACGATAACAATGTAGGGAGACCAAAATTACGTATTCATATTCTGATGGTCCTTGTATATTTAATCTCGAGAGTTTGGTTGAACAAAAAACCTCGGCCTGTTTGGCACAGTTTGACAATTTTCACCAACCAACATTACGATAACAATGTAATAATAATAATAATAACTAGAAATTCAGAGTTTGTGAACAAACTCAAGGTGTTCGGAAGTGACGGTAATTGATGTCCTCATCAATTGGGATCATTGTTAAAATGTGACTTAAGATTGTTTTCAAAAGTAAGTTGCCTTACTCATTTCAAAGAAATAGCTTTTCGGTATTGGCTTTTTCAACAGCCCTTTCCATTCGTACAAAAATGACACTGCAGTATTAAGTTAATACGATCTATGGTTTTAGAAATATTGTAGCGCATCCGTTATTGGCTTAAACGCCCAACCACACATCTATAAAATATATTTTATCCTGCAAGAGCTTTAGCCTGTGACACCGCAAACGTCCCCGTGAAGACCGCCAGCTGTTTTCCAGTAGATAACGATCTCAGTCTCTGCGGTTTGTAAACAATGGGCCCCAGAACCACGAGTGTCTGGTGTGTGTTAAGTCAATGGGATTTTGGCCCAGAAAAGGAATTTTGAAGAAAAGAAAAAAATCAAAACTTTGACCTTCCGGTACGACCGGAAGCAAATGTCAGACGATTTTGACGTTAACTTTTCAAATGTTGCCTAAGCCTTGTTCTATCAGATCCCAGATTATGAACATCATAGCTTTAGTATATTTTGATATACAGTCGATAGCAAATGGTCATTTTTAAAACTTAAATGGCTTGTAATTTGATACCTGATGACGTTACGTAACAACTTCTAGATTCATCTACATGATAAGGTCTTTATATGTGTGAAGTTTCAAGGTTGTGTGAAATTGTTAACTTGCACTTTCGATGTAGAGAAGAGTTAAGGAGAAGGAGAAGTAAAAAAAAAAATTTAAAAAACGGAACAATAACAATAGTTGTTCGGCTGAAAAGCCGAACACCTAATAATGTGTGGACTTATATAGCGCACGTATCCACCAACTAAGTGGTGCCCAAGGCGCATTATATTATTACCCCTGCTCATAAGGCTCATAAATCATTCCTGAAACCATCTCAGCTCCCTGGGGAGTATACAACTCAATTGCTGCCATTACAGCGCATATAGGGCTAATCAACCAACTCTGCCCTCACAGGTACCCATTTAACCCCTGGGTGGAGAGAAGCAATTACGGTTAAGTGTCTTGCTCAAGGACACAAGTGCTGTCTAGTCTAAAAATTAGTTTTCCCTGTTTCTGTCTGTTTTTGCTAGTGTTTCCTCTGTTTCTCCCACCCGTCTACGTATCTCCACTGTTTCCCCACCCCTATTTTTGTCTTATTCCCATATGCCTGCCAAATTTCCATGTAATGTCTGTAATAACCCGGTTAAATCTAATCAAAGTGGTATTTTTTGTAATTCTTGTAATTTTTGGGTACATCTTAGATGTACCGACCTGACTTATTCTGAGTTTTATAAATTAGCTAATAACGATGACCATTGGTTTTGCCCATCATGCATCTCTAGTATCTTTCCTTTTAATAATTTAGATTCCACAGAATTTAAAGATGTGTTTACTGATATTAATCTGTATAATTATGTTTCCAGTGATTTGCATGTTAATACTCCTGAGTTACACTTAGTTGAAGACCCCAACAATCCGGTTCATAATGTTAGTAATTCATGTTATTATTCTTACAATAAGTTTTTGAATTCCTTCAATCAAGAATCCACTGAAGTATTTTCACTTATGCATCTAAACATTAGGAGTCTAACTAAAAATATTGACTCTCTCAGAATGTTACTCCACCAATTAAATCATAATTTTTCTATTATTGGTTTGTCTGAAACCTGGCTCAAGGAAGAGTCTGGTAGTTATCTTAATTTACCAGGGTATATCCTTGAGACCATAAATAGGGATCACAAAGCTGGGGGCGGCGTAGCTCTTTATATTTCTTCTGACCTAACTTATTTACCTAGGCCGGATTTAAGCATTTCTGTTGACTCCCTTGAATGTTACTTTGTAGAAATAATATCTTGTAAACATAAGAATATCATAGCAGGTGTTGTTTATAAGCCCCCAAATGCTAATTTTAATGATTTTATAACGTGTTTCCATAACTTGATCCAACGTATAACCAACGAAAATAAGTCTTGTTTAATTTCTGGTGATTTTAATCTAAACCTGATTGATTGTGATCATCGCAGCCAGCCACAGGAATTCTTGGATTTGATTTTTTCCTCAGCTTGCATACCTCTTATTAATAAACCAACTAGGATCACGCAATCCTCTGCCACTCTCATCGATAATATTTTCACGAATATTTTACCTCCTCCTAAATCTGGTATTATTGTAACTGATATTTCCGATCATTTTCCTATATTCACTTCCTTTTCATTCAATGCCAATCACTCTAGCTCTAAACCTGTCCCTACACATAATTACTCAATGGAAAATATTGATTATCTTAAAAATGATCTGAATTCCTGTGACTGGTCAGATGTTCTTTGTACCTTAGATGTTAACATGGCCTTTACTAAATTTATGGATATTTTAACAGACTTCATGATAAGAATATTCCTTTGAAGAACTTTAAGACTTCGTCTCGTAAATTTATCCCCAAGTCTCCATGGATTTCTGTAAGCATGTGTAAATCTATCCATCATAAAAATAAGCTGTATCGTAGATTTATTTCTCATCCCACCGACTCTAATCGTGCCATATATGTACGCTATAAAAATATCTTGACTACTGTGATTCGTAACTCTAAGCGTATGTATTATGCCAAACAGTTTGAGAAAGAAAAGGGTAATGTAAAAAACACTTGGAAAATTATCAACAGTGTATTAAAAAATAAAACCCCTTCTAAATTGTCTTCCATTGATGTTAATGGTGCTGTGGTCAACAATTCACATTTTATAGCGGATCATTTTAACACTTACTTTACAAACATTGGTGATAATCTTAGCAATAAAATCCCTCTTAGTGATCGTAACTTTCATGATTATCTTTTAAATTCTAATTCTAGCTCAATTTTCTTTGCTCCGGTTACTGAACAGGAAACTTTAGATATTGTTAACAATTTACCTAACAAAAAAAGTTCAGGTCATGATCTTGTAAATAATTTTCTTATTAAATCTGTGATCCTTGCAATATCCATGCCCCTTACTTTCATTATGAACCTTTCCCTGTCTACTGGAGTTGTGCCTGATGATATGAAGATTGCCAGGATCACACCAATCTTCAAGAGTGGAGACACACAACAAGTTAATAATTATAGGCCTATCTCCGTTCTTACTTCATTTTCTAAAATCTTAGAACGTATTGTTTATACACGTACAAATAAATTTTTTGATAATCACAATATTTTGTCCGATTCTCAGTTTGGTTTTCGTGAGAAACACTCAACCTCTCACGCAATTCTGCAGTTACTTGACAAAATTGCTAACAGTATTGATGATTCTTCTCACACACTTGGTATATTCCTGGATCTCTCCAAGGCATTCGATACTGTTAATCATAAGATTCTTTTGTCTAAATTGGCTCATTATGGCATTAGAGGTATTGCCTTGGAGTGGTTCAGGAATTACCTTACTAAACGCCATCAATTTGTTTCCATTAATGGTTGTGTCTCCTCTCTTGCAGAAATTTCCCACGGTGTTCCACAAGGATCAATCCTTGGACCCCTGTTATTTTCAATTTATATTAATGATTTTGACAAATCCTCTAACTTACTATCATTTATTCTTTTTGCTGATGACAGTAATTTATTTTATACTCATTCTAATTTGAATGTACTCTTTGATACTGTTAATTCAGAACTCAATAATATCTCTAGTTGGATTAGGGCCAACAAGTTATCACTCAATATTAAAAAAACTAACTTTATGTTATTCAGCAAGAAAGTAATTCATCCCCTTCAGATTGTCTATATTGATAATAATCAAATTCCTAGAACTGATTGTATTAAATTTTTAGGTCTGCATATTGACCAAGACCTCTCTTGGAAACAACATGTTAATTACTTATGTAAAATTATTTCTAGAAATGTTGGAATTATTAATAAGCTTAAGCATTTTTTTCCAGGGGAGGTTCTGGTTACACTCTACAATGCACTTATTTTGCCCTATATTAATTATGGCATTCTAGCATGGGGAAATTCAGGAATAGTTCAAATCAACAGGCTATTGATCCTTCAAAAAAAAGCTTTTAGAATTATTAATCATACTGATTACTTGGCTCACTGTGACCCTCTATTTTACAAACATAATAGTCTTAAGATCAGTGACATTTATCTTCTACAGCTTGGGATTTTCATGTATAAACTTAATTCTAATAATCTTCCTCATTCAATTTGTTCCTTATTTACAAAAAATCAAAATGTTCACGATCATTTCACAAGGCAATGTAATGAATTTCATCAATCATTTGCCCGTACGACACTTTCCTATAGAACAATTAAGCATGAAGGTCCCAGGCTGTGGTATTCACTAGATAGTAATTTAAAAAGTACTCCTACATTAATATTCTTCAAACGTAAATTTAAGGATTTTTTGTTGAGTAAATACCTGTAAGTGGTTAATTGACTCTAGGGTTTGGCTTGGGTTTTAATAACGACATGCATGGGATTGTCTTTGTTTTGTTTTGTATGTTTATATTTCACTATACATAAAATTGTTCACTCGTCTTGTTTATTATACTTATCTGGGGGGTCCTTACTAGACAAGCATTGCTTCTTAAGGGCCTCCTTCCACTTCCACTTGCATTTAATTTCTTTATACTATTCATTATTATTATCCATCTATTATTATTGTTACAACCCTTATAATATTATTGTATGTTTACTTATATCCATAATGTATATTTTGATAAGTGTGGAAAATATTAAAGAACTGAACTGAACTGAACTGAACTGAACGGCCGGGATTCGAACCCACATTCTGCTGCTAACACCAGAACTTGAGTCCGGTAAGCTAGACCGCTCGGCCACGACACTCCACGTATTCATATTCTGATGGTCCTTGGATATTTAATCTCGAGAGTTTGGTTGAATAAAAAACTCGGCCTGTTTGGCACAGTTTGACAATTTTCACCAACCATTGGGCTAATAATGACGCACAGAATTTAAAGCTGATTTTGTAAATCTTTGCTTCGGAGGGAAGGGAGACTAACACAAAAAAGCACTGGCTTTAATTACGTATTCATATTCCGATAGTGGTCCTTGGAAATTTAATCTCGGGAGTTTGGTTGAATAAAAAAACATCTGCCTAAAATTAATTGCAAGTGCTGTAATTTTGTGTAAAACAAAGATTTAAATATAAATTTAGCCTAAGCTTTAATTTCTGTTGTACACTGTAGGTTAAATGTCTGTATAAAAATATAATGATTAAAAACCAATCTGTGCAATTTCAGCTTATCTCGTGAACGAGAATATAGTACAAATACATTAAGATTGTTCGTATTCATTCCAACATGAAATGTCTGTCTTTGGATGACAAAAATGCATTTTGGAAATTATTTCACTAGTTTTACGATATCACTTGAGACAGAAATATCTCAAGGGATGTTTGATAACATCATTAAGTCAGTTTTATTTAAAACTGTGTGATCATGTACGTTTTCAAGATTACAATAGTGCACACAGTGGCTACATAAGCATACAGTTAAACTTGAAGAAAACATGGCTATTGGGAGTAACGCAGAGCGAAAGACTAATATTTACCCTAAAGGTGTAGTGAAACAAACTATATAGCCTATGAGACATGATAAAAGAGGGAAGCAGGTTTTGTTCTTCAAGAAGAACGAGAAGTCGTTCTTGCGAATCAGAGGAGAAGGTGAATAGTTGTAACAAATATGCCCATTATCATGTGTATTGCGGTTTCAGTAATAGCTCCATTATTTGGGTGGGTTTTCTCTGATAGTATTATTATTGTGTTTTATATAATTTTTTACAAAACGACAATCGGGGTGGGGGGGGGGTGATATAGGCCCACTGTTGAAAAATATCATGTTTACTGATTTCATCCAACCTTTCCGATGCCTATACCCCACATACATATTGGCAAATTGTATTGTACATAAACAGAGAAGCACACAGCAAGGGCGGATCCAGAGTCTTGAAAAAAAGGGGGGGTACACTCAAAAATTTATGGTAAGTTTACACGCACGGCGATTCAAAAGGAGGGGGGCCTTTATTGCTTCCTCCTGGATCCACCAAGGGCAGTCAGAACCTGAACCTATGATATCGGTATAAGCAAGGCAAAGGCAAGGCTGAAATTGTCCTTAAAGTTTTACTTTAATATTTCTATTGCTACACAATAAATCACCAATCAGTGGGATTAATAATTACGCACAGAAATATAAGCTGATTGGTATAATCTTGGTTTCGGAGCACGTATTTTTAGCTCACTCTAAAAAATTTTGACAAGATCAAATATCCAAGGACCATTATATTATGATTTAATTTGGACGCACGTAATTAAAAACTTTCGATGGAATAACGTCTCAGGATATTTAATGCCATTATAATTTAAAACCTATGACAATTTCTAATTCTAATTCTAAAGAGTCTCCAGTTTGTGGTCATAGGTCGGCTTCAAAATCGGTGCGGTGGTGCGCTTTTTTAATTTCTTTTGTTTTTTGTAATCTTTTGTTTCTGTTGTTTGTTTTTTTTTTTTTTTTTGTTGGCCAAGCAGTGAAAGACGTGATACATGTATACGCGGTTAATGGAACCAGACCAAATTCCCATACAAGTATATATGCAGGTTAAGAGAGGCCTCACAAATCGGGCAAACGTTCATACCCCTACGTGAAACAATCGTTTAAAACACAGTACGGCAGAATTCGAATCGATCCAGCAATTTTGGCTGCAATTCGACATCGTTTCATAGCAAAAATAATAAAATAAGAAAAGAAAAGAAAGAAAAAAACTAAAAATGCCAACGCGCGGGTCTAAGGCGACGCGCACGGAGACGTAGACCAGATACCGGAGACTTTTTGGGGCCTAAAACACAATCATGTACCTCACGTGTGGCAATATCCATTGCGGTAAGTTTGAATTTCAAAGATCTGACAATCAACATGATTCAAATCAGAGCCCCTAAGTTGACAAACAATTTCTTAGCCAAAACAAATTGTTTAGTAAATGTGTTCTGCTCTATGCATCTGGCACCAGCGTGTCAACATACAATAATCAATTTTGATTTGTATGATGTGTGTTAGTTCCTAATGGCTGTCTTTTAGTAAAATTCGTCCCTAATTTGCCATAGTGACCAATCCGACTTTTTTCAATTTTAAGTTTTCCCGCCCATTAGTACATTCAGGAAGAGACCTACCATTGTATCTAATCCACATGCATGTATTCCTTATAGTTTTGGAGATAGAGCATGCATTCAAATGACGAATGCTCTAACTGGCTATTTTTGTCATTTGGCAAAGTGACCAAAAAATTGGTCACTATGGCAAATTAGGGACGAATTATAATGCCGTAACCCATTGCGTATGATAATACAGGCAACCAGTATGTAACCAGTGAACCATATTGTAATTGTATGATGGTCTTGATAGAGGTTTGGGAGAGCGTGGAGGAGGAGTTTTCAAAGGACGCGGATTAACCATTATGAGTAAGCCTTTCCATGACAAAAGTTACTACATAGGTCAAACGCTTGGTTTTTATGCAGATGACGTGACCGTGTTTCTGCAGGGATGGGCGGGGCTTTGGACGACGTACAGCTGGTTCGGGCTGTTCATCAGCTTTTTTCCAAAATCTGCATTACACAATATGTATTTTATAAATAAATTAACCTGCGTATGCAGTGACTGGTTAACCCTTTGGGGTTTATGAATGTCAATCATATTTAGCAAGAGCCTATTGACGTCATATACCTCGCATGGTTCGTTCAACAAGGCAGTGATTATAAAAACCAGTTAACGCACAGGTTCGACATTTAGTTGAACATATTTGCCACTGCAGCAATGGAGAAAGCAGCAGGGTTCCTCACCGCTAAAACAAACATGTATAACATTAGCTTCAGGTTTATTTTACTATTTAGGTGTTCGGGTTTGTGCCCGAAACACCTATTGTTTTTGTTCGGTTTTTTAGGTGTTCGGGTATGTGCCCGAAACACCTATTGTTTTTGTTCGTTTTTTTAGGTGTTCGGGTATGTGCCCGAAACACCTATTGTTTTTGTTCGTTTTTTTTAGGTGTTCGGGTATGTACCCGAAACACCTATTGTTTTTGTATGTTTTTTTATTTTATTTATTTTTTACTTCTTCTTCTTCTCCCCAATAACTGTCCGGTAACAAACACAATACTTGCAAACTTCACATGAACTTGAAACTTGGTATGTAGATGAAACTCGAGTTGTGAGTGACCCCGATTTGACCTTACTTCCTGTCCAAACCGTAAGTCAAAGTTTAATATTTAAAAAAATCATATCTCAACAACCACAACAGGTAAATGGACATTTTTTGCACTATTGTATAGATTGTTAATTGTCGAAAAATATTTACAAAAACATGACCCCAATTTGACCTTACTTCCTGTCCAAACCGGAAGTCAAAGTTTAATATTTAAAAAGAATAATATCTCAACAACCACAAGAGGTAAATTCACAATTTTTGTACCATTGTACAGATCGTTAATTGTCAAAAAATATTTACAAAAAGGTGACCCCAATTTGACCTTACTTCCTGTCCAAACCGGAAGTCAAAGTTTAATATTTAAAAAAATAATATCTCAACAACCACAAGAGGTAAATTCACAATTTTTGTACCATTGTACAGATCGTTAATTGTCAAAAATATTTACAAAAAGGTGACCCCAATTTGACCTTACTTCCTGTCCAAACCGGAAGTCAAAGTTTAATATTTAAAAAAATCATATCTCAACAACCACAAGAGGTAAATTCACAATTTTTGTACCATTGTACAGACCGTTAATTGTCAAAGAATATTTACAAAAAGATGACCCCAATTTGACCTTACTTCCTGTCCAAACCGGAAGTCAAAGTTTAATATTTAAAAAATCATATCTCAACAACCACAAGAGGTAAATTCACATTTTTTGTACAATTGTACAGATCGTTAATTGTCAAAACAATTTTACACAAAGGTGACCCCAATTTGACCTTTACTTCCTGTCTAAACCGGAAGTCAAAGTTTAATATTTAAAACAAAATCTTCCACAAGAGGTAAATTCACAATCTTTGCACCATTGTACAGATCGTTATTTGTCAAAACAATTTTACAAAAAGGTGACCCCAATTTGACCTTACTTCCTGTCCAAACCGGAAGTCAAAGTTTAATATTTAAAAAAAAATCATATCTCAACAACCACAATAGGTAAATTAACATTTTTTGCACCATTGTACAGATCGTTAATTGTCAAAAAATATTTACAAAAAGGTGACCCCAATTTGACCTTACTTCCTGTCCAAACCGGAAGTCAAAGTTTAATATTTTTAAAAATCATATCTCAACAACCACAAGAGGTAAATTCACAATTTTTGTACCATTGTACAGATCGTTAATTGTCAAAAAGTATTTACAAAAGGTGACCTAATTTGACCTTACTTCCTGTCCAAACCGGAAGTCAAAGTTTAATATTTAAAAAAATCATATCTCAACAACCACAACAGGTAAATTCACAATTTTTGTACCATTGTACAGACCGTTAATTGTCAAAGAATATTTACAAAAAGATGACCCCAATTTGACCTTACTTCCTGTCCAAACCGGAAGTCAAAGTTTAATATTTAAAAAAATCATATCTCAACAACCACAAGAGGTAAATTCACATTTTTTGTACAATTGTACAGATCGTTAATTGTCAAAACAATTTTACACAAAGGTGACCCCAATTTGACCTTTACTTCCTGTCTAAACCGGAAGTCAAAGTTTAATATTTAAAACAAAATCTTCCACAAGAGGTAAATTCACAATCTTTGCACCATTGTACAGATCGTTATTTGTCAAAACAATTTTACAAAAAGGTGACCCCAATTTGACCTTACTTCCTGTCCAAACCGGAAGTCAAAGTTTAATATTTAAAAAATCATATCTCAACAACCACAACAGGTAAATTGACATTTTTTGCACCATTGTACAGATCGTTAATTGTCAAAAAATATTTACAAAAAGGTGACCCCAATTTGACCTTACTTCCTGTCCAAACCGGAAGTCAAAGTTTAATATTTTTAAAAATCATATCTCAACAACCACAAGAGGTAAATTGAAATTTTTGCACCAATGTCTAGATTGTTAATTGTCAAAAAATATTTACACAAAGGTGACCCCAATGTGACCTTACTTCCTGTCTAAACCGGAAGTCAAAGTTTAATATTTAATTTTTTTTATCTCAACAACCACAAGAGGTAAATTCACAATTTTTGTACCATTGTACAGACCGTTAATTGTCAAAAAATATTTACAAAAAGATGACCCCAATTTGACCTTACTTACTGTCCAAACCGGAAGTCAAAGTTTAATATTTAAAAAAATCATATCTCAACAGCCACGAGAGGTAAATTCACAATTTTTTTACCATTGTACAGATCGTTAATTGTCAAAAAATATTTATAAAAAGGTGACCCCAATTTGACCTTACTTCCTGTCCAAACCGGAAGCCAAAGTTTAATATAAAAAATCATACCTCAACAACCACAAGAGGTAAATTGACATTTTGTGCACCATTGTATAGATTGTTAATTGTCGAAAAATATTTACACAAATGTGACCCCAATTTGACCTTACTTCCTGTCCAAACCGGAAGTCAAAGTTTAATATTTAAAAAATCATATCTCAACAACCACAAGAGGTAAATTCACAATTTTTGTACCATTGTACAGATTGTTAATGGTCAAAACAATTTTACACAAAGGTGACCCCAATTTGACCTTTACTTCCTGTCTAAACCGGAAGTCAAAGTTTAATATTTAAAACAAAATCTTCCACAAGATGTAAATTCACAATCTTTGCACCATTGTACAGATCGTTATTTGTCAAAACAATTTTACAAAAAGGTGACCCCACTTTGACCTTTACTCCCTCCCGAACACCTAGAGTTTGTGTAAACAAACTCGAATCTCTAGTATTTTTTGTGTTTTTTTCTGAACGAGACAGAATATAAAAATAATTGTTCAGGATGATTGGTACCCTTATAACCTTTCACATTTGATCAAGTAAGCTTTTGGATAATTATAATTCGGTATTTTTGTAATTTTTACTATTGTGCTCCGCATCTAATCAATATTAAACACGCAAATTAATAATACTAAAATAACAAATAAATGCTAAATAGTACGTAGTTGGTAGTGGCCTCATATATCGAACAGACCTAGCAGGATCTTTATCAAATTAGGTAAACAAATTAAATAAACTGGCAGGCCTTGTCATTTCAACATGCCTTGCCATTTATGGATCTATTCCCAAAACACTAAAACAGTCAATCTAACTAAATAGACAAAAATGACTTATGAATGTGAGCACTGGAAAGATGCACAATATCTTATTCTTCAAGAGGTAGGCCTTCGCGGTCCTTGGTTCTGTTTATCTCATCGAGGCCGAAGGTCATGTTCTTATAAGGCCTAATGATCTTATAGTCTGTGGGCTGGAGGGGTCTACCGTGCACCTCCACCCCATAACCCACCGCCACCGATATTTTCTAATTCCTTTGGATGTCCTAAACACGAAAAAAGATGTTAACATTGAAAAATTTTGGTTGCACTATCTGTTCTGGCCCACTATTGTTTTCCCTTATAATGAGCCGAGCTGATAATTCTTAGCACTAGAGGTGGAAGAAGATCAAACATCTCGCCATTACTCCATCATGCCTTCACATATTATCATGTATCTTGGTACAATTAATGTTCAGTCATATGTCGTCATGATGACGTCATCAGTTCTCATGAAAACCACAGCTAGAGGGCGCTATAATTGCACGTATATTATGCATATTTTAATTATTGGGATTTTCAGAAAAATATCTCATTATAAGACATTTAGTTTTTATAGTTGCCACCAAGAACAAAAAAATTAATTAATTTATGCCTTAAATGGGTTTGCCTATGTCTAATGTAACGAGAAAAATGTGTTAACTTAGAAGTTTTTTGGATTTTCTATCTCTGGGGGCACTTTTTTTTAGCCCCCATGGTATTAAGCTTAGCTGGACGTCCATATCACTACATATTAAGTAATCCTTTATTTCTCAAACATGCTTTGACCTACATTAATCAAACTTGGCACAATAAATATTCATTCATACGTCGTCAAGATGATATCATTGGTTGTCATAGAAACTACCTCTAGAGGGCGCTGTACTTGGATGCATATCATACGCACATGAATTAATGGATACAATTATTTCTTATTTTTAGTCAATGTAGTACACTAGTTATCACTATGGGGATAAAGTATCATTAAGTTTTACTTGACAAGGATTTGTCAACTGTAATGTAAAGAAAAACGAAAGATAAATTTGAAAATATTTTGTTAAGGGGGTCTCTGGAGCTCATTGTTTAAGCCCATATCATGTCAAATTCAGCTGGGAATCCTTAGCATTAAGGGTGGGAGGGGATTACACAAACCTCTATTACTCCGACATGCTTTGACTTACATTAATAAAACTTGACACATTAAATGTTAATGTATATGTCGTCAGGATGACGTCATTGATTGCCATAGAAACTATCTCTAGAGGGCGCTGTATTTTGATAAATATTATGCGCAAATGAATAAATGGTTAAATATATATATATTTTTTTTCACCATTGTAGTACACTATAGGGACAATGTATCATTAATTGTTAACTGGATATGATATGTCAACTCTAGTGTTAGAAAAAAGATAAATTTGGAAATCTTGGGCTAAGTTGTACTACATCTTCTGGTTCATTGCTGACTAGGTCCTTGTCTGTAAGAAGAAGCTTCCTATTTGGGGTGGTGAGTCCACCTTTACAAGGAAGCCTCATTCCAGGCTGTGTGGGAGCACCAAATCAATATGAAACTTCCTGAACGGATACAGTATCCCCACAAAGTCAGACAATACAACAGTGCTGGAATATAGGCCAGCACTGCGGCACTTGTTCTGAAATGTGGCTTTCCCTAGCATGAGGACTGCTGTGATGTATGAGCCAAGGCGTCTGCCTGTCAGCAATTCATCTGCCATCCAAACTTAGTGGCACATGTTCTATTTTCAGGAAGGGTTATCCAATGAAAGATCACTCCGGTCTGGTTTTAGGCACAGGAAATCATCAGCCGGCTTGAAAGGGTTCACATGGGCTACATGGTTCTCTCCAAACATGAATGCATTTTATCCTAGTTCTGGCCATACAGCACAATGAAGGCACAAAGGCACTCTGAGGAGCACTATATCCATAAGTGTTACCAACAGATTACTGCATTAGTTTGTGCCTGCCTGTGCCGTCCTGTGCCGGCATGTGCCGTTCTGTGCCGTCCTGTGCCGTCCTGTGCCGTCCTGTGCCGGCCTGTGCCGTCCTGTGCTGTATGGCTAGAACTAGGAGAGCCAGTGCCATCCTATGCACTTTCAGTATAGTTTTGTTTACATTTCTGCTGAATTCTGCTCTTCTGTGTGGTGCAGTAGCACACATACTCCTGTGGTGGTCAGGAGCCAGAACAATACCCCCTATGCACAGTCACCGGGTGCCTTCGACCTACCCCTACAAGAGGTATACAGCCTACAGAGCCCCACAGGCACTAAGCAGTGAATCTAAGATCGCATTTTAATGGAACATCTGCGGATGAAATACATTCATGTTTGGAGAGAACCATATAGCCCATTGTGAACCCTTTTAAGCCGGTTGATGATTTCCTGTGCCTAAAACCAGGCCAGAGTGACCTTCCATTGGATAGCCATTCCCGAAAATAAAACGTGTGTCACTGAGTTTGGATGGGAGATAAATTGCTGACAGGTAGATGCCATGGCTCATACATCACAGCAGTCCCCAAGTTAGGGAAAGCCACATTTCGGGATGAGATGCGGAAAAAGTGCCGCTGGCCTATATTCCAACACCGTTGTATTGTCTGACATTGTGAGGATACTGCATCCTTTCAGGAGTCCCTTTCAGGAGGTTTCATAACTCCAACATATTGATTTGGTGCTTCCTTGAAAAGGTGGATGCAGCTTCCTTTTAAAGGTGGACTCGCCATCTCAAACAGGAAGCTTCTTATTACAGACAAGGACTTGGTCAGCAATGAAGCAGAACATGTAGGACAACACAGAAGAGGTTTCAATCGAAACCAATGATGTCATCTTGACAACTTAATACATGAACATTAAATGTACCAAATTTTATGAATGTAAGTCAAAGCATGCCGGAGTAATGGAAGTTTGTTTAATGATAAAGATTCCTGGCTAAACAAGGGGCCGATAGGGGCTTTAACATTGATCTCCATAGACAACGTAAGCCAACATTTTCAAATTTATCTTTTTTTCTTTTTTTCTTACATTAGAGTTAACATATCACATCCAGTTAAAAATTAATGATACATTATCTCTATAGTGTACTACAATGGCTAAAAATAAGAAATGTTTTTAACCATTTATTCATTTGCGCATAATCTTCTTCCAAATACAGCGCCCTCTAGAGGTTGTTTCCATTGCAACCAATGACCTCATCCTGGCAACATATAAATTAACATTAAATATGTCAAGTTTTATTAATGTAAGTCAAAGCATGTCGGAGTAATGGAGGTTTGTGTAATCCCCTCCCACCCCAAATGCTAAGGATTCCCGGCTGAATTTGACATGGTAGGGGTTTAAACAATGAGCTCCAGAGACCCCTTAACAAATTATTTTAAAATTTATCTTTCGTTTTTCTTTACATTACAATTCGACAAATCCTTGCCAAGTAAAATTTAATGATACGTGCTCCCCATAGTGATAACTAGTGTAATACAATGGCTAAAAATAAGAAATAATTGTATCCGTTAATTCATGTGCGTATAATATGCATCCAAGTACAGCGCCCTCTAGAGGTAGTTTCCATGACAACCAATGACATCATCTTGACGACATGTGAATGAACATTTATTGTGCCAAGTTTGATTAATGTAGGTGAAAGCAAGTTCGAGAAATAAAGGATTATTCAATATGTAGTGATATGGACGTCCAACTAAGCTTAATACCATGGGGGCTAAAAAAGTGCCCCCAGAGATAGAAAATCACATTTTTGTGGTTACATTATACATATACAAACCCATTTAAGGCATAAATTAATTAATTTTGTGATCTTGGTGGCAACAATAAAAACTAAATGACTTATAATGAGATATTTTTCTGAAAATCCCAATATTTAAAATATGCATAATCATGACGACATATGACTGAACATTAATTGTACCAAGTTACATGATAATAGGTGAAGGCATGATAGAGTAATGGCGAGATGTTTGATCTTCTTCCAACCATAGTCCTAAGAATTATCAGCGTGAGCTCATTATAAGGGCAAACAATAGTGAGCCAGAACAGATAGTGCAACCCAAATTTTTCAATGTTAACATCTTTTTTTCGTGTTCAGGACATCCAAAGGAACAAAAAATATCGGTGGCGGTGGGTTATGAGGAGGTGCACGGTAGACCCCTCCAGCCCACAGACTATTATCCCCTGAGGTGCATCCATCTCGTAGAGCCAATAATTGAGGCAGACGCTTCAAGCCACTGTAGGAACATTTTCATATTATATATATATATATATATATATATATATATATAATAACTTTTCGAGGGTTAGTGGGTTACCTGATCGTGTATCCCCCATCACCCCCAAAAATAAATAAAAACAAAAATGAATGAATGAATGAATGAATGAATGAATGAATGAATGAATGAATGAATGAATGAATGGATGAACGAATGAACGAATGAATGAATGAATGAATAATAGGCCAGATTGAAGAGTAGAACCACTATGGCATTTTTGTTGCAATGGGAAATTAGCTAATTATCTAACAAAATGCGATCGTCGCAATAGATTTTTTAATGAATGTCAATTTCATGGCCTTGAACATCTTTCAACAATCACATTTGATTTACACAAAAAATAAGTTTCGTTCAACGGTATTCATGGTGTGGATGAAGCACGCCATCACACGATTTTTTTGCTAATGCGCGCGTAATGCTGCTTCCTATGGCCCAGTGCATATGCAGGATGGCGCAATACCAACAAGCACAAACTTGATTCATCAGATCTTACCATGGCCTAGTCAATCCCAAAGTGTACATATACATGTTCATGCACATGTTCACATGTACATGGTCCAGTCAGCCCCCCCCCCCCCCTACACTGAAAAGCAGTGCCCCTGTACCCCCACTGAAAAAGTCCTGGCTACGCCGCTGATCCTTGGTTTCATTACCAGAAATGTATAATAATAATAATTCATTGTCCAACTCAAGGGTGCAACAAAAGACCATTTCTTTGTCAACATTATGTAAAGCAAGTCAATGCCATGCGCCAAGGCAAATATTTTATTTGATAAGTCCTATACCGGATCCCCATGCAACCGATTTTTATGTGAAAAGTGAACAATATGTAAAATATTAACATTTCACATACTTTGTTGTGTGAAAGTTTTGTCCGAACAAAAGGATTTTAATTAACTAATCGGCTCTCACAGTGTAATGTCTTCATAAAAATAGTAAAAGAAATTTGAAATCGAATTGTTTTATTATAAATAAATAGAAATTACATCATATTATTCCATACACGTATGCTTGTTCCTTCGTTCGTTTGTTTTGAATGGGGGATCCGAGTTCTTTTCTAGCCGTAAGTAGAAGTTCATGAGCAGTATTCTATGGGTACTGATGGGCCCTCATCGTGATGTACGTATAACGGAACGGGGCATTGGCACTGAATATTTTGGGAATCCGCCATCTTTATCTAACCATAGAGAAAGCTCTATGATCTAACATGTGAAAAGCGGTGCACAATAACATAAAACAATACGATATCATTCCTCAATGCTTGTATGTATGTTATCTTTTAATAATTTTACAAACTTTGTTAGCACTATTGTTAATAAATAGAAATCTAACAAATAAACAATCAATCAATCAATGTTTTTTTGTTTGTTTTTGTTTTTGTTTTTGGTTTTTTTTTAAATTTAATTTAAACACTGCCCAAGAGAACAAGAAGCATGAGGGATGCCCAAGCTAAAGTTAATAAATTCTGAGCAGGTGGCAGATTAATCAGGACTGACAAGATGGACCATTCACAACAGAGGCAGGTAAAGAGTTCCAGATCCTGGTATAAGAAGCTAAAAAGGACCTCTGATGCTGTGATGTACGAGATTTTGGAATAACAACTGTATGTTGATGGGATGCAGATGACTGCCTGGTAGAACGGTATGCTTTAAGCTGAGGTAGTTTAAGACTGTCCAGTGGATGAGGCAGCAGAGAACACTGCATTTTACGGAAGACTCTGAGACCAGCAACTTGTCTACGATGCCTCAGAGATTGAATACCAAGTGCATCGTGAAGATTTAGTGGAAGAGAGGAGATGGCTTTATTTTGAAGACTGTCTAAAATCCTTAGGTTTGATTGTGCTGCTAAGTGTTCCCCCAAATTGGGCCACAGTACTCCAAATTGGGCTACAGTACCGGTACTCCAAATTGGGTCTGATGAAAATTTGTAGATTGTGGCTGTGGTACTACTATTAAGGTTGTTCCACTTTGCTTTCCTCATCATTCCAAATTTTCTACACTAGTATAGTCATAGCTAAGTTGCTGATAAGTTGTATCCAGATGAGTTTGACATCTAATGTGACCCGAGGATCTTGATGGAGGCCACGTCACTTAATTTCTCCTCAAGAAATGTTAGTTGAGGATGCAGTGGGTTTGTAGTCCTTGACCGAGATATGATGATAGACTGAGTATTAGTTGCATTGAATTTAAGCTTCCATTCATCTCAAGAAGCTAGTTTTGTTAGATCACGCAGTGATGCTGCAGTGTATTCTTTCAGCAGGTGATGTAATTGTAGAGAAAAGGGAACAGTCGTCTGCATAGCTGAAAATTCTAGGTTTTCAGCAATGTTGCTGATGGAAATGAGAAAAAGAGAAGGACCTTGTACACTGCCCTGGGGTACAACAGAAGTGATAGATGAGATGCGTGAGTTTGTTTGATTGTGTTTGTAATTTTGTTTTTGTGGGGGATTCCAAAATATGGTTCACATTAAAAAAAATTAAAATAAATAAAAACTAGATATTTGAGTTTGTAGAAAACAAACTCAGGGTGTTCGAGTGCGCATCATATGTGATGACGTCATCACCTAAAGTTGTTAAAAGACAAGAGTTACTTCAGGAGATATGAGTTTTTATAATATATAATTAAAATAACATGTAATGTGCTATACTGAATACATTAACTTCCGGTCACGTCATCCCATATAATTTTAAATTCTTCCAACCGTAAGATCCGGTTCAATCATGTGACGTCATTCATAATATGGGTGTCAATTGTGCTAAATTTGGTAAAATTCTGTCTAATGTAAAGTGACTTTTTAAAACCTGCCGCTAGAGGGCGCTTTTAAGAGCGATGACATCACCAAATATATTTTGAAAGAAGCAGATCCCACTTAACATATAAACCCAGAATGCTTTTTTCAAAAACCCAGATTTGCGTCAATTTATAAAGAGCTTTTTAAACTTGAACTTCCAGTATGGACCGGAAGTAAGGGTCAATAGGGTCATATCTGTGTATCAAATGTCGAGTCCTCCATGTTCTGTATGATTATGAAGAAATAAAAAAATTATCTATTGTGGTTCATGAGATATAAAATATATTGTTTTAATTATAATTAATTAATTAATACGTAATATTTCATTAGATGACCTCACCATGACGCCACAACGTTACCTGGAACTACACTCACTGGCCATAAGTATTGCAACATTGAAATTCACACCAAAGTTCAGTTTGGAGAACTGTGTTACAATAATTTATTTTATTTTATTTACACTACTTAAGACTTCTTGAAAGTGCCTGTGTTTTGAAGTCAATGTTCTTTTTTAGTGTTCTTGTTCGGAAACAAAGTCCTTCAATACTTTGTCGGGTAACCACGTGACCTGATAATTGCGGCCATCCGTCTAGGCAATGTCTCGTACAAATTCATGTTGCAATACTTTTGGCCAGTGAGTGTATATGTTAAGGTCTAAAAATGTGTTAAGTTTAAAGGTTCTTTGAACTTCGCAACTATGTTTTGGCTTTACAAATACTTTTACAGAATAGTGAACCAGAATATTTCTTCACTTAAACTTCCGGTTTCGAACGGAAGGAGAGGTCAGATTAGGATGTCTGTGAACGAAATGTGACATAGTTCAAGATCTTTAAGATGATGCAAAGATTGTGAAAATATCTTTTGTGGTTCATGAGATATGATTTTTTTTTAAATATTCAACTTCCGGTTTCGACCGGAATGAGAGGTCAGATTGAGGTCACGTCTGTGAACGAAATGTCACATAATTCAAGATCTTTCAGATGATGCGAAGGTTGTGAAAATATCTTTTGTGGTTCATGAGATATGACTTTTTTAAATATTAATTTTTGATTTAGTGTAATTCGATATCTGATGACTTCACCATGTCACAACCTAGGATACAACTACATGTTAAGGTCTAACTATGTGTTAAGTTTTAAGGTTCTGTACCACAATAATGCTTAAAATGTTTAGGCCTTAATCTTATAAATAAATTTATTTATTTATTTATTTTATTGCTGTTTTAGATATCAAAGACTAAAAATATAATGAAACATATCATTTGGTTATTACATAACAAAATTCACTAACCATTTAGAAATTTGCTAACCGGCTAACCAAAATCAATATTTAAAAGTAAACACCCAACAATTTTGGAAAAAATTACCAACCATTTTGTTTTTCTAGACTCTTTTTTGCCACATTGTTTACTAAACAATCATTGTGGGAAATGTATTGATGCTTTTCGTTTAAAAATGTGCAAAATTAAATTTAATTAAGTTGATAAAATAATAAAAAGAAATAAATAAAATACATAAGTTAAAAGAAGATCTGGATCTCTTGTCTCAAAATCAAAATTAATTGATTTTGTATTGAAATTAACTCCAGTGCCTGAAAACCTTTTGTCAAGGGCGCATTGGAAAACTCTTACCATGAAATTGATTGCCCATAAACGAAAGCAAAATATAACAAATAAATTCCTTAAAAAATCCTCTGCGCGTCGATGACTGTTAATTTGACTGCATCAATCGCGAAAATATACGAAACATCATATTTCACGATGAGATAATTGAGGTCATGAATACCAAAAAACGATCTGTTAGAATTCACTCTTAGATTTAGAACAAGCGTTAACAATTCCCAAAACTGTGTACACACTGCTACGACGAAACGTAATGTATTATATTCTAATTAGATACTGCAATGTACAGTGAATGTAAACACGTCACAAGGCATATACACTGTATATGCCTCTTGTTTGTGTGTGACAGAAATTCAAGGCCGTTTCACACACGAAATAGGTTGTGCATAAAGAAATATGGTATTTCTGAAGTTGTTCATTTAAACTTCCGTTTTCGACCGGAAGGAGAGGTCAAATTGGGTCATGTCTGTGCACGAAATGTAACATAATTCAAGATCTTTAAGATGATGCAAAGATTGTGAAAATATCTTATGTGGTTCACAAGATATAAATTATATTCTGTTAATTAGGTGTTCGAGCGCGAACACCTCTTGTTATTGTTCGGTTTTTTTTTAGGTGTTCGAGCCACAGCGCGAACACCTTTTGATATTGTTCGGTTTTTTAAAACTTTTTCTTCTCCTTCTTCTTTTCGGTGAATATCCAGAGCAAAAATCATAGTTGCAGAGTTCACAGAACCTTAAAACTTCACACATAGTTAGACCTTAACATGTAGTTGTATCTTAAGTTGTGACGTCATAGTGAGGTAATCAGATATCGAATTACACTCAATCAAAATTTAATATTTCAAAAAATTATATCTCATGAACCACATAAGATATTTTCACAATATTTACACCATGTTATAGATCTTGAATTATGTGATTTTTCGTACACAGACGTGACCCCAATCTGACCTTACTTCCTGTCCAAACCGGAAGTCAAAGTTTAATATTGAAAAAATCATATCTCAACAACCGCAAGAGGTAAATTGACATTTTTTGCACCATTGTATAGATTGTTAATTGTCAAAAAATATTTACACAAAGGTGACCCCAATTTGACCTTACTTCCTGTCCAAACCGGAAGTCAAAGTTTAATATTTAAAAAAATCATATCTCAACAACCACAAGAGGTAAATTCACAGTTTTTGCACCAATGTACAGATTGTTAATCGTGAAAAATATTTACAAAAACATGACCCCAATTTGACCTTTACTTCCTGTCCAAACCGGAAGTCAAAGTTTAATATTTAAAAAATCATATCTCAACAACCACAAGGGGTAAATTCACAATCTTTCCACCATTGTATAGATTGTTAATTGTCAAAAAATATTTACACAAAGGTGACCCCAATTTTACCTTACTTCCTGTCCAAACCAGAAGTCAAAGTTTAATATTTAAAAAAAATCATATCTCAACAACCACAAGGGGTAAATTCACAATCTTTGCACCGTTGTATAGATTGTTAATTGTCGAAAAATATTTACACAAAGGTGACCCTAATTTGACCTTACTTCCTGTCCAAACCGGAAGCCAAAATTTAATATTTAAAAAAAATCATATCTCAACAACCACAAGAGGTAAATTCAGTTTTTGCACCAATGTACAGATTGTTAATTGTCAAAAATATTTACAAAAACATGACTTAATTTGACCTTTACTTCCTGTACAAACTGGAAGTCAAAGTTTAATATTAAAAAAACTCATATCTCAACAACCACAAGAGGTAAATTCACAATTTTTGTACCATTGTACAGATCGTTAATTGTCAAAAAATATTTACAAAAGTGACTTAATTTGACCTTACACTTCCTGTCCAAACCGGAAGTCAAGGTTTAATATTTAAAAATCATATCTCAACAACCACAACAGGTAAATTCACAATGTTTGTACCATTGTACAGATCGTTAATTGTAAAAAAATATTTACAAAAAGGTGACCCCAATTTGACCTTACTTCCTGTCCAAATCGGAAGTCAAAGTTTAATATTTAAAAAAATCAAATCACAACAACCACAAGAGGTAAATTCACAGTTTTTTCACCATTGTACAGATCGTTAACTGTCAAAAAATATTTACAAAAAGGTGACCCCAATCTGACCTTACTTCCTGTCCAAACCGGAAGTCAAAGTTTAATATTTAAAAAAATCATATCTCAACAACCACAAGAGGTAAATTCACAGTTTTTGCACCAATGTACAGATTGTTAATCGTGAAAAATATTTACAAAAACATGACCCCAATTTGACCTTTACTTCCTGTCCAAACCGGAAGTCAAAGTTTAATATTTAAAAAATCATATCTCAACAACCACAAGGGGTAAATTCACAATCTTTCCACCATTGTATAGATTGTTAATTGTCAAAAAATATTTACACAAAGGTGACCCCAATTTTACCTTACTTCCTGTCCAAACCAGAAGTCAAAGTTTAATATTTAAAAAAAATCATATCTCAACAACCACAAGGGGTAAATTCACAATCTTTGCACCATTGTATAGATTGTTAATTGTCGAAAAATATTTACACAAAGGTGACCCCAATTTGACCTTACTTCCTGTCCAAACCGGAAGTCAAAATTTAATATTGAAAAAAATCATATCTCAACAACCACAAGAGGTAAATTCAGTTTTTGCACCAATGTACAGATTGTTAATTGTCAAAAATATTTACAAAAACATGACCCCAATTTGACCTTTACTTCCTGTACAAACTGGAAGTCAAAGTTTAATATTAAAAAAACTCATATCTCAACAACCACAAGAGGTAAATTCACAATTTTTGTACCATTGTACAGATCGTTAATTGTCAAAAAATATTTACAAAAAAGTGACCCCAATTTGACCTTACTTCCTGTCCAAACCGGAAGTCAAGGTTTAATATTTAAAAAAATCATATCTCAACAACCACAACAGGTAAATTCACAATGTTTGTACCATTGTACAGATCGTTAATTGTAAAAAAATATTTACAAAAAGGTGACCCCAATTTGACCTTACTTCCTGTCCAAATCGGAAGTCAAAGTTTAATATTTAAAAAAATCAAATCACAACAACCACAAGAGGTAAATTCACAGTTTTTTCACCATTGTACAGATCGTTAACTGTCAAAAAATATTTACAAAAAGGTGACCCCAATTTGACCTTTACTTCCTGTCCAAACCGGAAGTCAAAGTTTAATATTAACAAAAATCATCCACAAGAGGTAAATTCACAATCTTTGCACCAAGGTACAGATCGTTAATTGTCAAAAAATATTTAAACAAAGTTGACCCCAATTTGACTTTTACGTGTCCCGAACACCTAGTGTTTGTCAATACAAACACCAATCTCTAGTTTTTTTTGCTTTTTCTTCTTCTTCCTGAGACATATCCAGAGCCAAAAACATAGTTGCGGAGTTCACAGAACCTTAAAACTTAACACATAGTTAGACCTTAACATGTAGTTGTACCTTAAGTTGTTACGTCATAGTGAGGTCATCAGATATCGAATTATAATATTTCAAAAAAATGGAACTCCTGATATGGATGATTTTTTAGCCGTGCTATTTGTACACGTTGTATAGGGCGAGTTGAACCTACAATATTATCCATATTGCGGATTCACCTGGCGCAATACTTTGCTGTACAATACGAGCTGGTTAAGAGTTTTCCAATGCGCCCTTGACAAAAAGGTTTCCAGGCACTGGAGTTAATTTAAATACAAAATCAATTAATTTTGATTTTGAGACAAGAGATCAAGATCTTCTTTTAACTTTATTTCTTATTTTATTTCTTTTCTTTTTATTATTTTATCAATTTAATTAAATTTAATTAAATTTAATTTTGCAAATGGAATAATGTGTAGCTTTTAAACGAAAAACATCAACAACTTCCAACAATGATTGTTTACCAATGTGGCAGAAAACGCGTCTAGAACAACAAAATGGTTAGTAACTTTTACCAAAATTGTTGGGTATTTATTTTTAAATATTGGTTTTGATTAGCCAGTTAGCAAATTTCTAAATGGTTAGTGCAGGTTTTTTAAATTTTAATTTATGCAATAACCAAATGATATGTTTCATTATATTTTTAGTCTTTGATATATCTAAAAACAGCAAATAAATAAATAAATAAATAAATAAATAAAAAGATTAAGGCCTAAACATTTAAGATTGTGGTGTTTGTAACAGTAATTTTTTTCTTCATTCATAAAGTGACTAGTGACTTTTCCTAAAAATGTTTCATGACATCATCACGATCATGTGACGTCATGGTGAGGTCATCTAATGAATTATTACGTAATTAATTATAATAAAACAATATATTTTATATCTTGTGAACCACAATAGATAATTTCTTGATTCCTTCATACAAAGACATGACCTTATTGACTCTTCCGGTCCAAACTGGAAGTTTAAGTTTAAAAAATAGTGGCAGGTTTTAAAAAAGTCACCTTTTGCTATCTTGAGAAAACATTAGACAGAATTTTACCAAATTTGCCACAATTGACACCCATATTATGAGGAAAAATTTGTAAAGTATAAATGACGTCTCATGACTGAACCGGAACTTACGGTTAAAATAATTTAAAATTATATGGGATGACTGAACCGGAAGTTAATGTTTTCAGTATAACACAATATCTGATATTTTAATTAAATATTATGAAAACTCATATCTCCTGAAGTAACTCTTGTCTTTTAACAACTTTGGGTGATGACGTCATCACGTACATATGATGCACACTCGAACACCCTGAGTTTGTTTTTAACAAACTCAGTACCTCTAGTTATAATTAATTACGTAATAATTCATTAGATGACCTCACCATGACGTCACAACGTTACCTGGAAGTATATGTTAAGGTCTAACTATGTGTTAAGTTTTAAGGTTCTTTGAACTCCGCAACTGTTTTGGCTGTACAAATACTTTTACAGAATAGTGATTCTGAATAGTTGTTCACTTAAACTTCCGTTTGAAATGTAACATAGTTCAAGGTCTTTAAGATGATGCAAAAATTGTGAAAATATCTTCTGTGGTTCATGAGATATTATTTTTTGAAATATTCAACTTCCGGTTTCAACCGGAAGGAGAGGTCAGATTGGGGTCACGTCTGTGTACGAAAAATCACATAATTCAAGATCTTTCAGATGATGCAAAGATTGTGAAAATATATTTTGTGGTCCATGAGATATAATTTTTTGAAATATTAATTCGATATCTGATGACCTCACCATGACGTCACAACTTAGGACACAACTGCATGTTAAGGTCTAACTATGTGTTAAGTTTTAAGGTTCTGTGAACTCTGCAACTATGTTTTTTTCTCTGGATATGTTTCACTGAGGAGAAGAAAAAGCAAAAAAAACAAAAAACAACTAGAGGTATAGAGTTTGTTAAAAACAAACTCAAGGTGTTCGAGTGCGCCTAATATGACATCATCACCTAAAGTTATTAAAAGACAAGAGTTACTTCAGGAGATATGAGTTTTCATAATATGTAATATATATAAAATACCACATATTGTGTTATACTGAATACATGAACTTCTGGTTCAATTATGTGACGTCATTCATACTTCACAAAATTGTTCCTCATAATATGAGTTACTTCAGGAGATATGTGTTTTTATGATATATAATGAAAATAACATGTGCTGAATACATTAACTTCCGGTTCAGTCATCCCATATAATTTTAAATTCCTCCAACCAAATTAAGTCTGAACTTGGTAAATATGGTTTTCTCTTCAGAAAGGTTTCATGACAAAACTCGCATCAGTGGTATCAAGTGCGACTTGACAAGAGACTATGGCTACGAGAGATAAGTTCGGCGTGTAATTTGACCTCAGACTACTAGACTAGGGGGTGTGCAATGAGTGTGTTCAGAAATTGAGTTTTGTGACACATATCAGGCATGAGCGTGGAAACAGTAGATCATTACATGTAAATTGCTAATATATAAATCCACAATCACGAAACTTGCCCGTTTGGCAGATATTTGCATTTGAATGACATGAAAATAGCGCCCTCTTTCGGCCATTTTTAGAAAACTGTACATTTTAATGTACATTTCAATTTTGTATAATTTGAATAGTTCACATGGGCTATGTTTTTATGTTTGGAAGAGTTTGGAAAGGGGATTCCATATTTGGGGAATATTTGTCATTGTAAAAAATGAACCAGTTTAAAAAAAATTGCCTTGAATAAAAGGTCTGAACCCGTCTGATCCCCCAGTCCTCTACCCCTTACTCCCAGGGTAAGATCCATGGTGTTGTGGGGTAGTATTGCAATTTAATTGATCATGTAAAAAACTTCTAAATTGTCCATTCATTTCAATATTTTGGGGTTTCATTTCCCATTTCTCATCTCCTTACCTTGAGCTCCACCCTCTTTAGGCAACCTTGGATCTAACCCTACCTACATCAAAGACCAATTTGTGAATCTTTTCTCATCTTTAAAAAGTAAATTATTGGTTATTAATTGTCAACGTTTTGTGTAAATATTTAAATTGATAAAACACATTCTTCGTTAAAACACAAAATTAATTAGATATTTATATAAAGGAAATGCGAAACAACATTATCTTTTGAATGACACTTCTGCTTTATTTTGTCATGGTCATGATACTCCTTTTCCATCCATTTTTGCACCCATCAATAATAATCCATTTCATGCAGGATAAAGGTTATCCAAACTTCAAGGTCTAATTTGCAATGAAAAGAATAATTTTTAGTACTAAATATTCCAACAAATATTCCAAGTGAACATGTAGTCCCTGCCATTAATTGGTTTTGGCTAGTATTGTTAAACCTTTAGCACACTTTAAAAAAAAAACTTTTACTGGTGCATGAAAAGAAAGTCAACAGAATTTTTCAATTAAAGATAATGGCTAAAGGGGCAATATCATCTCAATCAGAGTAGACTTTCAACGGGTCATGGAATCAGTGTCCTAGTGTAAGATGAACAAAGCAGGCAATTGAAAATTACTGGCTCATTTGTTAAGCAGTCTGCAAGGATAAGTCATCTGAAGTTGATGCAACTGTAATGCCATGTGATTTCTTCATTATAAGTGTATTACATGTATATAGTACAGCTGATGCATTGAAGAGTGTGTGAAGATTATTATGCACTTTTATGTAAAAATCTCTCTGCTTCTCCAGCACCTTAACTGCTCCCAGTATCGGTATCAGTACATAATGTATCTGAGCCAACTGCAGTCTCTATACCAGTTATTTTGCAGGGAGAGTTTGGCTGTACACCAAGTCAACTGTATTCTTAGTAAATGATCTATGAATTACCAGCGTAGGAAATGTACTTTTCAGACGTGTTTTCAGATTGTGGGTCAACTCCAATCAACTCCCTCCACTTCTTGTACATACTTGATGAACTTACGATGTAATGACTTTGTGAAAAGAATTTCATTGTTTTTATTATTCTCTTCTGGATGACTTCTTCACAGAATTTTATTTATGCATCATTGTACCAAATAGGTATTTTATCTGATGGATCTGGCCTTGTCAAGAATTGGGTACATACTCATTATAGCAAAGACAATGATATCAAACTTCTGAACCCACAAGATCTTTATCTTCGATTTGCAAAAGTAACCTCTCATCTTTCCGTTGGGCTGCTTCAAATAGTTGGCATGCAATCAAGGTTTGGCACTGTGAATACTTATCAGTTTTTTTTCTTAATTTTTATCGGTTTGTCAGGGAGTAAGTCTGATGAAGACCACGGTTTTCTTCTCTGGGGTTCAGTGCTGCATTCTTACCGCTCGAGCTCATATTGACCTGAATATGTATGAAGAAAGAATGATAAATATTTAATAGAAGTAGAGGAATAAGTGAGTAAGGGGAATGGGCATTGTAGACAAAAAGAGTGAAAATTAACAAAAGTAAACACACAAGACAAGGTAAACAGATAGAAAGAAACGAAAAAGCAACATATAACTAGAAACAATTTTACTGCATACTAAGCTTGGGCGATAAACACGATATCGAATATTGCAATAACTTTTTTATTCGATTACAATATCGAGAACCTATTTAAGTTATCGGCATATCGGCGAATCGCGAATACAAATATATCACGATAAAATATAAATCGACATTGTGAGTCAAGTCAGATATTCCATGGAAATAAAACCATTAGTCTTTTGAGCTTTTAGAAATGAGAAACAAAAGCAAACTACTTCAGAAGTACATATCGCTCTGCAAATAAATTTGCAATTTATTGTGACACTTGTAGAGGGTACATACCTGTGGTTATTGGCTCTAAAGCAATCATGCATGAATGCAAAAAGAATTGTGATATTATTGAAAATTGCAATATATGTTTGCCGATATATCGTGGATAAAAAAAAATCGTTATCGCCCAAGCTTACTGCATACTTGAAACTTGATTGAATTTTGGAAAGAATGTCGTATCCGACCACCACTTTTAAAAGGGTTTTGGGAATTTTTTGCAACCACTAACCAGTTAAAAATTATTCTATCGATTTTGGTGGTACAGAAAGCGAAAACTATCTTTAAAATCCACTTTTATTTCCCTTCTAAAAATCCTCCTTCAGAAAATAGAAGGATCCTATTATAGTTGCCACTGCGCATGTACAAATGACTGTGTTGGTCACTAATTGTGGAGTTGCGACATCAGACTGACATGACTGAGGAATTCATCGTATAGCAAAATGGCTGATTTTTCATGAAATAAATATCCTGGAATAATGTGAAGTATATGTCCATCATCATCCATATGTTCTCCACCTTACGAGGTAGGTAAGATTACTTTAATGGTTATACTGAATGAGAAAAAGTGGCGGTCGGATGCAACATTCTACCCGTATTTTTCAATATTTGCCTACCTTGATGTTTCTGTTTCTTCTTAATCTTATTTCTTCCTCTCAGCCCTGCAAATGGCATGGAAGCATTTGTACCACTCAGAGTGGTACCCATAAATCTGTAAATCGAATGGTAATTAATTTTAGGAATGTCGGCTATTCATCCATACATGTAAAATAATAAATAATTGGGTCAGCATCCATCTTCATTGTATACACTATGAAAAAATAACCCAAAACTTTAGTTCAGCTTGAAGTTCATTTCCATGCTTATTTACACCGCCAAAGGTTGAATATTCTTGGCTCATGTACAAAGTTATGTTTGTGCAACTACAATACATGTAGTATTACTTTTAAGTATCTGATAAAACTCCATTATAAAGATCCCATTTTTCAACAGTGCTGATTTTTTCCCCCAAAAAGTGCCCCTTTCAGGATTTTGATGGATTTGGGGTGGTTAGGGTTATAGTTTATTTTGTTGGTCAAGGTATTAACATGGTAACTATTGAAAATAATCACCAGGAATGATCTTTTTTTTAAATTGTCACTACACGATACTGAGGGACAGATCACAATGAGATATTAAAAGTCTGAAGACATAAGTTAAATTGTCAAGGATATTTTTCATATAGGCCTAAGTCCAACTATTTTACAAAATATATGTAGTCTGATTTATAGGTCCAGATATTTTTCAAATTCTTTTAAAATTAATTCCTACATTACCTGTAACGTTAGCTGCGACGTATGTTATGTACGTTAGCTCCAACAGCCCTAACGCTTAGACCATGGAGGAAGGAAAATAGATTTCCTTCCTCCATGCTTAGACATTGGCAATATCACACTCAACCATACCGTCTATTTCTTCCATCCACTTGCACATGAAAGAATCTTTGTCCAACTCATCTCCAAAAATGATAACAATTTGTATTCCATGCTAAATTAGTACATTTTCTGCGACGCATTTTCTGCAGACGGGCCCGACACTCAGGGAAGCCATTGTTTTTGCTGCTGCATACTGTGCGCGTACATGCATGGCAGGTCATGACCTGCGCGGTCTTCGTAAACTCGAACTATTCTATTCTAATTAGATAACGCACACACTATAGGCCGATATGTCTGTGTGTAAGAGAACGTCAGTATGGCTGTGCTTCTGAATAGTTGTTCGTTTAAACTTCTGTTTTCGACCGGAAGGAGAGGTCAAATTGGGGTCATGTCTGTGTAAGAAATGTGACATATTTCAAGGTCTGTAAGATGATGCAAAGATTGTGAAAATATTTTCTGTGGTTCATGAGATATGATTTTTTGAAATCTTTAGAAATTTTCAACTTCCGGTTTCGACCGGAAGGTGAGGTCGGATTGGGGTCACGTCTGTGTACGAAAAATCACATAATTAAAGATCTATAACATGGTGCAAAGACTGTGAAAATATCGTGTGTGGTTCATGAGATATGATTTTTTGAAAATATTAAACTTTGATTTAGTGTAATTCGATATCTGATGATCTCACTATGACGTCACAATTTGACATAAAACTACATGTTAAGGTCTAACTATGTGTCAAGTTTTAAGGTTCTGTGAACTCTGCAACTATGTTTATGTCTCTGGATAATTCTTATTCGGAAGAAGAAGAAGAAGAAGAAGAAGGAAAAAAAAAAACCCGAACAATATCAATAGGTGTTCGCGCCGTAGCTCGAACACCTAAAAAAAAAAACGAACAATATCAATAGGTGTTCACGCCGTAGCTCGAACACCTAATAACAAGAGGTGTTCGCGCTGTCGCTCGAACACCTAAAAAGCCACACACACAAAAAAACGAACAATAACACCTGTCGCTCGAACACCTAATAAATAATAAAAATAAATAATTACACAAATTGTAATCTTTTCCCCCACTCTTGTGACGCGTATACTGGTGAGCTATGTGTATAGGACCTATCCTGACGGGTATGCAACTATGCATATAGAAATATAGATGTATAATCCTTGCCGCAAATGTATGAAAGGGCTCGGCACATCTTTCACAGAACAGACACGAGTTTCACAGCTTATTTACAATGTGTAGTACACAAATAACCATATTGAACTTAGCATTCAAATTCAGCGGTGTAACTGGGGTTGGTTCAGTTGGGGAACTTGGTGGGGGACACCAGGATTTCAAGGGGCGGCACTTGAGGCACTTTTTTTTAATTGTTTAATTATTTATTTTGTGGTTAAGGATCCAAATTCTGAGCTGGGGGCACCCATCTCCCCCATAGTTACGCCACTGTAAAATCAAAGTATTGAACAATGTACAACTGAGTCGTAAATTTTAAAGTGAAGATACAACATTGGTAATCATACAGATTTATCAAAATAACGAATTATTATGTAAAAACTTAGTTGGTGTGAAGTTGGTGCAGGTATTATTCATTCTGAGAAATGATATCGTCTGAAGTGCTTTCATCTTAGTGAAAACAGGAATTGTTATGTCGAGTTTAAAAAAGGTTGCCGGACGCCAACTTTTTTAAAACTTATAAACAGAAACAAAATATGTAGGCTATAGGTCTGTAACAGTTTTTCGTTGTTTTGTCAAAACCGTGAGCCCTTATTGTGATGAAATTTTCACAGGTTAGTTTTATGATATATTTCTAGAAAACTATACCACTTTATCAAATACCAATGCTGTACCTTCCCCTTAAATCATATAACACAAAGAGTACAATTGAGGAGGGGGGGGGGGCAGGGGATATACTCAAGCGAACACATCGTTTAGTGCAAATACTCTTTTAGTCACCACAGGGTTGGTCCGACCTTTAAAATGTTCAGCACTTATACTCAATAAAATAACAGGGGAAAATTGGGGGAATTTCATTTTATTTATTTGTTTAAAACCTATAAAAGACAAATTCCCGTACAATAACTTCGATCACTTGTTGAAAATAAAGTTTGGAATCCGGTTTCCGAATAAAAATAAAAACAAGTGTTATTCGGTTTCTTTGAAATAATGTACAAATCTTCATATAATTTATACAAATTACATTGTTTAGTTTTAGTCCAATTTACACATAATATTACAAATCCATTTTGAGGTGCAATTGTTGTGCAGCACTTGTGGTAATTAAAGATGTATCGGTCGTGCTTTATCGACAATTTCTGATTTAAAAAAAATCATTAGAACATTTTCTTTATGAGATTAAAAAAATACTGTTTAATGATATATTTGACCAAATGTCAGAAGCTTGGTTTAACAGTAAAAAAGTGTCAAAATTAATTTATTAGGGGACCCCAGATAACATTCATTTCACTACATTTTAACTTTAAAACCATGTTTTTACGATTAATTTGAGAAATGTGTCATTTTAAGGTATTTAAATAAATTCATTAGAACATTAATAATTTTTTTATGAAATTAAAAAAATATTGTTTAATGATATATTTGACCAAATGTCAGAAGCTTGGTTTAACAGTAAAAAGTGTCAAAATTTATTTATTAGGGGACCCAGCTAACATTCATTTCACTACATTTTAACTTTAAAACCATGTTTTTACGATTAATTTGAGAAACGTGTCATTTTAAGGTATTTGTTATCCTTTCCTAAGGTAACATATATTTTACCTGCTATAGCTATTTTCGATGATCATTATTTTTTCCAGAAATTGCCGTCAAAATAGCGAAACATCTTTAATTTTATATAAATCAATTGAGACATGTCTCAGCATAAAAACACTTGTTTTACACCTACATGTATTTAATAACACAATCTGCTCAATAAGTTATTTACATTGAAAGCACAAATGTTTCAAATATTTCGGCATTTACTCATTTTGCCAATGCTTTTTCAAACAATCAAATTTATAATTCAGTTTACTTAGTGCCATAATATTACAAAAATCGGTGCTAGTAAATATACTTTAAATAATTACATACATGTCAGTTAATAAGTAGTTTCACAGATGGTGAGGAAATAACTTATATTATACAACATTTCATTAATTAACCCTAGCTCCCTAGGCATTGTATTAAAACAATAAAAATCCTTCAAAATCCTCCAACTGGCTTTGTTGTCTAGGGAGTTAGGGTTAAGGTATAATAAATAAATATATATTTTAATAAATAAATGAATACAATACTTCTCGATAAATTTCCATTTTTTAGGTCAAAAACTTTCAGCCACCCAAGAATCACCTCATTGATGAATCTGGGGAGAGAATAATTGCCTTTATTTTATTGTTGTGCATGTAATTATATACATTGCTAATTATTTATTTGCCCTGATGCACCCCCTTTTCGCCCCCTGTATCCGCCCCTGATACATCCCTAAGAATCAAATCATTTGTACTTGCAGCATAGATCACTAAGTGCTGAGCAGGTGCACGTGCAAAGTGGTCATATGAAGTTCCACCTAACGATTATCACCACCAGGCAAGAGATATCAATTATTTAAAACAAAGAGGTTGTAATTCAAAAATGAGCCATTCACAAATATCCAGGGGGGTTAGAGGGTCTAAAAAATAGAATTCCTCTCTGTTATTACCATCTTTGATGCAGTATACGAACACAACGTATGCGAGTTCACTTTTCTTTCTTTTCTTTTTTCTTCTTCTTTCGTTTTCTTTCATTTAGCATATACGGTTTTACAACATTTGAACTGACTAGTCCTCAAAGAGCTCCAAGTTCATCATAACTCCATCCTGTGATACTTGGCAAAATTACTGGACACACCTTTGTTTTCTCACTGCAATTTCACGTTCAACAAGTCAATCCAACAAGTATATCACGAAAAACATTGATATTTCTGACAAATAAATTTGTGTAAATACAGGGGTGCGATTGGGCAGTTTTGAAAAATCCATGTAAATTTTGCTAGGGGTATTGGGGCCACTGTTGTGAACAGCGCTGCACAGTGGGGCAGGGTGGGACCAAAGTGTGTTGAAGAATGGATGGAATGCCTTAGAAATATTTGTTGTTTTGAAAGTCTTCAATCTGTATAAATATATTTTCAAGACAAGATCAGTTTCTCATCTGATCAATGCAACGGAAGGAAACCTAACTTCATGTATTTGTATATACAGTGTAGTGCAGTTTGTTAAAATAGTCCATAAGGAAAGACTGTGTGTTTTGAAAAGACAACTTAGTGTCTCAACGACTTAATATAATTTGTACAAAAGAAATCATAACCAAGACGCAGACATGAAAAGTCAAAGCCATATAAATTCACGGCCACGTCTGCGCCAAGACAAGTCAATTCCAGCCATGAAGAGTCACAACCAAGTGAAAGCCATGACCGGTTACAGCCAAGTCAAAGCCATGACAGGTTATGTACAGTAAAGTCAAAGCCATGACAGGTTATGTACAGTAAAGTCAAAGCCATGGCAGGTCACAGCCAATCAAAGCCATGACAAGTCACAGCAAAGTCAATGACATGACAAGTCACAGCCAAGACATGACATGACAAGTTATAGCCAAGACACGGCATGACAAGTCAAAGCCAAGACATGTCACATCCATGACAAGTCACAGCCAAGTCAAGACAAGACAAGTCAAAAGTCACTGCAGCCAAGTCAATACCATGACAAGTCACTAGCCAAGACAATTAAGACACATCTATGACAAGTCAAAGTCATGGCAAATTAATCCAAGTCCTGACAAGTCAAAGCCAAGACAAGTCAAAGCCAACACAAATCACAGCCAAGACAAGTCAAAGCAAAGACAAGTCAAAGCCAAGACAAGTCAAAGCCAAGACAAGTCACAGCCAAGACAAGTCAAAGCCAAGACAAGTCAAAGCCAAGACAAGTCAAAGCCAAGACAAATCACAGCCATGACAAGTCAAAGCCAAGACAAATCACAGCCATGACAAGTCAAAGCCAAGACAAATCACAGCCAGGACAAGTCAAAGCCAAGACAAGTCACAGCCAAGACAAGTCAAAGCCAAGACAAATCAAAGCCAAGACAAATCAAAGCCAAGACAAATCACAGCCAAGACAAGTCAAAGCCAAGACAAGTCAAAGCCAAGACAAGTCAAAGCCAAGACAAGTCAAAGCCAAGACAAGTCAAAGCCAAGACAAGTCAAAGCCAAGACAAGTCAAAGCCAAGACAAATCACAGCCAAGACAAATCACAGCCATGACAAGTCAAAGCCAAGACAAATCACAGCCATGACAAGTCAAAGCCAAGACAAGTCAAAGCCAAGACAAGTCAAAGCCAAGACAAATCACAGCCATGACAAGTCAAAGCCAAGACAAATCACAGCCATGACAAGTCAAAGCCAAGACAAGTCAAAGCCAAGACAAGTCAAAGCCAAGACAAGTCAAAGCCAAGACAAGTCAAAGCCAAGACAAGTCAAAGCCAAGACAAATCACAGCCAAGACAAATCACAGCCAAGACAAATCACAGCCAAGACAAATCAAAGCCAAGACAAATCACAGCCATGACAAGTCAAAGCCAAGACAAGTCAAAGCCAAGATAAGTCAAAGCCAAGACAAGTCAAAGCCAAGACAAGTCAAAGCCAAGACAAGTCAAAGCCAAGACAAATCAAAGCCAAGACAAGTCAAAGCCAAGACAAATCACAGCCAAGACAAGTCAAAGCCAAGACAAATCACAGCCAAGACAAGTCAAAGCCAAGACAAGTCAAAGCCAAGACAAGTCAAAGCCAAGACAAGTCAAAGCCAAGACAAGTCAAAGCCAAGACAAATCACAGCCAAGACAAGTCAAAGCCAAGACAAATCACAGCCATGACAAATCACAGCCATGACAAGTCAAAGCCAAGACAAGTCAAAGCCAAGACAAGTCAAAGCCAAGACAAATCACAGCCATGACAAGTCAAAGCCAAGACAAATCACAGCCAAGACAAATCACAGCCAAGACAAGTCAAAGCCAAGACAAGTCAAAGCCATGACAAGCAAAGCCATGTCCACACCATGAGAAATCACAGCCAAGACAGGTCACAGCCACAATAAAAAATACAGCATGGGCCATGTACATTCATCAAAGACTTAAGATGGATTTACGTTGAGCTACATGTAGATGTACATTATACATGTACAATGAGTGCTGCATTGAAACAGCACAACGTGTACAATGATACCATTCCTAGATTGCCCTCATCAGCTTCACAAAGCTGCCAACAACATAAATAGCTCTGTATCACATTTTTCTATGGCACATACACGAAAGCCCTCTTGGGGACTGCATTGAACAATGGTAAGTATAGTTCTCACATTTCAGATGAATCACAACGCTTCAGCACCAGGAAAGTCACTATCACTGCTACTTCCTACAAGAACTGGGGCACTGTGGTTGAGGCCATGTTGTGTTGGATTCCGCGCAAGATTGTTATTAAGTGGGTTATGGATAACACGACATGTGCATTGCACCTGGCTAATTACTGGCCTATATGTACAAGAACAACCTGTAGCGCTGTTTGAATTTGCTCGTGGTCCACAGGCTTCGATGCTCTCCACGTTCGTCTGTGAACCATCGGAGCTGACTAATGCATCTATATTTACAACAACATCATCAGAGTCCGAGGCTTTGATATCCCGCACTGAATTACACGTACACAATTGACTGCTACGGGATGAATTTGATGGGCCAGCTGTGTTTTCATCATCAGGGTGATAATCTGAGTCCATAGAATCTCGCATATGGATGTCCAACTTATGTAATCTGAACTTGTTGGAGCGGGGACAGTACGGCGATGTTCCAGTGCACTCTGATCCAGAGTTGCGGGCACTCTTTGGGGAATGCTTTAGAAGTGGCGAGTCTGACGATCGCACTGGGCACATGCAGGCTTCAAATTGACAGGTACACTTTGAACTCCTTTTAGATCGGGGAGACCCATTAGCGAACTTGTGATGGTTTCGGGGCGAGTTGCCATGGGAACGTGTGCCATGGGATGAGGCAAGACTACCATGTCTACTGTTAGATTCTCGCACACTACCATGATGACTATGGTGACTAACATGGCTATTGCTACGCTGATGCTCAAGGGATTTTTTACGAAGTCTGCAGAGAAAAGGGTGAAATCAAACAATTTCAATTCAACAAATTTGCAACATATAAACATGGTTTGGAATATATATATACAGTGTATGTTTGAAGAAGTTTTTTTATATGCAGAGGATGCATGATGAATAACATGATGAATAAACTTAGCCCAATGACAGTTGGATATGTGAGCCATTAGCAATCCTCTGTCAGATAAGTACTGATAATATTTGTCATAATGTTTATTTTCATTCTTTTCTGGATCAAACTAAACCCTTTAAATTTATTAAAACAAAATAATAATAATAAAAATTTAAAAACCTCAGCCCATGCCCACTGCAAATAATAATGAAACTGACCTCCAAAGTCAAATCATCATACTTACTGCACTCGCACCAACAAGTACCATATGACAATCGCTATCAAGACAAGAATGAGGCTACCTGCTGATGCCGCAACAGGAATTGCTGACTGGTCAGAAGATGTTGGCTCCCCATCGTCGCCTCCTCCTAGGGTCGAAATGGAACCATCAAAAGAATTATTGCTTTGCAATCTATGGGAATTTCATTGCTTGATATTCACGGTGGTTCTGGGCCCGCTGGTTCTCATTCATGATGAGGAATACATTGATTACGGTTCAACAAATTAGTTGGCCCTGCACTCAATCTGTTAGCCTACACCACTATAAATGATACTCATTTTCTTTAAATGGAAGGAACAACACTGGTAATTACCAGATTATCAAATTGACAAATTATTATCTAAAAAACTTACTCAGTGTAAATTTGGTACATGTATCAATCATCCTGATAAATTATTCTGTAGGCAGTGCTTTTACTTTAGAGAAAACAGGAATTGTTATGTCCAATTTACAAAAGTTGCCATCTAGCAACTTTTGTAAAACATAATAGCATTTAAAAAAAAAAGTGTAACACCTATTGCGATGAATCTTTCGCAGTTTAGTTTAACAATATATTTCTTGAAAACTAAAGAGTTGAAAAGAGTGGTCATTACCAAATACTAATGTTGTATCTTCACTTTATTTTAGAGGGTATTTACACTAAAGCATTCGTGTACACTTTTGGTAAAATGTCTGTAAATGCATCCATACTTTATAAGAATCAAGAGATATGTACAGAAACCAACCAATGTCTGTAAATGCATCCATACTTTATGAGAATCAAGAGATATGTACAGAAACCAACCAATGTCTGTAAATGCATCCATACTTTATGAGAATCAAGAGATATGTACAGAAACCAACCAATGTCTGTAAATGCATTCATACTTTATGAGAATCAAGAGATATGTACAGAAACCAACCAATGTCTGTAAATGCATCCATACTTTATAACAATCCAGAGATATGTACAGAAACCAACCAATGTCTGTAAATGCATCCATACTTGATAAGAATCAAGAGATATGTACAGAAACCAACCAATGTCTGTAAATGCATCCATACTTTATAACAATCCAGAGATATGTACAGAAACCAACCAATGTCTGTAAATGCATCCATACTTTATAACAATCCAGAGATATGTACAGAAACCAACCAATGTCTGTAAATGCATCCATACTTTATAACAATCCAGAGAGATATACAGAAACCAACCAATGTCTGTAAATGCATCCATACTTTATAAGAATCAAGAGAGATATACAGAAACCAACCAATGTCTGTAAATGCATCCATACTTTATAACAATCCAGACAATAACCAACCTGTGACAGTTTCAGCTTATTTTATTGTGTTAATGAAAAAATACTGACATTAAAATCAAAATGATTGAATTCATTGCAATGAAGAATTATGCACCGGAAGACTCATTTGCAAAATAATTTGATTAATTGTTCTTAAACTATAGCACCCAAGACAGAAATGTTTCAAGGGATGTTTGATAGCATCAATGACTTTACGCCAAGTAAGTTTTATGTAAAACTGTCATGATATTTTTTCTTCAGATTACTAATAGTGTATATTTATAGAGGGTCATGTATCATGGAGAGTATCCAATTGAATATATTTGCTACCTACAATAAAATAATTTAAAAAAACACGTGTCATTTCCACAATCTTTCACCAACATGAATGTGTGAACCTATACAGTGAAAAAGTTAAGTGTTCTTTTTAGGTTCCAAAATCCTCCCCATCCTACACTTCAGTTTTCTCTTCACACTCATCAATTATTCTATTTTGCATTTAACACCCTTGGCCCAATTATACAATGAGCTGATAAGTAAATTCCTGGCAACTATACTAGTATACATTACACATGAGAACTAATGATATATTTGTTGTATAAAATTCTTCATCCAAAGAAAATTTCTGTATTATTTGAAAATTTGTAACCCATAAAGAGAGCTTACACATAGCAGTTAGTACAATGCCCTCAAGCATGTGACGCACACCATTTGTCCCAGAATAAAGAAACAAATAGGGAGTTTGTTTACCTTGTGGAGGTGGCATTGATGTTGTTTTGTTGTTCTTCATGTCCATCATCATAAACATAAAATTGCTGACAAGTCCACCGTGCTGTTCATTAACCCCTCACAATGGTTGTCTAGACTACTGGTTAAGAAGCAACTGACTGCTCGTGTGTTTCATGGAAACACATTTCAGTGAAGTGGTATACTTTCTCGCAGCTGGAGTTACCATGGAGTGTCAGTGTGGATAACTAATTGCAAACTCGTTGAAGATGAAGTGTGAGATTTGGCAAAGCTATGGGACAAGTGAAAGAGATAAAGAGTAAAGTCAATAGCTGTTTAAGATGCAGTTCACACAGCTGCAGCCTAGGACCATGGAGGAAGTTTTCTTCCTCCATGCTAGGACTAAGTACGTGCTCTGCAGCAAGGGCAACGTCAGTCCATGTGGCTGGGACCCTGGCTGGTTATTCACAAGCTGTCCCAACCAGGAGCCAATTTCATAATGCTGCTAAATAAGTAGGAACCATTTGCTAAGAAGCCAAAGTTTCTATACAAATTGTCTGTACCTTGGCTGGTAGTCTGTTTCATATTGCTTAGCGAAAATATTGGCTAAACTAAATCATCTGCTTAGCAGATCTATGAAATTTGGCCCAAGGAACATGAACATGTAGCATTTCAATCCAATCACTAAATGCACTTCCGAATTCCAGCAGATAGAATGTCCTTATCTGATGTTAAATTCTGGGATTTCAGACACTCTTTGATAAATTTTGAACAAATCTAAGAGTTCACTTTCATTGGTCATTTTGGGTTCTGATAATTTACCTATGGTTTATTCTGCCCTTTTATCAATACAGGTGAAAACAAAATACTTCCACATATATACTTTTGTGAAAGTGAAAATACAAGATAACTTTGGGTCCATATTTTCTTGTCATAACAATATCACATTATCCTCAATGACTGCATGTACATTTATAACTGACTTTAAAGGGTATTATTTGCTGGGTATTATTTTCATTTTTCAGTCCCTTTAAGATCTCTAACATTTTTTACTTCAAACATATTTCTCCTTCAATACACTAATAGGGAGTAGCACATTATATGCACTATATGTTTTGCAATATTGGCATGGTGACACAGACACAAATGCTGGTATGTTTCAATGCTTACCCAATGTGGGAGAACTACATGTATAAAGCTAAGTAAGGCTAATTGCGGTGACACCATGTGGAATCTCAATTGAGTAGTAATTAGTTCTGAAAAGAACTGGAGGTACAACTCGACGTTTCGATCAGTATGCTCTGATCGTCCTATAGGCTATAGGATTCCAAAGGTCTTTATACATGTACATTTGTATTAGTAAAATCCTAATACATGTATTATTCATAAATGCCCAAAACAGTTTACACAATCTGATTGGACAAAACGTAATCACGTGGGGGTGTATTATTGGATGGAACAGACATGGCTTATCAAAACCAAAGCAGTGCATAGCGCATATGTGCCAGCTGTTCTGTTTGACCGGCATGCAACACGGGACACGCATTTGAACCAATTGAAAATTGTTTTGCATCAAGCTGACTCATGTTCTTTGAAAGTGTTTTTCGTGTGTCCCCAAAATGTGATTTTGCACATTTCTATTTGTCTTTATTCAACAAATTTTGTTTCGTTTACATTTTGAAAACGAAATCGCTAAGGACACTGATGAATGGGAATAAAAGTTCGACACTTGGTCTTTAACGCAGGTTTTAATTGTTTTTTTAATGACCAGTTTTGGGGTGCCAGTGGTCACAGGCGATAAGGACCGAGGAGAAGGTGAGGTTCTTGTCGCCTGTGAAAATGCACCTGCATGACAAACCTTTATTCCCTTAGTAACTGATTCATATCAGGTATAGTTCCTAATTGTTTAAACATTTGAAAAAATCTAGATTACATAAACCTATATTACAAAAACAAATGAAACATTAAATTACACAAGCATTTTAACTACTTGTAGTATACAAATCAAAGAACTGTTAAACAAATGAAAGAATGAAAACTAGCTTCAGACATACGTGTAATGCACAAACACTCAAAAGCAAGTGGTAATGGAATCAAACATTTTGTTTAATTCAGATTATTGTACTTTTCCCCAGTTTCGCTACATTTCTTGTTATGTGCATATTACATTGTAATTGTTTAGCCTCAAATGCAAAACAAACAGAATTTAAAAAAAATTGTTGGTTAATTTTTGCCCTCGGCTACACAGAAATGTTAAAATCTACAGGTAATTAATCAACATGACTAAATTCTGTGTATTAGTTTATATTCAGATGGTGCCTGATTATCAAATGCCTGTTCCATTATCCATGGATTATCAATCATATGGTCTGTTTTCCCCAAATGACCGGATTTGCTTCAGACAAAGCCCAAAAATAAGAACATTTAATTGCCCTAATGGATGTCATTCGATAATAGAATAATTGATGTGAAAAACAGTGTCGGCTAAATAAAAGATACCCGATTCTCAGGCTCTCCAGCTAAATTAGCCAGACCTGATCAGAGGATCAGGTGTTGTCAAGAGAGGGGCCCTCAGCCCCGGAAAATATTTGATCAGAAAATGTTATGATTGAGGTCACAGAATAACTACCAACCCCCTTTTTAGGGTAAAAATGTGGTAAAATATTTCACTGTGGGGCATTTTTTAGGTGTTCGTGTAGCCAATATGGTATTTGGGAGTGCCTTCCATGGACGAAATTACTATTGACATGCAACTTTTTCAAAAATGTGACTGATGACGTCATCACCTTTCACAGCGCCCTCTGCCGGCGGGTTCAGAAAAATAATAATTTTCTATCTAAAAAACCATTCTGTGAATAAAGTGACATCTTATCTTTTCAAAAAATATGTTTGACGACGTCATCAACGTTCAGAGCGCCCCTAGCGGCAGTTTTACAAAAGGGATTATTTTCCAATCTCAGAAATTGAACCAAAGCAGGTACTAACGTTATTTTTTCATGATCATGACAAGGTCATGACCATCAAATCACCTGATCTGACCTTTACTTCCGGTCTAAACAGGAAGTTCAAATTCAACATTCAAAAGCAAAATTGATCGGTCTTTCGAATATGAAATTGATATTGTTATAATAAAAGATGATACACCTTTACAAAATATGTTTGACAATCATCGATGATAATTTGATTGACTGGAAGTTGACACAAACACCGTGTGTTTGTTCTAACAAGCACTTGAGCTCTAGTTTTTTATTATTTTTATTTATTTATTTATTTATTATTTAAAAAAAATATTTTATGTGCAGTGGGCTTACAATTGAACAAAAAGTTTTAAAGAGAAATTTACAATTGTAATTTTAATTAATGAAATTCTTTTTAATTGATAGTGCCACTCTTGATACACGACAGCAGGTAAATGGTATACAAGGTTGGATTTGTGTCTCTATTACATCTTACATGGCAAGATCTTCTTGCAAGTCTGTACAGCAGCAAAATAATGTGAAGATGGACAGCACAGGAATTATCGCCCTTATGCAGGTGGGATGGTGTGGGGAATAAAAAGAACCTCCAACTTGTATTAATGGTTATGTTTGCAAAACTGCTTATGGTACACGTATGTATACATTCTTTGAATCAAGATACATGCTTACATTTAAAACAATCATTCTGTGAAAATTTCAGGTCGTTGCACTTAATCGGGCACTTGCCACCATTTACCACAGTGTACATGCTAAAACAAAACATTCTGACAATCAATATAAGGTGAAGGGGTACAATCACTTCCTGATGAGCCAGTAAATGATTTGTTTCATTACAACAAACACAGAAAATGACCACAGTGACATGCTTACCAGTGAAAACAATACAACAGTCTTAAAAGTCATCAGCGAGAGAGACAAAACATCTGCAACTTCCTCTTGTAGTGGTGTACAATGGATCTACGAGATATTGTTACTATCCATGAGTTTATAGTTATACAGGAAGGGTTGAACATCCAAGGTTTGTGGACAACTTGGACATTCGAAATGGACTGTCCAGACCTGAAGTTATACAAACAACACTGACCCGCTCGTCACAACTGGATAGAACAAATGAACAGCGGCTGTGGCACGACATCTCTGTGCACAAGGGTAGCAGGTGGTTGTGACTAAATTGCCTCATCCTACACGAAACAATAATATTAAATTCTGCAAAAGATGAAGTGTTGCATTGCCTTGGCAACCAAAAAAACATCCAGATACAAACAATGTACATGTATATATACCCCAAGGCTGACGTCATTGCAGGTCATTGCACGCACAAATGACAATTGTGAATGGCTGATTTACACATGTGATGGCAAATAATTATAATCTTTTGATTTCTGTGGAATGTAATTATTCTTGAGTGACAGAAGAATAAATGCATTCGGGCATAAACAAAATCTAATTTCACAGCTGATTTATCACCTGTCATTGACATGGAGAAATTCAGGGAAATGAAAAATAATAATAATAATAATAAACTGTACTTATATAGCACCTCATACAAAATGTCCCGAAGCGCTTTCAAAAATTAAAAGTTAATTAAAGAGGTAAGGTTTTAACATTGATTTGAAAATGTTTTCATTTGGAGCAGTTTTTATGAAATTTGGCAAATTGTTCCACAGTGTGGGTGAAGAATGTGAGAACGAGCGATGGCCATATGATTTGGTGCGAGTGATGTATGGGACGAGTTGAGATGAAGAGCTGGAACGGAGGGTACGACGAGGTTGATATGGATGAAGGAGTTCATGGAGGTAGTGGGGTGTGGAATGGTTGAGGGATTTGTATGTCAGAAGTAGGATTTTGAATTCTATGCGTTTGGAGACAGGTAACCAATGAAGTGTACGGAGTATTGGGGTGATATGTTGCCGAGGTGATGAGCGGGTGACAAGTCTTGCTGCCGAGTTTTGAATACGTTGGAGTTTTGCAATTTGTGAGACAGATAGACAACTGAGAAGGCTGTTACAGAGATCTAAACGGCATGTGATGAAAGCATGGACCAGTCTTTCAGTGGTCTGTTGATCAAGATATTTCCTTAACTTTCCTATTTTATGAAGGGCTAGTGGTGAAGAACGGCAAATGTTATTGATTTGATTTTTCATGGAGAGGTCAGAAGTGATACTTGTTCCAAGGTTACGTGCACTATTGACGGTTTTGATCTGTGAGCCACCAACATGAATGCTTTGGATTTCATTTCGGTGCCGGTGTTTGGAAGTGATATGCAGAACCTCTGTTTTGTCATTGTTTAACTGTAGCATGTTTGTAGAAGACCATGATTTGATGTGACTAATGCAAGATTCAATGTTAGATATGACAGTTGGGCGTTGGTCTTCAGCCATAGTGACATAGAGCTGGACATCATCAGCATACAACATGCACTTGATGTCGTAAGAAGAAATGATGTCTTCCAGTGGGGCTGTGTAGAGTGCAAAGCACAAGGGGCCCAAAACACAACCTTGGGGAACCCCGGTGCTGACATGACGAAGAGGAGAAGCAGCTTTATTGATGACAACTGATTGTTGACGATTCTCGAAATATGAAGTGATAAAAAGACCCTAATTCTTAATTCCGAGAATCAAGATAAATTCCAATTTTACCTTCCTTTGAGATAAAAACAACCGATACACATTTGTTCTTATCCTTTTGAAATCAACTGCAAATTAATGATCACATTCAACAAAGGTTAAATTTTCTATTTCTATACTCTCCAGCATTTTTTGGGGAAATGAAGAGAACAATCAATTTAACCTTTCTTTTTCAAAATACATGCAGTAGAGGAAATTACTTATTTTACTCCCACACATTATAACAATGCATCACCGTGTCGTAACTGAACACTATTTACCAGGACACAGAAATCTCTCTCGAGTGTCGACTGGCAGCCAGATGGCTGAAAATTGCTTCTTTTTATCCATGAATTTCAAAAAGGATCATTCCTTACATAAAGTCACATCCACAGTACAAGAACCTTTCTTTTTTCTGACATATTCACTTACAATCACCTTTGGCATAAAGTACAGAGGAAGGTGGATGAAGATGGAGACGATGATATGATAAAATGCCACTCAGCAGACAGTGAATACAAACAATCTGAATGCATTTTCACTATTTACTCATGAACAACAAGCTGAAACTTTTACAGGATGCTTGTATATGTTTATCTTGATTTAACCCTAACCTCCTAGGTATTCTGGCTAGGAACCTTCCTGAACCCTAACCCCTACAGGTATTCTGGCTAGGAACCTTCCTGAATCCTCCAAAATCCATCAGTACACTTTTGGAAACATGCCCTTATCTTTAAAATGCACCATGCATTTTCGTTGATCTTTCATGTTCAGCACTTATGGCCTGTACTTCTTGCCAGGTAGTAATTTTGCCCCATTTGAAGAGGTGATAGTACCAGTTTCCAACAGTGCTGAATTTTTCCCAAAAAAGTGCCGCTTGGAGGATTTTGATGGATTTGGGAAGGTTAGGGTTAAAGGTATGATAAAATGGACATACTATTTCATAGCCACAAAATGTATGTAGGCTTGTCAGTATTACAAATGAAAACATATGACGCCTTCAAATAAAATATTTCAGTTGTACAGATCAAAATATGGAGCTAGATAGAATACTCTTGAGAATAAGACATTTGACATCAACAGAATTATTAATGAATAGGTTGTACGGTATGCTCAGTGCCCAAATTTACTCAGAATAAAACGCACTAATGAGCATGTGACGCACATGCTGACACACATGTTACAATGTACATTTACAGCATGTATACTTCATCATGGATACTCTAATTTTGATAACCACTGCATTTTCACTGAGGATGCAGAATGACGGCGCGTAATGCTCACAACAGTATATACCCAATTTATCAATCTTCCTCAAGAATGTTTTTATTGCAGCAAACCTATAAAGAGCCGGGTACAAGTATACTTGCAGAAGCAATTTTGCTGATATAACTTGTTGGTTCTTGGGTTCTTTTTACAGACACTCTAGAAAGCGCTGAGTATTTAGTGCTTTATACATTACATTGTCGGTGTAAGGGCAAAAGCGAATCAATTATTACTAATGATGTAGTATGTAATATCCCTTCAATAGTTACACATTAGACTGTACCTGCCATCAAACTCTATAGACAACATTAAATAGCTACATGTACACCGATCCACACATTGGTTCTTGATATTTATTTAATGAACTATGACAATATATGATTAATAGGGTAAATTATACTGCATGTGTGTACAATGTGCATGCTTCATTTAACACTAGATATGTAGATATACTCTTCCTACACTACAAGTATCTGGCCATGGGCCACATCCAAGTTAGTACTCTGCACCACTGAGTCAATATTAAAGATAAGCAGCACACTAATGGCAAAATATCTGTACTATTTAGGCGTTCATGCGACAGTGCGAACGCCTCTTGAAATTGTTCGTTTTTTGGGTATTTTTCTTCTCCTTCTTCTCGATGAGACTTATCTAACAAAAAAAAACATAGTTCCAAAGTTCACATAGCCTTCAAACTTAGACCATAACATGCAGTTGTCAATAAATGTATGACATTTAGTTTCAGGTAAAGTTGTGATGTCATGATGACGTCATCAGATATCGAAATACACTAAAATCAAATTTTAATATTTCAAAAAATCATATCTCATGAACCACAAAACATATTTACACAATCTTTGCATCAACTTACAGATCTTGAATTATGTGACATTTCGTACAGAAATGACCCAATCTGACCTCTCCTTCCGGTCGCAACCGGAAGTTTAAGTGAAAAAAATATTCTGAAGCACTTTTATAGGGTCTGTAACCAACACGATATGGTATTTGGGCATGCCTTCCATGGACGAAATTACTATTGACATGTGACCTTTTCAAAAATGTGACTGATGATGTCATCACCTATCACAGTGCCCTCTGGTGGCGGGTTTAGAAAAATAAAAATTTTCTATCTTAAAAACCATTGGAAATTTGAATATATATGTAACTTCTGTGAATAAAGTGATTAGTGACATCTTATCTTTAAAAAAATATGTTTGGTGACGTCATCAAAATTCAGAGCGCCCCCCCTAGCAGCATTTTTAAAAAAGGATTTTTTTCCAATCTCAGATATTGAACCAAAGCAGGTACTAACATTATTTTTTGATGATCATGAGGAAGTTTTATTGTGTCATATATATGACCTTTAAATCACCTGATCTGACCTTTACTTCCGGTCCAAACAGGAAGTTCAATTTCAACACATTCTTAAGCAAAATTGATAGGACTTTCGAATATGAAATTGATATTCTTATAATAAAAGATGATACACCTTTGTAAAATATGATTGACATCATCGATGATAATTTTATTGAACCCGAAGTTTACACGAACACCGTGTGTGTTTGTTCTAACAAACATTTGAGCTCTAGTTTGTATTTATTTCCTAAACAGTGCCAATGACAAGATGGATATAAAAACACAAACACTTGTTAATTCTCAATCAATTACAAAAATAGAAAGACAACACAAATAATCAGATTCTCAAAATCACTATTTATTAAAATAGATAAGGTTTAAAAACTTTAAGTACGAGCAGAATCTGGGCCTGATTTTTTTCATTTTGTGGAAAACAAATAAATAAATGGAGTGGATTTTTTTGGGGTGGGGGTTGGGGGCTATAAAATTGAAGGATTTCAAATGAGAATGGCTGGTGAAATAATGAAATTATACAGTGAGGTCAAGTGGCCTATGAAACCATTTTTAGTAGTATTAAAATGTATTCATTTAATTTATACATGTAGGAATCATGTGATTTACAGAAACCAACCAGTGAAAGTTTCAGGATATCAGTGTGTTACTAATAAGAAGTTGGTGAAAATACATTTGGATGTTTTGTAATCAGACAATCTTACATTGAATTTTCATCTCTGGAAGTCGAAAATTCATTTGGGAAATCAGCATCCCCCTCAGACAGAAATATTTCAAAGGAATGTTTGGTACCATCATACATTTTACACAAAGTAATTCAGTTTTAAGTAAAACTTTGGTCAATTGTTTCTTTTGAGATTATCAAAAGTACATAATTCCTTTATTGTTTTTAGAGTGAACAAGAAATATCGACTAACCTGCCTTGACTCCAATTCTACGATCTTCCTTTATTGTTTTTAGAGTGAACAAGAAATATCGACTAACCTGCCTTGACTCCAATTCTACGATCTTCCTTTATTGTTTTTAGAGTGAACAAGAAATATCGACTAACCTGCCTTGACTCCAATTCTATGATCTTCCTTTATTGTTTTTAGAGTGAACAAGAAATAGGCCTATCGACTAACCTGCCTTGACTCCAATTCTACGATCTTCCTTTATTGTTTTTAGAGTGAACAAGAAATATCGACTAACCTGCCTTGACTCCAATTCTACGATCTTCCTTTATTGTTTTTAGAGTGAACAAGAAATATCGACTAACCTGCCTTGACTCCAATTCTACGATCTTCCTGTATTGTTTTTAGAGTGAACAAGAAATATCGACTAACCTGCCTTGACTCCAATTCTACGATCTTCCTTTGTTTTTAGAGTGAACAAGAAATATCAACTAACCTGCCTTGACTCCAATTCTATGATCTTCCTTTATTGTTTTTAGAGTGAACAAGAAATAGGCCTATCGACTAACCTGCCTTGACTCCAATTCTACGATCTTCCTTTATTGTTTTTAGAGTGAACAAGAAATATCGACTAACCTGCCTTGACTCCAATTCTACGATCTTCCTTTATTGTTTTTAGAGTAAACAAGAAATATCGACTAACCTGCCTTGACTCCAATTCTATGATCTTCCTTTATTGTTTTTAGAGTGAACAAGAAATATTGACTAACCTGCCTTGACTCCAATTCTACGATCTTCCTTTATTGTTTTTAGAGTGAACAAGAAATATCGACTAACCTGCCTTGACTCCAATTCTACGATCTTCCTTTATTGTTTTTAGAGTGAACAAGAAATATCGACTAACCTGCCTTGACTCCAATTCTACGATCTTCCTTTATTGTTTTTAGAGTGAACAAGAAATAGGCCTATCGACTAACCTGCCTTGACTCCAATTCTACGATCTTCCTTTATTGTGTGCACAATTCCCCAAACAACACTTTTTAAATAGTTCTTTCTTGTTCATCAGTTTGCTATATTTTACAGCTCATGACAAAGGAGCAACCTCATTGTAAAGGCATTTTCATTTTTGTTTTTGTTTTAACAACATTCTAAAAGTGTGAGCCAATTAAATACCTAAACCATCATCAGATGGACCTGCACATTTTCTGTCTTATAATTCTTGTTTGAATAAGGATATTTTGTATAAACTTATTTGTGCCTATAATATTCATCTGTCATATCAAATTAATACTGAAATTGATTAATTCCACCAACACCGGGCTGCGGCTGAATTCACACTCCATTGTATCAGTAAACGAATCAATATGGAACTTGACTTTTCTAATGTCAAAATAGGGTATTCAATGAAGTCTTTGAAACAAAAATGAAGAAACAAAGAGGCTCCATTACAGTGTAAGGATTTTGTTCTCTCACAACAGATGTATCACTTACACATTATACAAAGTGAAAACAAGCATAAGATAAATGTCATTTTCTCAACTGCTGGGAAGGTTGAATGTGATATATGCTTCAGAAATATGGAAATTAAAAGGGACAGCTAGTATAACATATAATACTGGCAAAACTGCTTGTACAAGTATGAAAAGTATAAACAGTAGAATCCATAGAAATCCATATTTTGTTACTTTGGAAAAACCAATAACCTTTAATACTACTTAAAATGAAAATTTCCTCATAAAAACCGTCACCTCAAGTTCGATGTGTCATGTGATATGTGTGGGCACAGTTAATGCATGTGCACATGTCAATGCACTTGTAATCATACTCCTGGGAAATTTGATCATAGAAGGTTACACTTGCTCTCAACTCAAGCGGCTAAGGTTGTCTTGCTGTGAAGAACTTCCTAAAAATCCTTGCAAGATGCCAAACTGTGACCATAGATGCTGTGACATAATACCACAGGAGAGTAATTGTTTTTAGATGTATGTTCTGGCCTGTAAAATATCTGTTTGCTTGCAATTATAGAAGTACTTGGGGTACAGGATAGGGACCATTCTAACAATGCACCTTTTTCATCATAAAAGTCACTTAAAATATCTGTAATTAAGTGCATCCAAATCAATTAGAGGTTGTCTTGCTGTGAAGAACTTCCTAAAAATCCTTGCAAGATGTCAAATTGTGACCATAGATGCTGTGACATAATATCACAGGAGAGTAATTGTTTTTAGATGTACGTTCTGGCTTGTAAAATATGTTTGCTTGCAATTATAGAAGTACTTGGGGTACAGGGTAGGGACCATTCTACCTATTGTTTGGTAACAATGTACCTTTTTCATTTAACACATAAAAGTCACTTAAAATATCTGTAATTAAGTGCATCCAAATCAATTAGAGACATGTATGAAAACCAACCTGTGTGTGTTTCAGCTTATTTCATCATGTCCTTAATGATAAAATACTGAAATTGCATTAAGGTTTTTTGTATTCATTCCAACATGGAAACTATATATCTCCAGATGACAAAAATTAATTTGAAAAATAATTTGATAACTGCACTAAAATTACAAGACAGAAAGCTTTCAAGGGATGTTCGATCTCATCATCAACTTCACACACACATAAGTTTTATGTAAACAGTGATTATTTTTATTTTTCAAGAATATCAAGTGTGGATCTTGCACGGATGCACATATAATTAATAAGCGTAAACTGAGGGTGGAGTCAATAAATACAGTACGAATCATTCAATGATGGCTTTGAGTGACCCACATCATCTTCTGTATATTACCACCAGGCATGGAAATACATCTATCTTTGGATGGAATTTTTAAGAATTGTGGTTCGCTTCTCCTCTAATATATCTTTTTAATTTTGAAATGGAATGATCAAACAAAATGAAAATGAAACAATGAAGTAATGATTAATTGATATCAATCAGCCTGCCAGCCAGCCAACCAGCCATCCAATTCACCCAACTGATATATTAAACAAATGATCAATCAATTGATATGATCTGAGACCTGCTCTCACAAAACCAGGACAAAGTCGCCAGAAATACTTGATGGTGTTTGAGTGTTTTTTGAATGTTTGAAGGGTTTTTATCACCTAGTCCCATCCCCAGTTGGTGGTACAGTTGGGTATCACCCACTAGGGATGGGACTACATGTAGGTGATAAAAACTCTTAACACTATGAAAATCTCGCTCGGTTAAAATTTCAATAAACACGGTTAAATTATGGGTACCCTTCATTTTAACCTTAATTTAACCGTGTTAGTATACGGTTAAATCGCCTTTAAAAAATTCCTTTGTATTGTCTCGGTTAAAATGTGGTTAAAACTCGGTACCTGTTCTGAGATCTACTGAGGGCTTGCTCATTAACTCTGCGGTGAGTTAATCCATTGTTGACAGAGATAATCCCCTTACAAAAGGCTCTGCTTGCCCGAGATTTAACAGTCAATGTTTGTTCAACCATGCGCGAAAGAGTATCGTCCACGTTGTGCCCGAGCGCCTGTGCAGCCCGCGGTCCATACGAACTTCGGCTGAATTTCGAAATTGGGGTAGCCGGCTGCGCGCCAGTCAGGATGTGCCTAACGTTAGTGTTACGTTATTTGCCGGCGGCCGGCCATTTTTAGCACCAAAAAAGAAAGAAAAAAAGTCCGTCCCCCGGTTAGGATTGACGTCATGTAGTCAGTCAGCACTGACAACTTTGTCTCTGATCTGAGACTATTTTGTGTGTATGTGTGTGTGTGTGTGTGTGTGTGTAATAAACTCTTTCACGGTATATGCGCTACATGTTTTGTCGGGGGCAATTGTTTATTTCGAACCTTCGTTGCCGTCTGCGACCCAGCGCTTGAACTTCACGCACGGTCGGTCTGTCCAGTATGTGTGAAGTTAATTCGAGCGCTGGGTCGCACGCAGACGGCAACGAGTGTTCGAAATAAACAAATTTGCACCGTCGAACATTGTCATGCCCTCAAAACACTTTTTTGATTCGCGAGTTTCAATTATTACTCAATTTCGCTGGCCAAACCCGCGATTCACAGTAGATACTATCTGAAGATCAGGATCGGCTTGGGGGTTTTAAATTTGTTGGCTACTTGGCTTACCGCCGGGAAAAACCGCGGTTTGCAGTTTTACTGTGAATTTTTTTTAAACAAAGAAAAATAATTACATACTGCTAGATCATTGTCTTTGAAAAACATGGTACATGTATGTGGTTTCAATTCCAGTGCATTTCAATCTTAAAATGACAGTCAAGGGAAAAAAAAATCCCGACCGACCAGCCTTATGAAATACTTTTACATAGAATTAGGCCTGCAGAGTAAACCACTACCGGTACATTTTCCCCAGGCACCTGACTAATGTCAGTACATGTACAGAGTACACTGGCTGGGTGGATGCCGGGTGTTGATCAATATGCTTATTAACTTCATCCTTCATTCCGTCTATCTCTTTCAATACTCTCATAGCCTTGGTTTACGCTTGTTTTCAAACAAAAAGTCATGATATCGCGACAGGAGTTGACATCATGTCTGAAAATTTCAACGTGGTACATGCACAAAATAAATTGTTATGGAGAAAATTGAAAAAAAATAAGAATTATATTCTTTGGAGTAGGTCGCAATCCTATTTTCAGTATTTTGGACCAAAAAATGATTACACTTGTTTTCAACTTAAAACCAAAAGTCATGATATCGCGACAGGAGTTCACATCATGTCTGAAAATTTCAACGTGGTACATGCACAAAATACATTGTTATGGAGAAAATTGAAAAAAATTAAGCATTATACTCTTTGGAGTAGGTGGCAATCCTATTTTCAGTATTTTTGCCCCAAAAATGATTACACTTGTTTTCAACTTAAAAACCAAAAAGTCATGATATCGCGACAGGAGTTCATGATCATGTCTGAAAATTTCAACGTGGTACATGCACAAAATAAATTATTATGGAGAAAATTGAAAAAAATTAAGAATTATACTCTATGGAGTAGGTGAATCCTCATTTTCAGTATTTTTGCCCCAAAATGATTACGCTTTGTTTTCAACCTAAAACCAAAAAGTCATGATATCGCGACAGGAGTTCACATCATGTCTGAAAATTTCAACGTGGTACATGCACACAATAAATTGTTATGGAGAAAATTGAAAAAAATTAAGAATTATACTCTATGGAGTACATGTATGTGGAAATCCTATTTTCAGTATTTTTGCCCCAAAAAAGATTACGCTTTTGTTTTCAACCTAAAAACCAAAAAGTCATGATATCGCGACAGGAGTTCACATCATGTCTGAAAATTTCAACGTGGTACATGCACAAAATAAATTGTTATGGAGAAAATTGAAAAAAATTAAGAATTATACTCTATGGAATAGGTGGCAATCCTATTTTCAGTATTTTTGCCCAAAATGATTACGCTTGTTTTCAACCTAAAACCAAAAAGTCATGATATCGCGACAGGAGTTCACATCATGTCTGAAAATTTCAACGTGGTACATGCACAAAATAAATTGTTATGGAGAAAATTGAAAAAAATAAGAATTATATTCTTGGAGTAGGTCGAATCCTATTTTCAGTATTTTGGACCAAAAAATGATTACACTTGTTTTCAACTTAAAACCAAAAAGTCATGATATCGCGACAGGAGTTCACATCATGTCTGAAAATTTCAACGTGGTACATGCACAAAATACATTGTTATGGAGAAAATTGAAAAATTAAGAATTATACTCTATGGAGTAGGTGGCAATCCTATTTTCAGTATTTTTGCCCCAAAAATGATTACGCTTGTTTTCAACCTAAAAACCAAAAAGTCATGATATCGCGACAGGAGTTCACATCATGTCTGAAAATTTCAACGTGGTACATGCACAAAATAAATTGTTATGGAGAAAATTGAAAAAAAATAAGAATTATATTCTTTGGAGTAGGTCGCAATCCTATTTTCAGTATTTTGGACCAAAAAATGATTACACTTGTTTTCAACTTAAAAACCAAAAAGTCATGATATCGCGACAGGAGTTCACATCATGTCTGAAAATTTCAACGTGGTACATGCACAAAATAAATTATTATGGAGAAAATTGAAAAAAATTAAGAATTATACTCTATGGAGTAGGTGGCAATCCTATTTTCAGTATTTTTGCCCCAAAAATGATTACGCTTGTTTTCAACCTAAAAACCAAAAAGTCATGATATCGCGACAGGAGTTCACATCATGTCTGAAAATTTCAACGTGGTACATGCACAAAATAAATTATTATGGAGAAAATTGAAAAAAATTAAGAATTATACTCTATGGAGTAGGTGGCAATCCTATTTTCAGTATTTTTGCCCCAAAAATGATTACGCTTGTTTTCAACCTAAAAACCAAAAAGTGATGATATCGCGACAGGAGTTCACATCATGTCTGAAAATTTCAACGTGGTACATGCACAAAATAAATTGTTATGGAGAAAATTGAAAAAAATTAAGAATTATACTCTATGGAGTAGGTGGCAATCCTATTTTCAGTATTTTTGCCCCAAAAATGATTACGCTTGTTTTCAACCTAAAAACCAAAAAGTCATGATATCGCGACAGGAGTTCACATCATGTCTGAAAATTTCAACGTGGTACATGCACAAAATAAATTGTTATGGAGAAAAAAAGGTACAAAGCCTTGCACATCTACGAGTTCGAGTGAATCACGCGCATCGCCAGTGTGCCGACAAGGCAAGCTTTTTAACCGGGCCCAACTCAGGCTGATGGTACAGTGGTCAACTCGTTCATCACACTGGCACCCGACTAATGTCAGTACATGTACAATGTACATATACTGAGTACATAATTACACATTGTACATTGCAACCGTACTGGCTGGGTGGATGCCGGGTGTTGATCAATATGCTTAACTTCATCCTTCATTCCGTCTACCTCTTTCAATACTCTCACAGCCTTGGTTTACGCTTGTTTTCAACTTAAAAAAAACAAAAAGTCATGATATCGATGCCTTTGTTCACATTTTGTGAGTAACATGATCCAAATCGCTTAACAAATATTTCTATTGGTTGTATGACAAGGTATGTGTTCTCGTTCGACCAATAAGAAAACGTTTTACGCGCTATAGGCATTGTACACAGCGCGTAACGAATATTTATATTGGTTATTATGATGACGTATTGTTTCGTTGGCCAATAGAACAAATTGTTACGCGCTATGCATAGGGCATTGCACACGTGCTAACTCGTATATACCCTGAGTGCCTTCCAATGGCTGGATCAAATTAGCGCGCGCGCTGGATCTTAGGATGAGAATGTAATTCCAGTTGGACGATAATTTGTTTGGTGACAATCAGTATTTTACACGCAAAGATCTAAATTACAGGTACACGTACATCATCTGACCAAAACATTTAAAGAAAAGTAGGATGCATGATATCTATTTATTTATTTACTTATATTCATAGTTACTTTTTAATAATAATAAAGTGCAGGATTTATACCCGAAATACCGCCACAAATACCGCCGAAATACCGGTTTTCAAAAATAAAACCGCGGTTTTATAAAATCATCCGTTTTTGAGCCCCAGAGCGGGTCAATTTATCCCGACAGTCGAGGCTTACGTTTACTGGTCCTCATCGTATCCTTGTTCTTCGGCAACGATTATTAAAACAACCCATGATAATTAGGAACCCCGATGGATGAATTGTTATTTGTTTGGCCCGCAACATACCTCAGTTCGGTAATCAATGCATTATAATTATTGTCCATTTCCTAATTACACTCTGGAATATGATATATATTATTCTAAACGTATCCCCTTTCCGATGAAAAACAGATTAACAAGTAGGCCTATACCTAAATATACACCTATCACGTACGCCTATCACAGCACGCCAACCCATTCTCAGCACAGACACCTATTCTCATATGGGCAAGGTCAGTGGTATTCTGAGCAAATTGCGTGCATGTCCCCCGTTGTATACCACTACCAGTGTTTTTTAGATTGGAAATTTACAGACACTTCGTAAGTGTTTTTAATCTCTTTATCGCCTCTTGTGTGCAAGTTGTACCGGTACGTGTTATACTCGGTTAAACCACGGTTAAACTTGCATCCTCATTATCACATTGAACAAAGGTTTACAGTTATGAATAACAAAGGAAATCCTGGCCGGAAACCACTCGGTTAAAACGCGGTGAGAATGCGGTTGAATAGCCAGCTGAAATCAAAGGGTTAAACATGGGTTAAAACACGGTTAAAAAAACATTTAACCGAGTCTCTTTATATTTTAACCGAGGGGATTTTCATAGTGTAAAACACCCTGAAAATTAATAAACCATCAAGTACTTTGTCCTTATTTTGTGGGATCAATTGATGAGCAATAGATTAAACAATCAATTCAACTAAACAATAATCTAATGGATGTCTTTTGAAATATGTACTACTAAATTAAGTTCAAACTGAAAGTAAGCTCATAGTTATTGGCCTTACGTTTCGAACCTAGCAGGTTCTTTCTCAAAGGTAACCTGCTACGTGTAGGTTTGAAACTTAAGGCCAGTAACTACTATTTTGCATTTATACTACAGGTCCTTTAGGTTGGTAAGCAGTTTGCAACAGCTAATTCTCTATTTACAGGGTTGCGATTTGAAAAATGGGTAGCGGACCCGGGTCTCCCTTTGGTCTAGAGGACAAAAACCCCTGAACCTCCTGGATATTTTTTGTCCTTGGTGGCTATGGGAGATTGCAAAAAATCCTGAGAAATCACAGGACTGTATTTATTTGAAAGTAAGATCAACGTTTGCAGAAAGTTTCTATGTTACAGTACGTTACAGTGTGTTACAGTACCACAAAACATTCAGAATTTGTGTTTGTAAAATTGAGTCTTCAAAATCTCTTATGTGCATCTCCTACATCACACTAGATCAGAACAAATAAATTTCCCATACTTGATCCTCAGCTGCATTTAAATGATCCTAGAACTATCCTAAGAACGTGTCAATTGAATAAATCAAATGGCAATCACGTTGCCTCAAAAGCATTTGTGAAAACATTCTTTGGGGCAATGAGACTCAACACGCATCGTCTTTAAAGGAAATGTGCATGTACTTGTACAGCATTGGTAATGCTGGCAAAACTGCATCTATAGGTATGCTTACTCTCTTTGAATCAAGATATACATTGAAGGGAAGGTACAGCATTGGTAATGTTGGCAAAACTGCATCTATGAGTATGCTTACTCTCTTTGAATCAAGATATACATATGAAGGGAAGGTACAACATTGGTAATGTTGGCAAAACTGCATCTATGGGTATGCTTACTCTCTTTGAATCAAGATATACATTGAAGGGAAGGTACAACATTGGTAATGTTGGCAAAACTGCATCTATGGGTATGCTTACTCTCTTTGAATCAAGATATACATTGAAGGGAAGGTACAACATTGGTAATGTTGGCAAAACTGCATCTATGGGTATGCTACCTCTCTTTGAATCAAGATATACATTGAAGGGAAGGTACAGCATTGGTAATGCTGGCAAAACTGCATCTATGGGTATGCTTACTCTCTTTGAATCAAGATATACATTGAAGGGAAGGTACAGCATTGGTAATGCTGGCAAAACTGCATCTATGGGTATGCTTACTCTCTTTGAATCAAGATATACATTGAAGGGAAGGTACAGCATTGGTAATGCTGGCAAAACTGCATCTATGGGTATGCTTACTCTCTTTGAAACAAGATATACATTGAAGGGAAGGTACAGCATTGGTAATGCTGGCAAAACTGCATCTATGGGTATGCTTACTCTCTTTGAATCAAGATATACATTGAAGGGAAGGTACAGCATTGGTAATGCTGGCAAAACTGCATCTATGGGTATGCTTACTCTCTTTGAATCAAGATATACATTGAAGGGAAGGTACAGCATTGGTAATGCTGGCAAAACTGCATCTATGGGTATGCTTACTCTCTTTGAATCAAGATATACATTGAAGGGAAGGTACAGCATTGGTAATGCTGGCAAAACTGCATCTATGGGTATGCTTAGGCCTACTCTCTTTGAATCAAGATATACATTGAAGGGAAGGTACAGCATTGGTAATGTTGGCAAAACTGCATCTATGGGTATGCTTACTCTCTTTGAATCAAGATGTACATTGAAGGGAAGGTACAGCATTGGTAATGTTGGCAAAACTGCATCTATGGGTATGCTTACTTTCTCTGAATGAAGATCTGCATTAGACAATCATTCTGTTACAGTTTCAGCTCAATATTGAGTCTAAGTCACGAGAAAAGCGGGAACAAAATTCATAATTTTCACAGAAGATACAAGGAGCAAAAAGTTGCCATCAGAATTGTTTTTGTATATACATGTATGTGCATAATTGTTTGTGCATTCTTTGAACTGATTTTTCAAGATAATTGGTGCCTTTACCAACTTCACATCAAGTTAGCTTTCACATAATTATTCTGTATAATTTTGTAATCATGTAATTTCCAAGGTTGTATCTTTCCTTTAAGATTGGATAAAACACGTGTAGCATTTTAATGACAAAGGCACAAAACTTGCAACTCCCTTGGAGCAGCTGATAGTAATTATTTCATTATTGGAAAGCCAGAGGGTCACATGGCCAACTACATTCAATGATCATGATGATTTGAATGGCATGACAAGTCGTGTTTATTAGATGTTCTCAACACAAGAGATAGGATGACAACATTTTGATATTGGAGTTGGAAGACTGCCCATGATGTCAATCTTGTGCAGACTGTGAGTCTAGGTCATGACGTGTAAGACTTACTAGCACAGGAGTTGTGGGTTTCAGTTTGTGTGCTATTTCGATTTGATTTAATTGAGACTGGATAACATACAAAGCTATTTAATGTCATGCTAAATGTCCTAATGCCATATTGTACTGTACAACCACAATTAAATTATGGATGATACAAGTATGAAGACCTTCACTCAAAGCTATACTATAACATAAGTGAATTCAGTTATAGAAAAGATGCAATTATATTAGAAATAGTAAAACTTTCTGCCATCCAAGCATGCAATGAAATGCACAGCCAAGGTACATAAGTCAAATGCTTCAGCTACCTGCTTCATCAATATTTATTGGAAATTTACCATGCTTCTGGAAATGTGTAAATTTAAATTTGTTTTCTTTTCCTCGAATTAAAAAGCAATCTTCTGTTGAAAAAGATAAATGCTGGTAATAAAAAAAGAGACGAGACAAAAGATCTTTAAACAAGTTTTTTAAAGCAAAGCTTTATCCTGCATTACATGTCACCAGAAGTCTATTACATCATGTACACTAAGTGGGCCAGTTGTGTAATAACCTTGTCTGGTTTGGTTTGCTTTGGTTAGTTCACGGCATATCTCCGAGAACAATGAATTTGGGCCAATGTTTTGTTCCACAGACTGCGCACAATGCCTCAAAATAGAGCGGTGCATCGTGTTTGCCTGCTGGCATGCAAGAGAAGTACTTAACACATGCTCGTTTAAATCGTACTGCTCTGAAAACCCGCCATTAAACATGCACGCATGTATTGTACATGTAAGTGTGCCACATTTTACTGACGTAAGTCCTATCTAGTTCAGATTGCAATTATTTTTCTTGAACTACATGCAGCAAGCTGTGTCAAGCGCATATACCTAATGGCAGGGAAGACAAATTATCACCGTTGTGTGTGCGCGCATTTTAGAGAACAATGCCGTGGACTGGGCAGGGCTTCTGATGTCACTAAAAAGAAAATACTTTAAATCTACATAACTTTGGCCCCAATAATACACTTTTGACACACTCACTGAAGGTGATTTGTATAAAAGCATACATGTACCTATATTATTATCCTTCTGAATTACCATTTTTCTGTATTTCCTTACCGCACTAATATTCCACTCTGTTATTTACGTACCCCATTCCAAAATGTCACTGCAATGTAATGGATACAATTCTCCTTCCATAGCTGATGAGGATGAATACCATTTTACAATGTGTGTACTGATTTAGCACTCTAAACTGATATGCTTTCATTAGGCCCAAAAAAAAGTCTCCAGTTTCTGGTCTCCGCGTGTCGCCTCAGACCCGCACGTCAGCATTTTTAATTTTTTTTGCTATGAAACGATGTCCAATTGTAGCCAATATTGCTGGATCGATTGGAATTCTGCCGTGCCGTGCTTTAAACAACTTTTTCAAATAGGGGTACATGTATGAACATTTGCCTGATTTGTGAGGCCTCTCTTAGCCAACATACTTTTTGTATATAAAATGTGAAATTTGGTCCCCGCGTATACACAATGTACATGTATCACGTATTTCCCTTTTGGCAAAAAAAAGATGGCCAAAAAACAAAACAAAAAGTGTGTCGATTTTGAAGCCGTCCGATGACCAGAAACCAGAGACTTTTTTTTGTGGCCTTACTATGGTGAAGAAATTGCCGTTTCACATTGTTGGCTCTGCATGTACATGTATGTAAGCTATATAGCTCTTTGCATAATTGTGAGAAGTTTATTTAGTACAAGGAAAGATGTTGACTTTTGCAGCAGGTGAGATAACACATTTTATGTAGTTTGTCTCTTCTCTTTTGTTCATCACAGGATAGCACTGTCTTCAAGAAGAGTGTGTAGTTCTAAGAAGCAACATATGGGCTAGGTATTCCCCATCCCCCGTCCAATCATACAGTACATATATTATTCTGAACATGCTACTATATACCAATTTCACAAAAGAGTTAAATTAAAGAAGAATTGTGTTTTTCATTATTTTAACACTTTCTGGAAGATTTGCTTTCATCAGTACATTGATAATTTCCTATTAGAAAGGAAAACAAATACTTTGAAATGAAACATTTAAAAATATACATGAAGTTGTCAGAAGCTCAATTTAACAGTAAAAAAAAAACACCCAAATGAATTTATGACAAGACCCACTGTAATTATGTTGGGATTAATTTAACCGTGCTTCTCATGGTTATTTTGAGAAAAGTAGCATTTCCCCCCCCTTTTCTCAAGTAAAATAGCAGTGATATGATGATAAACATGGTTGATACATCTTTGATTTAGGTAAGGAGCAACCAAGCCCTCGTACTTTTAACGAAACAGCAGAGTTGGGCCACACGAATTACAAGTTACTATATCTGTTCTCTTCAGGATCAGATGAATTATTTCATGAATGTATACTGTATCTTGATAGAAACAGTTATGCCAACATGACCAAAGTTGTACCTTCGTTTTTTACAAATCAATGGAAATAGATTAAGACAGGGGTGTGATTTGACAAAATTATCAAATCTTGAAGCTAGAGAAGCTGGCCTGGGTCTCCCTTTGGTCTGTTTAATTTTGGAGGATGTACATGTACAGACTCTCGACGTACGTCCCCACAAAAAAAATCAGAGGCTACTTCTTTCTTTCCTTGGTGGCTGATTTTCTTCTTTCATGAAAATTTTGAGGCAAAGGGAGATTTATAAAATCCTGAAATTAGGAAAAATCCTGAGAAATCACAGGCCTGTTAAAATGATAACTTTCAAGGCTATGCTCTACAGGAAAACACGAATAATAATCATATATGTATTCTTCTGTTATGACCCATCCTGGATATGTCACATAACCTAAATAACCTCAGATGTCCTAGAAGTTGTTGTGGCCAGCTGGGACATATCTAGGGCAGAAAAACATAGTGGGGCATACTTAAAAACAAGTTAGCAAATATTAATAGACCCCCAAAATGCAACATGACAACATGTATGTATGTAGTATGGTATACACATGTGCTGAGAAAAACACTTGACCCAAAATGTGCACGTTCTGCCACTCATTCTGCAACAACTTCACTCCCACTTAATATCAAACTGTGGCCACTTCACTAAAGCCTCCTGGATCCAACTGTGATTAGATCACAACAAACTGTCAAGGTTTCCGTCTCCCAAAAGAAAACCAAATTAAATCAGAATTTTTTTCTCTGCTTTTTTTTTTTTTAATCACTCTTGTGCTGCATATTAATTTGTCAATCAGGGTTAAGAACTGACATTTGAAATAAAGTGGGTTGAGTAATTGCAAGCTCTTATGTGCAAAAGCCTACTAGGGCACTACAAGATCTGACCCATTGAGTGATAGCATGAACTGATGAAGAATCCTGAACCAGTGTCGTACCCAAGATTCACATTCTCATCACTCGCCCAGTGGCAGATCCTGGGAACATAAGGGGTTGTTTCCATGCAATTTTTAAAGTGACAATTAATGCTGTGGAAAAACTTTCATGACCAAATACTATTCTGTGGAGTGCCATGGTCGAGTGGTTTAGTGCCATGGTCAAGTGGTTTAGTGCATCGGATTTGTGTTCTGATGGCTGAGTCGTCAGAATGTGGGTTCGAATCCCAACCGCGACCATGGTGCTTGTGTCCTTGAGCAAGACACTTTACCATAGTAATTGCTTCTCTCCACCCAGGGGTAAATGGGTACCTGTGAGGGCAGAGTTGGTTGTTGTGTTTGATTAGCCCTATATGTGCTGTAATGGCAGCAATTGAGCTGTAATGGCAGCAATTGAGCTGTATACTCCCCAGGGAGCTGAGATGGTTTCAGGAATGATTTATGAGCCTAACGAGCAGGGGTAATAATATAATGCGCCTTGAGCACCAGTTTGGTGGATACGTGCGCTATATAAGCGCTATATTATTGCTGCATGCATATTGCATCTCAATCTAGCTAGCAATCAACGTTCACATTTCCCCATACATTAATTGTGTAGAACTTGTGACATTGACAGACAATAACCAGGAAGGTATGTATGTAGGGCAAGTTTTGTTGTGTTTGCATCGAAAAGTGGGGGGGATGATATTGAAATTTGTGTGCAAAATGTACAACAAAGTACTGCAAGTGCACAACCAATCAGAATCTCACAGCTATAATAAAGATGATGCCCAAACAGCGATTGAAAAAACAAAAAATACAAATTTTCACCCTTTTACTTATTTTTCATGAATTATTTGCTAATTACGATTATTTTTTTAACACATACAACTCCTAAATTCAAACTGGACATTATTTCCAGACAAAATTATTTCTTATGTGTAAATACATCTATATGTGATGGTTTATTTTTTAACCATAGGGCCTACACTGCTTTCTGTTCATTCAATTGTGTTTATTCTAATTAGGCTAGTGCCTTCAGCGATATTTCGCTGGCTTCTACCTTCATGATATTCTTTACCAAAGACTGATCTATACGCACACTTCATACACAGGAATATAACTATTGCTGAAACCAAAGAACGTGTCACCATTACCATCTTCCAATGTCTAGGGCCAATAAAGGGCTGTTTTCCTCTGCACTAATTAAAACTTTGCATCACTGCTTGCAAATTCCTTTTAAAATGACCTAAAATATACTGGCATAATCTAATGATGGACACTAATTTTTGCAACTTTAAAGGAAATAACACAAATTTTCAGGTGAAAAAAATACATATATAAAGAAACATGCATACATAATTCTGTTTGCAATCCAGGTCAAAAGTAATTAAAAGTAAACAAATTAGATTCTTGGTTTTGACTGAAATTTCATGCTGCATATAATATGCAGTCTATGTGTACAGTATCCGTAGAGTATCCTTAAAATACCTCACCTGTGGTTATATTGCATCCTTCCTCCATGGACCATCGTTATTGATCTAGAGCAAGGATTGTTGATACCAGTGGCCAGGATGGGGGCACCATGGGGAGTGTCACATACAGTTTTTCTTAGAATATTTTCAGTGGGGGAATCTGGGGGGAACAGCTTTCCTACACATGTATAGGTGACTTTTCACTTTCAATCAAATAAACTTCAAATTCATATTTTGAACAAGGCAAAAAACTATTAAGGGAGCTACAAAAATGCTTATTATTGAGCCTTTAAACAATTATCATTCAGGTAACTTTGTTAATCTGTGGCAATTTAGAAATTCAGACGTCAGAATCGGTAAATAAAAGCATTATTTCAAATGCACTTGATTCTGATTAACAGCTGCGCTGGCCAATCAGAGGACTGCACATGCCCTTGGCCGTTATACGTACAATAAATTGTGTGGTCACATACAAGCTAAGGATTAAAACAGTAAGCCAGCATTTTATTCATTTGAGTTTTTCATTTATTTGTACTGATCCTTGATGGATTTTTCTGTTCAATGTCTCAAAAGAAAGCTTGTAACTTCCTTTACCCCAGAAAAATAGCAATTCAACATTTACATCTATTTTTTACCGTCAATTCGACCCAAACACTGGAAATATACATGTACCTTTCAAATAATTTCTTAGAATGATTGAAACGTGTACCAAACTTTCACCAAGTAAGTTAATCTGGATGGCAGTTATTTTCATCTGATTGACTTACATATATACATGTACATGTAATAGTTGTGCATTTAAGCATTCCAATTGCATAACACTAATTACATCTACATGCAGGCACTCAGACTTTGGTGGAAAAACAGTTTTATTAGGCCTACTTCTTTATGCAATAACTATTGTTACCATGTTTACCTACTTTTTTACTAATCTTTTTAGCTTTTGTCCAATACAAATATTGGCATAATGTCATATTCAGTCAAATGGTAGCTTCTTTGAAGCACACAGCAGAATAGCACAAATACTAAGGATATTTATTCCTTTGTATCTTTCTTCACATCATGACAAAAGACAAATACGCTGAAACAGCATGGAATGATATTCAGCAAGCTTTTATTAGATTTCCATTATCCTCCGTTTCCTAAGAAACCAATGTCTTCCGAGACAATTTGCATTTCTTGAAAAACTCGCATCCTACATACTGTATAGAGAAGGTTCGTGTTGCCATGAAAACTAAGGGAGACCAACAACAACTGATGCAATTGTAAGATTCAAAGAAGTAAATACAATGTAAGTGATTGCGAAGGTATTCTTTTGACATGCATGGAAATTATTAAGCAGCATTCAAGGTTTTTCCAAATTATGGAAATGCCATAGATTGTTGTTTTTGGAGGTTTATACATGAAATTCTTCTTCTTCTTCTTCTTCTTCTTCTTCTTCTTCTTCTTCTTCTTCTTCTTCTTCTTCTTCTTCTTCTTCTTCTTCTTCTTCTTCTTCTTCTTCTTCTTCTTCTTCTTCTTCTTCTTCTTCTTCTTCTTCTTCTTCTTCTTCTTCTTCTTCTTCTTCTTCTTCTTCTTCTTCTTCTTCTTCTTCTTCTTCTTCTTCTTCTTCTTCTTCTTCTTCTTCAATATTTCAAAAAATCATATCTCATGAACCACAAAAGATATTTTCACAATCTTTGCATCATCTTAAAGACCTTGAACTATGTCACATTTCGTACACATACATGACCCTAATCTGACCTCTCCTTCCAGTCGAAACCGGAAGTTTAATTAGTGAACAACTATTCAGAATCACTATACAGCCAAAACATAGTTGCGGAGTTCAAAGAACCTTAAAACTTAACACATAGTTAGACCTTAACATATAGTTCCAGGTAACGTTGTGACATCATGGTGAGGTCATCTAATGAATTATTACGTAATTAATTATAATTAAAACAATATATTTTATATCTAGTGAACCACAATAGATAATTTCTTGATTCCTTCATAATCACACAGAACATGGATGACTCGACATTTGATACAAATATATGACCCTATTGACCCTTACTTCCAGTCCAAACTGGAAGTTCAAGTTTAAAAAGCTCTTTATAAATTGATGCAAATCTGAAAGGGTATTCGAAAAAGCATTCTGGGTTTATATGTTAAGTGGGATCTGCTCTTTTCAAAAATATATTTGGTGACGTCATCGCTTTTAACAGCGCCCTCTAGCGGCAGGTTTAAAAAAGTCACTTTTTGCTATCTTGAGAAAACATTAGACAGAATTTTACCAAATTTGGCACAATTGACACCCATATTATGAGAAAAAAGTATGAATGACATCACATGATTGAACCGGAACTTACGGTTGGAAGAATTTAAAATTATATGGGATGACTGAACCGGAAGTTAATGTATTCATTATAGCATATTATATGTTATTTTAATTACCGGTATATATTATGAAAACTCATATCTCCTGAAAGTCACTCTTGTCTTTTAACAATTTTAGGTGATGACGTCAACACATATGATGCACACTCGAACACCCTGAGTATGTTTTCTACAAACTCAATACCTCTAGTTGTTTTTGGTTTTCTACATTTTTTTAATTATGGAATTGGAATTACATTGGAATTTGGTCAAGTATTTTCATTTAAAACTTCTATTTTTCAAGAAATATATATCCAAAAATTAAAGAGACAATATCATCATGAATCGGAGTACTAGTTTTAGTGGGGGGGGGGGGGGTGAAAGAAACCCAGGGGAGGGGGACACATAAGGAGAGGGACACCCAGGGGATGGGGGACAACACAGAGGAGGTTGATAAATAACCCAAGAGGGACATGTTCCCCTAAAAGTTATACATAAATACATAGTTTTGTTTTACAAATTGAGATCTGCTTATTCACCTCTGTGTCAACTACTCAAACAATAGCTTCTATAGCTGGCTCTCAATTTCCATAACAGTCCTTTGCATTACAGCCTGTAGATATCTTTCAAATTTGTATTCTATTACCGGTTGCAAACATAACTGTACATTCATGTAGATATGGGCACGTCTGTTCCCCCCTTTTTTAAGGCTGTATTTTTTCTACTTTTTAAAATATTTTTTCTAAAAAATCACTGAAACCCCCATGAACCCCCACTCCCTTTCTCACTTAATTTATCTAAATTGTTCTCTCAACCTGAAACAAATATATTGATACACCTACCATTATATCTAGTAATAGTTGATGCAATCAGTGATTGACAATATCACTTCTCAGGATACTCCTACAATTGAGATGGGTGTCTCTATCAGGAATCTGTTCAGCTTGTTTGCAGATCCTGTATTTGAAGAAAAGACAAATGGTAATTCAATGTGACAGTTGTAGACGGGTATCTTATTAACCCTCCTACTTTTGGTACCTTTTTCATACAAGTTGATGCACCATTGGAAACCAATCGGCTATGGAAACACACCAAGGTGTAGTGTATCGACCATTCAAAAACATTTGAATGGATTTGAATGGTAGTAAAATTTGCTAGCCAACGCTGTTCAAATGGTATCGCCATATGTGTACAAAACCAATGGGCATTTTTGAAAGTGGAAATTTTGAATGGTTTCATGAGGGTTAAAGTGATGTACACAATTTCTGTTTTACTGCTAGAAATCTCAAAGAAAAAAAACTCTTAAAGAGCCAATATCCTCACAGACAGAGCAGACTTTCAATGGTGTCCTAGTTTAAGATGAACACAGTGACTGAAATTCACTGGCTCATTTACATGTACATATATGCAGCAGCAACGGTAATATGACCTTTATCATGTGGGGGTGTTATTTTCAGTCACTGAGTTAATCTTAAAACTTGCACTCTGATTCCATGCCCTGTTGATCGTGACGATATTGTCCATTTAATAAATGATCACAGTTTTACACAAATGTTACCTGGTGTCAAGTTGATGATGGTATCAAACATCCTTTGAAATATTTCTGTCTCAGGTGCTAAATAGTAATATTAGTGAAATAATTTCAAATTTATACAGCTTGATGTTATAAAGTATAAAACTGAACAAACTTTTAAATTTTAGCAAATAAAACCACACAAAACATTGCAGGTGTCTGTATGGGTACACTATGCATACTTGCAGATATTTTGCAATTTGTTTTGAAGCTACATGTATTACCCAATTGATGTTAACAAAACTACTTTTAAAAGTACATGTAGGCCTATTATTACTTTCTTTGAATTAATATACATTCAACAACCAACGTGTGTCGTTATCGAGAAAAATGCATCCAGATTTTGTCATATTTATTTTAATGTTGAATGCCTGTCTACAGAAAACAAATATAGTGAACAGCAAAAGAAACGCAAGTCCGAGGACAGCAAAAGAAACGCAAGTCCGAGGTCTTGTCAAGTTTTCAAACAGAAGACAAACCATTTTGATTCTAATCACTCATTTAATGAAAAATGCTTTCAATTTGTGAGCAAAGTGAATGTTGAATGTGAAAATCTTGCAATGCAATTTCAACAGTCACTTTCAGCTCACAAATTCAAAGCATTTTTCATTAAATGAGTGATTAGAATCAAAATGGTTTGTCTTCTGTTTGAAAACTTGACAAGACCTCGGACTTGCGTTTCTTTTGCTGTCCTCGGACTTGCGTTTCTTTTGCTGTTCAGTATATTTCAATTGGTAAAGTGTTGAAATTATTTAACTACAATTAAAGCACCTCAGACAGAAATATTTCAAGGGATGTTTGATACCATCATCATAACTTCACACAAAGGAAGTTTTCTACTTCCATGGTTTAATGTAAAACATGGTTTAATCATTTTTGAAAGATATACCAATAGCTCCTGCAATACTTAGTAATTCAATGAAAGGGTTCTAACAGCTACAACCATACAAAACACTTGTCTAGAAGGCCTGACACACAAAGCCAGTTCATGCTGCAGGTAGAAGATCCTTAAACACTGATCAAAAAACAATCCTCGGGCTATTCTCGGTGTGATGAAAGATGTTCACAGCCAAAGGCTGTAATGCTTCTAATAGCTGGTTGCAACTGGCAGCCAGTCATCGATCCACAGTGTTTGATGTCCGAAGTGAATTTATGAGAAGAAATCAATGGGCGAAAAAAAAACATGCACCTGATCTAGAATATGCACTTATAAATTCACATGGTACCTGTACATTTGTCTTCTGTTTCAATTAGGTTAATGACAAGCCATTCCATTCCAAAATGGCTTAAATTTATTTGACGTACCGGTATGTGAGCACAAAAAACAGTGAAGATTATTATAACTTTATGGAATTTTGGCCATAAATGCAGTTTTGTTCTTCTGACTACTGGATTGTCAGACACATCAGTTGAAACGTTTAATCATGTTGATCTGACTATTAAACCTTCAAAGAAAGGGCCGACAATCATTTACTTTTTAAATTTAAGGTAAGGTATAAGATTGGTCATTAAAAAAAATAATGATGTTGTCAATCTTCCCTAGAAATTTTTGTGTGTGAAATGCCACAGGCTAACTTTTAAGATAAGCAAAATAAATTCCCAATGTGAGAATGGGTATTTGATTGTTGTGATCTTGTATCTCTGATAGTTTAGATATTCTGGTTGATTGAGAACTGTTCATGTGGGTAAGTTTCCCCCGTCTTTTACCATTATTTAAAGACACATTTTTGGTAAAATGTCTAATGCATCCATTCTTATTTTAATAAGGCAGAAATATTTCAAGGGATGTTTGATACCGGCATCACCAAGTAAGTTTTACATGTATGTAAAACTGTGATCATTTAACCAGTTCGCGTCGGGAATAAAAAAGTTTTTCTGGGCCCATGTGCAGGTTTCTTTTTCCCACACACACGTTAATGGAAGCTTCCACAGCGTGTGGCCACGTCTTCCGAGCATATCACCGTACACGCGTGGCTCAATCGAGCATGCATACAAATATATCGGAGCTTCCTATGGCGTGTTTAGACGCTCTCCGATCTGTGGTGCAAAAAAAAATTGCGTGTATACACGGCCTCCGACGCGAACTGGTTAAGGAAGTTGCTTTTGTTTAAAAAGAACAGTTGAAACTGTAACTTTTAAAGGGACATTATTGTCACAATCAACAGTGCATGGAATCGGACTGCTACTTTTAGATTAACTCAGTGACTGAAAATAATACCCTATATGATAAGGTTATATTACCGTTGCTGCTGCATAAATGAGCCAGTAAATTTCAGTCACTGTGTTTACCTTAAACTAGGACACCGATTCCATGCCCTGTTGAAAGTCTGCTCTGATTGTGAAAATATAGTCCCTTTAAATAAGCACATAATGTGACAGCTGCTCTGTCTAGCTATCACGTAATTTGATCCAAGCATAGTGTAAAAGTTGTAAATAGTCATATGTGTGCTAGCCAAATTTGTATCCTCACACATGCATTCACACTTAAATGCGAACACTCTCCATCCATTGAAACTTTTCTTCTTTTCTTTTTCAAACAAAAATATCAAAATGTTGATACTTTGACTATACAAAATCAGGAAGGCATATATTTATGAATGGGAATGAAATCTTGACACTTGGTATTTACTGAAGGAAGAAAGACCTCTGGGGTTGTAGCTCCATGTACATGTACATGCAAAAAAGGAACTCGCCCTCATCAAACTTTTATTTTCTTATTATGGCTGCTCCATTAAATACACATTAAATACACATTAAATACACATGAGGTGTCGTGGCCGAGCGGTCTAGCTTACCGGATTCAAGTTCTGGTGTTAGCAACAGAATGTGGGTTCGAATCACGGCCATGACACTTGTGTCCTTGAGCAAGACACTTAATCATAATTGCTTCTCTCCACCCAGGGGTTAAATGGGTACCTGTGAAGGCAGAGTTGGTTTGCTCTATATGCGCTAGAAATGGCAGCAATTGAGCTGTATACTCCCCAGGGAGCTGAGATGGTTTCAGGAATGATTTATGAGCCTTATGAGCCTTATGAGCAGGGATAATAATATAATGCGCCTTGAGCACCACTTAGTTGGTGGATACGTGCGCTATATAAATCCACACATTATTATTATTATTATTATCACTGAAAATATTGCTGTGTAGTCATTTACTTATATATGACATAAAACACAATAAAGGGGGCCACTTTCCTATCGTCACATTAGCAGTTTTTCTAATGGTTGTAATTTTTTTTAAATATCTGAAACCACCCAAAAAGAATTTCAACATTTGAATAGACATGCATGCTTATCCTAAAGATAATTTGAGTTAATTATTACTATTATTTTTTTAATTGCCCTAAAATTTCCATCAACAAATGGACGGAAAAGTGAGGTAACTTTTTCCATCCAATTTTCATGGAAATTTGAGGGTAAAAAAAATTAATTAAAAACTTTAAAAATAAAATAAATCAACTCAAGTTAGTTCTAGTATAAGCCTGCATGTCCATTCACATGTTGAAACACTTTTTGGTCGGTTTCAGGTACTTAAAAATAAGTAACAACCATTGCAAAAACTGCTAATGTGACGGATGCAAAGTGGCCCCCTTTATTGTGTTTTATGTCATATGCACCATATTTAATGTCCAATTTGTATCCATTGTACATGTATGTTCATTGTATCCCAGGGAATACATTGTATGCTCAAATGTGCACGTATACATGATCCGCTCCTGTCAATAAAGATGATTTCCCTTACTAAATCAAGCATTAGAAGTACATGTAGCATCTGTTACCTTATAGAACCAATTTACTCACTATATGTGTCCTGTAATTGCTTTTGAAGACCTATTGCACACAACCTGTGGACACCCACACACATAGTTTCTACAGTAGGCAGACATATGCCAATTACAATATGTCCAGGTTGATATTAGTTTGTCTTCTTACATAGTATTTACAGTGGAAATAATCATACAAAACTTAAATCTGTCTCATGTATATGATTGTAAGATAAGTACATATAAAAAAAACATTAGCAACAAATAAGACCAGAAAGTTTGACTTTTAGCTATTCCGCAAGCATTTTCATAAAGGTTATAAGGTTCCGCATGATGGTCCACAATTGTCAGTATTTTTGAGGTAGAACAAAGAGAGTCACAAACTTTTCATGTTGATAATTCCATGTTTATTTCTTTAAATTTCATGATGGTACATGTAGCATTTGAAAATAATGAAATTATATGGCCCAGTGGAATAAAATGTGTAAATTAGGATTCAGATTAAAAAATTAGTATTCAGTGCAGTCTTGGTACATTAATTTCGACTAGACCTCCGGACTACTAGGAGAGGGGTTTTGACTAGTCCTCTACAGTTTTAACTGGCATTTGGCCAACAGACCACTGGCAAATTCAATTCCTGATAAGCTATGCATGGGATTTGATATTTTTCATTTACTGCGTTCACATGATTCTACCACAAATTTATTTCAAATATCAATTAGTTTGAATCAGTCAGAGATATCTCTGATATATCTCAAAATGATAAACAAGTTTATTAATTAATTGCTGGAGGGAGTTACCCAGTGAAGTGATTACTTTCCAAATGTTTAAAGCAAACCTCATAAGAAAGTGTCCATTTACGTGTATGCCCAAAGGCTTTTATGGAGATATACCAATTGAAGGTTAACCTCATTAAAGTTCACTTCACTGGCCGCAAGATAATTCTTTAATGCTATCTTCTGCCATAAACAGCCCTGACCTTCCCCAAAAACTAGTATTAAAAAGTAAAATGTTATATTTTAGTCATAGTAAATTGAATAGTGTAGGGCCTACAGTATATACATGTACAGTTAGGCCTCAAAAGCAGAAATTCATTATTCCGCACACGGTGCTTCAACAACAAATACTTATACGCAACAACAAAAAGCACCAGTGCTTGTTAGTTCAATGAAGACAAAACACAAATACAAAACTGAGCAAAGAACTGATTTAAAAATGCAACAAAAGAAGATATCCCATAGCTCCCAGAGTCCGGCATTCTCCTGAAGACGATCACAATTGTAACCACCAGTTATTTTCAGAACTAATTACTACTCAACTGACAATTTCACATGGTGTTACCGCAAACAGTCTTTACCTTTTCACCATGCAAAGCTACAAATATTAAAAGAAAATATCAAATGTGAGCAAAATACGTGTGAACATTGGACAGTGTTGAGAAACTTATTGTTACTAGAGACCACAGCTTACAGTAAAGAATTATGTGATTATTAAACAGAAAGCCTTCGATCCAGCTGTCCCATTTGTCCATACTTTTGCACATCAGAGGTAATAAAACATTTTTAACCATTGCAATCGTTGCCGTAGGTATTAGACATTACAAAAACAAATGTATGAACATATCTTCCTGCCAATGTTGAGGTTCTCTCTGTCCCACTTAGCAGCCTCCAGGCCCATGAAGATCACTCTTAATGCCAACTCACTTCTCATGCTTCAATGTCTTAATTCCAATTCACAAACCTAGGAGCTAGCCTCTCATGAGTATTACTGTTTGCAGGCAGGTATTCTTCTGTATCTGTCTTATATTCTCTTCCTTTCAATTAAGCACGGACGGTCAAGGTCAGGAGAAAAACACTTATTTTGATTTAAAATTATATTTCTCTCTCTCTCTTTGCTGATCCAATTGAAATTCCATCCGAAATAGATGGAATAAAGTAATTGTGATATTATTTATCTCATGTTATATTTGTACACCACTTTAACAATAATGCATAAATTCCTAAAACAGTTTTAAGACAATCTGTCTGGACGAAACGTGATCATGAGAGGGTGTATTAACGGCCAGTAAAAACCAGCTGCCTAGATGCATTATCAATGATTATTAACCGATCATCAACTTCGGCAAGTACATGTATGCGCACCAACCGCCAGCTGTTATATAAGGCGCACAAAGCAGAATTGAACCAAGTTGTAGAAGATTGTATTTGTGTCATGCAGACACATATCGTACTGGCTAAGTGGAATTTCTTCCACCCTCTAATTTGGATTCAATAGAAATTTCAACAACAAAAATTGTGATTGATGTTTATTAATGTAGGAGAACTACATGTACATGTAAATAGCCGACAAGACAAAACGTACCAGACAGGACACTAAATACAGATCTGTACTTACGGGTGCTTCCACTGTACTTGTATTGTGAACAGTGCCTGATCTGATGAAGTGATACAGTCAATAAGTATGTCAACTTCTTGTAAATGGAGCTCCAACCAAATAAATTACCAAATTCAGAGAACTCCAACCAAACACATCAACAAATTCAGAGAACTTGATGCACACACATGGGATCTTCACTCTGTGCACGTTATGTATTCCATGCATGCAGACACCATACATCCACACGCTGATGATACACTACACGCACGCATGAGTCACAATGAGAAGATTGATGAACACTTCTCTTGCATCCGTAGTAATACTATCACCGCGATTCATCAGTGACATCACTAAGATTCTTGGAATGAGATACTTCACAGCAAGGCCGGGCTAATGACACAGCGAGCATTACTTGACTCCAGGCCATTATCATCATCCCGAACAAAATTTTTAAGCTGATTAAATTTGATGTTCCACTCTTTCAATGGATGTCAAATACTGTTCTCTTGAGCTGTTTTTTGTTTTTGTTTGTTTGTTTGTTTGTTTGTTTGTTTGTTAGTTTTTGGCATGCACACATTAATAATATATCATTTCTAGAGGTAACATGTAGAGGTACATTAATGTAAAGGATTGGTAATTCAAAAAAATGTACAAAACTTGCTTTGTGTAACAGCTGATAATGGTATCAAAGGTATTCATTTCAAAGAAAACTTAAATTATGTCCAGTTTGAATTTAATTTAAGAGTACACTTTCCTAAATTCCATAAATGAAAACAACAAATCTGAATGCATTTAATTTGACATTATTTTGAGTGTACGTATGTACTTGAACCTTCCCTTTAAAATGGAATTAGTACACAACATTGGGTACTGTTGACAAAACTGACTAAAATAGTATGTACATATGACTCTCTTTTAATCTCTATACATTAATTAATATACTACACTATCAGAAATTTTACATTTAAAGTCAACTATTTGGTTTACTTTTGAAATATCAATCCTATACCTTTTTCAAATATTGTTCCTCGCCTTAACGGAATTAATTACCAGAAGAACTCAGAACACAGAATAATCTACCATCCTTTAAACGAGATCTCAAGACACTTATTTTCAACCAGGTTTTCTAAACTTGTTTCACCTTGTATGGACCAGCGCCCTTGGATGGCAATTTATATCAGATACTGTGCTCTATATAATTTCTGTTTATTATTATTACCTTAAATTCCCATGCAACTCATACCATTTGAAATCAGTAAGACATGTATGAAACACCAGGGACTTGATATTGTTGATTATTGTTTGTTTGTTAGTTTGTTTGTTTGTTTGTTTTTGGAGATGGTAGGCTGCAGCTATATAAATATTATACTTTGAAGAAAGCAATATGATAAAGCCTAAAAAAATCAATATTAAATTCACTTCAGGCAAACTATGAGTATGGTTAATTAAACTTCTAGAGAGAAAATTACAGAGCTCACATATATACATGAATGAATACAAATTGGTAACACAATAACTCATCATTATCATTTTAAAATATCACATTTAAAAAAATATTTAAATAATTCTTTATAATTTTATCATTCTTTTAATTGGCATTAGTATCGAGAGATCATATGACAAGAAGAAGAAAAAAGGTACATTTACTTATGCATGTACATGTATGTCATTTCTAAACTGTTTTTTATAAAACATAAAATTTGATAAACAAAACAACTTAGGTTTACGAAGTTATGACGTTACTGAAATAAATCTTAAAAATGTCTTTAACCACAATTTTTTTACATCATTTTCTTTTAATCTCTATTTACAACTTAGACAAGATCTAGTCAGATTTTATTACCATTCTTCATTAAAATCTGTCAAACATAAATCTTCAATTCCTCTTTGAGGCTCTTCAAGACAAATTGCCAATAACAACTTAAGTCAAGTAGGTACTTTAGATAATCTGTTGGCATCAAAACATGCCACTTATACATCAAGGCACTCACAAACTGATCTGGACAAAATCCATTTAAATCTAGTTGTCATCACAAGCTATAAACATGTATATGTACTTCATGTAGATGTACAGTAGTAGTCATTTCTCTGTGGACTGACAGATTTGACTTTCATGAGCAAATTGTTAACATTGGCAACAGTTATTTCACCAGGGAATTATTTGCCAAGATGCATCACTCTCATGGAGTGCCATGGTCGAGCGGTTTAGTGCATCGGATTTGTGTTCTGATGGCTGAGTTGTCAGAATGTGGGTTCGAATCCCAACCGCGACCATGGTGCTTGTGTCCTTGAGCAAGACACTTTACCATAATTGCTTCTCTCCACCCAGGGGTAAATTGGTACCTGTGAGGGCAGAGTTGGTTGTTGTGTTTGATTAGCCCTATATGCGCTGTAATGGCAGCAATTGAGCTCCCCAGGGAGCTGAGATGGTTTCATGAATGATTTATGAGCCTGATGAGCAGGGGCAATAATACATGTATAATGCGCCTTGAGCACCAGTTTGGTGGATACGTGCGCTATATACACGTAAGTCCATATTATTATTATTATTATTATTATTAAACTTGAATTATTGAAAGGAAGATAGAGCACTCGTAATGTTGACAAAACTGATTAAAGATATCCTCTCTTTGAATCACTATTAAGGCAAAAAAGTCTCCTGTTTCTGGTCTTCGCACGTGTCACCCCAGACCCGCTAGTCGGCATTTTTAGTTTTCTTATTTTCTGCTATGAAACGATGTCCAATTGCAGCCAAAATTGCTGGATCGATTGGAATTCTGCCGCGCTGTGTTTTAAATGACTATTTCACATATGGGTATGATATTTGGTCTGGTTCCAATAACCGCGTATCACATATGTCACTGGTTGGCAAAACAAAAAAGATTATCCCAAAAAAAACCCAGCCTAAACAACCAACTTGTGAAAGCTAGTAGCCCTTTATGTTGTGTCATTAACAAGTAAACAGTGAATATGCAATGAGATTGTTCACATTCATCTTAACATGGAATTTAGGAGAGAGTAAATTCAAATTCAAAAAACATCTCCAGTTTGTGGTCATAGGTCGGCTTTAAAAAAAAAATTTTGCCAACAGGGAAATATGTGATACGCAGGGACCAAATTTCCCATATACAAAGTATGGTGGCTAAGAGAGGCCTCACAAATCAGGCAAACGTTAATACCCCTATGTGAAAAAGACGTTTAAAACACAGCACAGCAGAATTCCAGCAATTTTGGCTACAACTGGACATTGTATCATATAGCAAAAAAAATATAAAATATAAAATGCTGATGCGCAGGCCTGAGGCAATGTGCACAGAGACCAGAAACCGGAGACTTTTTTGGGGGGCCTAAAGTGACAGCACCTCTGACAAAATCATTTCAAAGTAAGACAAATACCATCATCAGCATTACAATTTGACCATTTGGTTTTTTATGGTACCAATTATACGCATCACCTTTAATTGAAAAATTAACTTAAAATTGCAGATAACAGTATTCCAATCAGCAATCTGGGGCCCACAATGCCAGCTTCTCCCTACCTCTGAAGATGAAAAGCAGGGATTTTTCGTGAGTGTATGTCCCGCCCAATCGCGACTCTTAACCCAACAATCCGCCTTAAGAGAAAATATGCAGGAAATGGACAGAAGCTCACTGTAACTGTATCCGTGTCCAACGCAAGCGTGTCACACAAGACTTTAATGCATGCTTGTAGCTCACTATTGAATTGACCAGTTGTGAAAAGTGCACAATTTAAAGTCACCATCACTTACAATGTGTATACGCTGTACTCGAAATATATTAAACATATATAACCTCAAGAGTTTTGCAGAGCTCAGTGTTAGAGTTAATTTTCACACAGCCAAACTGGAGAGTTTGGCTTTTAACTTTCATGGCTTGAAGGCACACTTGCATATATGTACTGATCAGACTTGTGAAGAAATGTCTGATATTGGATGACAGCCTTGCAGTGCCAGTAAATCAAAAGTCAATACATCAAAATACTATGTATAATTACTGTATATACATGTACACTCACTGGCCATAAGTAATGCAACATCCCCAAAGTTCAGTTTGGAGAACTGTGTTACAATAATTTATTTTATTTTATTTACACTACTTAAGACTTCTTGAAAGTGCCTGTGTTTTGAAGTCAATGTTCTTTTTTACTGTTCTTGCTCAGAAATTATGTAATACACGATCAATGAAATCGGATTAAATGATCATCTCACCTGCCTGTTACTTGTAAAGTACTATTTTGAGCATGTTGCAATACTTTTGGCCAGTGAGTGTACATATGTACATATGTGTAGATCACGTAATTAATCTGTAAAAAAGATCTGAAACGCATGACTTTTCAAACGTGTTTCAGTAAAATTGTTCCAAGTATGTAACTTCTTTGTCCATTTTGAATTTGTTCAAACAAAAAACAAATTGCCCACATGGTGAAAAGAAGGACAGAGAAGTTCTTCTATGACCTCAATCAAATATTTTCTGGGCAAAAGTTTTCCAGTTTTTTTTTTTTTTTTAACTATTCCTGCTCCTCCCTTGACAAATTTCTGGAAAATAATAAAAGTATGGCATTAATGTATGCATTTCTTTCTGGCATTGAAGCTGTTAGAAAGGTAAGAAAAGCTTAGTTGATTGAAGACATTTTTATTCATTTCCTATTCTGTGAAACCTGACAGCAGAATTCATATAAGAGGCAAAGGCTTCATCAGTCAAGAATAATTTCTTCTCTGAGTAGACCTATTCTTTGATTGCGAAGGCAGGCCAGGACCTTTGGAATGCAAAGTGGAAATTGATTAGTGATTTTACACTCAGAAACTTAAACAGTACTACATTGGTAATACGGTATTAGATTATCAAATTATAATCTCAAAACTGACTTGGTGTTAAGTTGGTTCACGTATAGTTGGTTCAAGTATATCTGAATTTCTTTCATCTAAGATAAAAAAGGGATTGTTATTGTTATGGGGGAGGGAGGAGGGAGGGGTCCAAATGATTGGAATTTATTATGTCATCTACATGTATCTAGTCATAACATACTGCACATTTACATGTACCTGTAGCCCCACATACTCAAAATCAAGAAAGAAAATAACTGATTTGTTAACAGTATAAATAATTTTGTTTTTAATGATTATTTTTAACTAAATGACAGTCAAAAGCATAGTATTAACCAGCAATGCCTTTTTATTTTACACTATGATGCAAGTATTCCAAGTTAAACATTTTAAACACCCTGGTTTTTTTATAGGAATAACGGGTTTTGTCTCCCTATTTCCAAATCCTACCTATTACACTAGACAAAGGGGGGGGGGGTCCATCTGTACCCCTTCTTTGAGTGGAAAGCTGTTCATGTTGTTTGATCATTCTTATCATTTTTACCAAATATCAACAATTCAACTGTACATGTAGTATTCCTAACAGCAATTTGTTTCTCCAAGAGACAAATTGAAGACAATTGCCCTTTACCTTGAAGATAACATAGCATTTCTAGAGGGAATGAATCTCTTACTAAGATCAATAATTTACAGATAAGAGTACAGTGCAGCTGTTCTTTTCTGAGGTCTTATTCTTCTTGGGTATCCTCTGTGACCCTTACTGACCTTTCTGCCCATCACTTTTTTTGCAATGCCATTTTGATTCCATTCAAAGGGAAACCTTGTTTGGTTGTTGCAGAACTTTAAACATAGTACTTAAAACATGTAGTGAAAATGCATGTGGAATAACTAAAAGTCAAACTTACTGGTCCAGCCGGCTAGTGAACAAAAAAGGGCAACCCCTGCAAAATAGCCTTACTGAGCCACTCAAATATGGAAATATCAGTACTGATAATGCATTGGGGTAATTGATGTTGAATAGGTAAAACTTGTAGCTTTGCATGGTGAGGAGGATAAGTAAGACTAATTGCGGTGACACCATGTGAAATTCTCAACTGAGTAGTACCGGTAATTAGTTCTGAAAAGAACTGGAGGTACAACTCGACGTTTCGATCAGATCGTCCTCCTGAGGACAATCAGAGCACACTGATCTTAACGTCGAGTTGTACCTCCAGTTCTTTTCAAAACTAATTACTACTCAGTTGAGAATTTCACATGGTGTCACCGCAATTAGTCTTACTTAATGTTGAATAAGCATGGTTGCACCTGTTTCCCACACCCCTGACCCTCCCACTCGAAGACTTATTTCTGTATGAGTAAATACCATAAATATGCACAGGTGAACAACCTGGGCATACATTGTACTGTGTTTTCCATTAGTCTCTCATCTTCATCAAGGCATGCAGGCAGCAGAGAGATGACAACTGAATCAGTGTTTTCTCTTAACACTGGTCCGCTGACCAAATGCCAGTTAAAACAGAGCTGCAGACCAGTGAAAAACCATCTTGAACTAATATGCGGGCTAGTCAAAATACGCTGCTACATGTACCTAAATAACAAGTGGAGTGCCATGATCGAAATGGAGTGCCATGGTGAGCGGTTTGGTGCATCGGATTTGTGTTCTGATGGCTGAGTCGTCAGAATGTGGGTTTGAATCCCAACCGCGACCATAATTGCTTCTTTACCGTAATTGCTTCTCTCCACCCAGGGGTACATGGGTACCTGTGAGGGCAGAGTTGGTTGTTGTGTTTGATTAGCCCTATATGCGCTGTAATGGCAGCAATTGAGCTGTATACTCCCCAGGGAGCTGAGATGGTTTCAGGAATGATTTACATGTATGAGCCTGATGAGCAGGGGTAATAATATAATGCGCCTTGAGCACCAGTTTGGTGGATATGTGCACTATATAAGTCCACATTATTATTATTATTATTATTATTATTAAGTACAGAGCAGAATTGATGATAATAATGCATCTCATTGAGGCCAGACTGTTACTAACCATAAGAGTGGCTTGAAACTCTGGTTGTTAAGAGAATGCATTGTTTATGATACCTCAACTTAATAACTGGAAAGTGCGGACCAGTGAAAATGCTGGCCGACTTTTGAAAAGTAAAGTTTACTGGTCCTGCTCACTGACTTCAAATTGGTATGAACACTAACATGTTATTCTGCATAGCCATTCGTTCAGCGGCTAAACTCTTTCCAACAAAGATTTGGTTGTTGACATTCTCAGATCTCCATATCATACTCCTTCCTCTCACATTGCGGACTTTGGAAAATCAATAAGGAGTGAATAATGATGCACTTATTTACTACAATGGAAAAGATCGGCGGAGCTTACACATGAGTCGCTATATACCTCGGCAATAATGTTATCCTTTGAATTTGACAGGCTGTATGGGTGATTTCCAGACATCAGATGATAGATGAACTGAGAGAAGAGACAATAAGGCCAAAACAAAATTTTATATGGTTTCAGGTATTTTTTTCGCTTTTTGTGGAAAATTTATGCTCAAATTTCCAGTTTCTTTTGTCATAGTCAAGCTGTTATTGTCTTGGTTTTGTTTGAAACATTTTTAAATGATGTGCCGGAAGACAGTTGCATAACTGGGATAGATTCAGTAAGGAGTGTGTGGGGGGGGGGGGCACTTCAAGCAATTGTTAACAGGCCATTGTGTTGTTCTTCTAGATTCAAATTCTGAGCAGGGGGAGGAGGGATACCGGAGGAGTTGGTCTCAGACAGGGGGAGCATGTGCCTCCCATAGTTCACAAACATACCGTACATGTATAGGTCAAAATTTACGTTTATTTGTGTTGAAAGGAGAAGATTAGACTGACAACATGTACATTATCATAGGTTAAAAAATGTAAAAATAAGCTGAGCTCCAACGAGAAACCAGTCCCTTTTAGTATTGCCTAATAATCACCAACATGATGAATCTCATAACTAAGAGCATGTGTGTTGAATGAAAAATGATTCTAGACTGTGTTTACTTAGCCTACATGCACATCAAAATAAAGCATGCAACAGCCCATTAACCAAAAAGCTTGTCATATGTTTTATCCAATCCAATGAACTTCATGATGATATGTTGCCTATTAATCACATCTCTGTATTGTTTGCATTGCCTGTTTGTATACACACAGACTACTTTCTATGGTGCATATCACGAACACTATACAAAAACATGATGAAAGCAAGACAAGTCCATTGATGGATGAGTGATCATGGTGATGGAGGACTCACTCGCTGCGATAAGGATCTTTGCATGTTTCAGGTAGCCTTAAGTCCTCATACAGTGGCCAATAGATTTGTCATCCTCAACAGTGTCAGATTGTACTGATTCATTGGCATATACGGTGGATGTACATTATGGGTGGACGATATCACGATAATATCATAACAATATGATATTCAAAAAATTATCGGCTAAATCGGTTATGGTTTTGAAGATATCGAAATATCGACATATTGACAATATTCCAAAAATATCGACGATATCAAATTTACATCGCTCTTTTTAGTTAAAATATCGCCGGAGTGATAAATTGTCTCCAAATTTCATGTCATTATACGGTAATATCAACGAAGTTACGTTACTGTAAAGAACTAAAAAAAACAGTTCGATATCATGACGCGGCACCTCTCATGTTCCCACTACTTGAATGCGTGGTCTTTTTTCGTGCATTGTGTTCTCCTGGTTGCTGTGTGGGCCGTAACTAAAGGTTAGTCCCAGGATCACGTGGTACACTCTCCTGGAATAACCGCACTGGTGTACATTGTGAGGTTGTTCACATTCAGCAGATGTCGGATACCAGGATAAAAGAGTGGATGATGACTACTGAACTGTACTGTGCGTGCATTTATAAACCACGGGTTTGTTTATGGACGTCTCGATGAGTTCTTTTTTTATGATTATTGTACCGTGCGGCAAAAATCTAAGAACTCAGCTCGTTTTGGAGCGACTGTTTGGAGTTTATTACCTACGCAACTTCCCTGTAGAACTTGCATGTAAAAGTAGTTATTTCGGTGTCCAATGTCATTAATGTATGATACATACATTTTTCACGTATTTAAAAAAATCCATGATTTGAGACGATAAAATCATATATCGCCGATATTATGGCCGTCGATAATCGACTATCAAAAAATTAAATATTGTCACCCCTAATGTACTTCACAGTGCTGGATCCAGAGTGGTTGGGGGGGGGGGGGGGGGGTGGCTGTTCAATTTCAGGAATATATGCTTGAAATTTGTTTTGTATGCAAATTTGTACAATTTCAGCCACCCTTCATTTTCATTTCTGGATATGCTGCAGCATAATAATAATAATAATAATACGATTCTTATATAGCGCAGATCACCGTGAGGTCCCTATGCGCTCATGTAAATGTTCATCTGTGTAATGATGAGGTATTCACGGTTTCGTGGGCAATATAATGTACTGAGGGAGGGAGAGAGGGAGGGGGGGAGGGAGGGAGAGGGAGCGGGGGAGGGAGGGGGGAGAGGGGAGGAGGAGGGAGGGGAGGGAGGGAGGAGGGAGGGAGGAGGGAGGGAGGAGGGGGAGGGAGGAGAGGAGGGAGGAGGGAGAGGAGGGAGGAGGGAGAGAGGGAGGAGGAGGAGAAGGAGGAGAGGAGAGGGAGGGGAGGGAGGAGGGAGAGAGTAGGGGGAGGGAGGGAGAGGGAGAGGGGGAGGGAGAGGGAGAGGGGGAGGGGGAGAGGGAGGGGGGGAGGGAGGGAGAGGGAGGGAGAGAGGGAGGGAGGGGGGGGCAACTATCTGGAGCTCATTTTCTTAATTTAACACCCTGATAAAGACGTCATACATGTACATGTACAGTACTGTACTGTACTATAAAAAGAAATTATCAATATATACATAACTTTAAATAAACAGGGTTAAAAACCACTCTCTCCCTGGGTCCCATCCCCTCCAATCACCCACGAGTTTCCCTCTTAGCATAGTTACAGTCATTGCAAATGTGGAACGTCATGGGAACACCTGTGCCAACCTCTTAAGCAAAAACAAAAATACTGGACCATGGGCAAAGAGCAAGCCATGTTCTGTGTTTTTTATGTGGCTCGCTGCTCTGGTCAAATTTTCCTGAGATGGCGTTAATGGACAAGGAGTCCCAAGGAATAACAAGAGACTTGGGAGGGAGCTGTATCAGGGGCTTCATGGGAATATCTAAAGTCAAATATACATGTGCCTGTACTATACTCTGAAGATCCAATTCCATGGACCTTCTAGACATAAAGTTCTAGACATCCCAGAGCAGATAATCATCTTGTACTTGGCACTGTTCATTGCATTTGTACACATTGAAGCTCTACTAATATTCATACTGATGTACTATTATTCAGTTGTTTAATAATTCTCTTTCTATGTACAACCTTTATCTATTTTTTATGAGAGTATGGAAATAAATGTGATATTGGATTGCAATTGAATTATGTCATGTATACTGGTATCAAGCATCCCTTGCATAATTCTGTCTCATGATCAGATATCGTTAGACAAACGATTTCGCAAATGACTTTTTCCGACAAAAAATCTACGTTGGAATGAAAACAAAAATACTCGTAAACAGTATAATGAAATAAGCTGGTTGTTATATCTTTTGATTCTTATAAAGTACAAATGCATCTATAGACATTTTACCCAAAGCATACATATGTATGACTGGTTTGAACATTTTTTACATTTAAATATATTTGTATTGCCACATGTACGTACATTATAGTTGGCTGCACATGTTCATATCAGAGGTGTGATTTGACTGACTGATTTATAAACCATCTTTATAGAGGGTAACCCATCCAGTACAGCTGAACATTTGGGCCCTCATATGTAAAAATACAATAATATAGGGTGCGTCCGAGTAGCTTCCCCGGGTCGGCCCAGGTCTGACTCCGGAGCGTTCGAGTAGGTCTGACGTCATTGCCGGGGCTTACCTGGGTCAGCCTCAAGTGACCTGCTCTGGAAGCAGGTCACTTGAGGCAGACCTGGGTAAGTGACGTCACTTTGAGAATATTCTGAGTGGCCACCATCTTTGTTTTCAGTGCGGCAATTTCGTGAAGTTTTTGACATACATTTTCAACCCATAAACAATGAATCTGTGAGTAGAGACTGTTCTTGTACTTGAAGATGTGTTGTTTTGTACGAACCTGAGAAGTAATACGATCATTAGTTCTTTTTTACCCGGGAAATAATTATTTTGCGATCGTTGTAAATATTTTGACATTCTTCACATCACTTTAACGACCACAAAAGGGCGAACGTTCAACGGGATGCTCGTTTGATTACATGTAGGTTGTACTCGGGCTCACCCGTGTGACGTACTCGGGGCTCACCCGTGTGACGTACTCGGGGCTCACCCGTGTGACGTACGGTACTCGGGGCTCACCCGTGTGACGTACTCGGGGCTCACCCGTGTGACGTACTCGGGGCTCACCCGTGTGACGTACTCGGGTTACCTTGGGGAAGCTACTCGAATGCACCATAGACCTACATACAGTGACAAGACTGCACCATAGGCCTACATACAGTGACAAGACTGCACCATAGGCCTACATACAGTGACAAGACTGTACCATAGGCCTACATACAGTGACAATACTGCACCATAGGCCTACATACAGTGACAAGACTGCACCATAGGCCTACATACAGTGACAAGACTGTACCATAGGCCTACATACAGTGACAATACTGCACCATAGGCCTACATACAGTGACAAGACTGCACCATAGGCCTACATACAGTGACAAGACTGTACCATAGGCCTACATACAGTGACAATACTGCACCATAGGCCTACATACAGTGACAAGACTTTTAAAAATGTACTATCAATGACCAAGTAAAAAAAAGCACCAAAAAATAATAAAGATAAACTCGACCCTTAAAATTGCACAAGTACTAAACAGAATAAACCTCTAAAAATTAAGAAAAAGATGTAAAACTTTAAACATAAAACAAACCTTGAGTGCCCCCCCCCCCATCAAATAACATCAAAACAATGTTATCCATTGCAACCACCCACATGAGCATCCTAAATAATTAATTTAATTTTACCTTCTTTCAATTGTTCCCCTCTATGCTATATTGTTCTCATTGTTGTTGGGACTTTCTTGAATTACATGAATTGCTTCAGAGAACCATTCGACGTAATTTCTTCTGAGGACTGTTGTTTCTATTGTTCCTCAGAGAAGTATAGCTATGTGTTCCTGCTCACATGTCCACTAGTGAGATTCTTCAATTTACTTACATTGTACATGTACAATGAATAAGACATTGAATTACATGCAAATTTCCGGAAAATGACATGCATGTTACCTGCATTATTTTGTGTAATTCTACATACATGTGTGTAAATTTTCATTAGCAAATTGTGAGTTTTGTAGTGCTGGGATGGTTAACCATTTAACTGGTTAACGGAACGAAACTGCACTAACCGTTTAGAAAATTGCTAACCGACTAACTTAAACCAATATTTAAAATAAAATAAATAAATTTTGGAAGAATTTGCTCCCCATTTTATTATTCTAGACTTCGTTATTAAACTGTAATCATTACATTAAATTTATTGATGCTTTTTGTATGTATTGTTCCATTTGCGGATTATATCTAGTTTGGAGCCATCATCAGGTGTTAACTTTCGGTTAACTGGTATACCGACCACGACATTTTGGTGAAACGGTTAGTGAACTACATGTAACCAGTAAATCCCAGCACTAGAGTTTTGTGTAGCTTTTTTCTTTACAAGCCATAATAATAACATCTTTCAATTACATGTACATGTAATGTTAATTTATTTTTTAAAAGCACTCCTGGAGTGAATAAAACAGGTAGGTGGAAATTACCTTTTCTCCTTTTGCAGGATGTTATTTCAGATTGTACTTTTAGTTCTTGCAAATAGTCTTCTTTAAAAAAATCAGCTAAACAAAATCAGCTTAAAAATTCAATGACATTTTTCTACACAAGCTTAAGAGCTTTTTTTTTCCAAAGAAAGGAACCCTTTTCAAGATACTAACAATACTTTTTACAGTAAACATGTACCATATATATAGGCCTACACTGTACGTATTGTGTACAGATGCCATATGGAAAATTTTCCTATGGAATTCACTCAATTCCTACCTGCAAAAGGGAAATCAAGCAAATAATGAGATTTGTCATTTTTTGTTCATGTGGAAAACATCAGTTCTATGCTGATTAGTCAGAACTCAAAACCATGGCAACCAAATTTAGACATTGCGTTTAGTAGCCATGGTGTGAATAAACCGCATAATCTGTTGGTACATGTACAACTGTACACATATGTATGCTTAGATGCCAATTTTGCCTTTTGAAAAAGAACCTGCTAGGTTTGAAATGTAAGGCCTATAACTACTATTTTGAAGATTAGAGCCTCCTAATAATCAAAATTCACAAATTGGAAATTTAAAGTTAGCATTAATTACATACATTTACAAATAAATTTAGAATATGACAGAAAAATTATTAAATGGCATAAATTAACAACCAAAATATTAACATTTTCTAAGGACACCCTCTCCTCTTTGGCCTAGATTCCTTTGACATTGTCTGCCAATCTTCTTTACTTGTTTCTTTCTGTCCAACTCTACATGTATATTTTCCTAAGTTATTTGATTCCTTCATTTATTACTTAGCTCATTCTCTTTCCCAAATCAATCTACTGTACATCTCATCTTGACAGCCACTATCCTTTTCCCCGGTGCCCTCTTAGTTTGGTAGTATTACTTTATGTACTGTAGGTATTACTTTGTGTACCTTCTGTGATGTACATATCCATATTCATGCATTCACTTCAATTTGTCGATCAGAGATGTATCACACCATCCTCCTGTTGTCATAGAAACGCATCACCTATGAATACGTCAAGGCATCAGTTGTCAAGTCTTTTATTCCCCAAAGTCTTGTTACATGTTTTTGTCCCTAGTGAAAATAATTCTCCTATGTGCCAAAGTTCCACCCTCTTACTTTCACAGCTTGTGAGATAATCCTCACACTCTTTGTAAGAAAAATAACATAGAGTATAAAGGTATCCCATCTTACACACTTAGTGAGCTGAAAAACATGAATTAAAAAGATATCTTGATCCACATGTTGGGGCTGCAGTGTACATTTTATTGTACAAATATGTATTCCTTAATATTGTTTTAAAATGTGTCGTCCATGTTTTTTGCTGTTTTCCCAGTATTTTCCAGAAACTTTTCTTTTTATCAGAACATTGCTACATGTGTATTTTACTTGAGGTTAAACCATTTATTGGTGAAATTCTTGCACTGAGATTATAATTTGATTTTAACCTATACCAACGTATCTATGAAACAAATACAAATTTCTCTAAATTAAATGACAAATTTCTAAAAATTTTCATATAAGCATGGTTTACATTAAATATGTGCCGAAATGCATTTATTGTGGGGCGATCATAAAATCATTTAGGCACTTATTTACTAGTTATTTACTAGTTTTCATTTGCTGTCCTTTCTTTACAGAAATTATTAATTTTCCAATTAAAACAAAATATTCTGGAAATTGCTGCTAAAATAGTTGGAAAACGTCTTCAATGGATTTTCATAAAAGAGATGCCAATAACAAATACATTCATTTATGAGAGGTTTTGTTGATTAGTGGGTTGGCAACTGTATGAATGATTTTCCAGTACGAGGCAACACCAAGGCAACGCCATTGTGCCTGGGAAAACCACATGGGATACATTTTTCAGAAATGCAATTACAGTTGGCCATTAAGTTCAAACGTGAGTGTTTCATAGTAGGGACATATAATTTCATTCAAGAACCACATGAAGATAATAATAATAATAATAAAGATTTGTAGCGCGCACATATCCACCCTGCTGGGCGCTCAAGGCGCGGAAACAAAGAAAAACATGAATACAAACAATATACAATGATAGCATAGGGAAAAAAATAAAAAATTATGTACCGAGATACATGTACCTACAATGCAATTACAAATATACATCATCTTTGAAGAGTTGTGACATAAGATGAGTTTTAAGCATCGACTTAAATCTGGTTATACTATGACAAGATTTGAGTTTAGTTGGAAGATGATTCCAGAGTCTCGGAGCTGCGACAGAAAACGACCTATCACCCCAGTGACACCATGTGATGTTAAAGATGATCTGAGCATATAGGCCTATCAAAACGTTGAATTGTAACCACCAGTTCTTTTCAGAACTACATGTACAATGTATTTACTACTCAAAAGAGAATTTTCACATGGTGCCACCACAAACAGATAATTACTTGACTATTCGTAGAGCAAGTACATGTATGTCATGCAGTGCATAATTGACTGGATAGAGCTGTATGTTGCAAATATTTGTCTAAATTATGAAGATAATATTCAGGATGTGATCTACTAAGAAAATTTACTATCATGTAGATGTACACCAGTAATGTACATGCATGGAGGAAGGAAATAGTACACAGGTCTCCAGATGGGTCTCGAGACCACTCAGTCTTGTCTCAGTCTCAGGCCAATGAGGTCTCAAGGTTTTGCTGGTCTTGAGACCATGAAAAGCATATGTTATAAAAATAGGTTTATCTTGATAGACTGTTTGCGGTGACACCATGTGAAAATTCTCTTTTGAGTAGTAAATACATTGTACATGTAATTCTGAAAAGAACTGGTGGTTACAATTCAACGTTTTGATAGGCCTATATGCTCTGATCATCTTTAACATCACATGGTGTCACTGCCAATAGTCTTTACTTATCCTTTTCACCATGCAAAGCTACAAATCTTACTACATGTACATGGTGTCACCGCAAACAGTCTTTACTTATCCTTTTCACCATGCAAAGCTACAAATCTTACTACATGGTGTCACCGTAAACAGTCTTTACTTATCCTTTTCACCATGCAAAGCTACAAATATTACTTTTATAAAATTAATTAAGTTATATTGTTCATACTGCTTAACACTATACATGTACTGTACATGTAGCATAGGAGAATCAGATAAAGACATGTTCATTGTGCAGCTTATGACTGAAACCCTAAAGGATTTCTTAACCTTTTTTTAAAATTTATATTTTGAATAATTTTGAATTTAAAATTGTCCTTTAACATAAATATTGTTATTTCGGAGTTTGAAACTCGGAGAGGATTAAGTACATACATGTAATACATCACTTTAAATCAACTTCTGTTTTCTCATCAAAGAGACCAAATCCCACGTCATCATCAGCAAATACATGTACTTCTTCTTCTTCTAGTTTAGTTTTCCCTGCTTTCCCTTGGTTTTTGTTGTTGATGTAATTAAACTTAAGGTTTCGAGATCTTAGTCTTATTCTCGGACCAATAAGTCTTCATCTGAACACTTGGGTCTCGGTCTTAGTCTCGGACCTCTAGGTCTCGGACCTCTAGGTCTCGGTCTCAGACACAGTGGTCTCAACTACATCACTGATGTATGCTATAGTTGCCCCACCAGCTGATTCTCAGGCTTCTCCAATTAAGTTGTCAAAGAATTGTTTGTTGTTGTAATTTCAAACTGACCAATCCATGAACATAACAGTTTTTCTTGATTCAGATTCTTGTGATTTGTTTTATAAATCTTCAAAATCAAATTTACTGGTATTTAAAACTGGTGTGTGATTTCAATTTTTTGTTGGTGAACATGATGGAGTGCCATGGTCGAGCGGTTTAGTGCATCGGATTTGTGTTCTGATGGCTGAGTCGTCAGAATGTGGGTTCGAATCCCAACCGTGACCATGGTGCTTGTGTCCTTGAGCAAGACACTTTACCATAATTGCTTCTCTCCACCCAGGGGTAAATGGGTACCTGTGAGGGCAGAGTTGGGTGTTGTGTTTGATTAGCCCTATATGCGCTGTAATGGCAGCAATTGAGCTGTATACTCCCCAGGGAGCTGAGATGGTTTCAGGAATGATTTATGAGCCTGATGAGCAGGGGTAATAATATAATGCGCCTTGAGCACCAGTTTGGTGGATACGTATTATTATGAGTCCACATTATTATTATTATTATTATTATTATTATTATTATTATTATTATTATTATTATTATTATTATTATTATTATTATTATTATTATTATTATTATTATTATTATTATTATTATTATTATTATTATTATTATTATTATTATTATTATTATTATTATTATTATTATTATTATTATTATTATTATTATTATTATTATTATTATTATTATTATTATTATTATTATTATTATTATGTTCATTTAGATTGCCTGCCCAGCAGACGACAACCATCATCAGTTTATAGCTAAATGGTTGCCACAGTGAAATTAAGGTTGCTCAGGGGTAACTAAGGTTGCTCAGGGGTAACTAAGGTTGCTCAGGGGTAACTGGGCATCCCTTAAGTTCACACCCATATATCCTTGTTCCTTCATGACAAATGTACATTGTTTGTATGGCAATTTGGGATAAGATAATGTTGGGCTAATAAAGAAACAATATTGTGGGACATTAACTACATGTATAGCATTGACCATCCTGCTACATCAGCTTGAACAAATAGTGTCAGATGCAACTTTAAAAGACTAAGTCCTTTAAAAGACAAACTACATGAAATGCCACTCAGATAAATTGGCCAATCAACCGGTTGTCAATCAAAATTCCTTACTGACCAATGTGTAAAATAATGGGACAATGGTTCAAACACAAAGGGATGTGCATTTAAACTTGCTCGCATGATACATTTACATTATTACGTACATGTAGATTTGCTTTTGCCGCCAGACTAGTCAGGAGTTAATTTTTACTACAACATGCCGGTGTTTTTTCAAGCCCGCAGCGACTTGCCAATTCCACCAGGCTTGTGTAAAATTTGACACCTGATGTTCGTGAACATGGGAGAGTTAATGCACATACATGCACACGTACAGTGTATGTTGTGTTTGCCAGTCACTGTGACTCAGGTTCTGGGAAAAGGGTACTACACCATATATGTATACATTGTACATGTATATATGTATACATTGTACAAAATGTGTATATGGGGGAAACTAAGTCACAAAACTAACTGAAAGGCCTCAAATTAAGAAAATTAACGACATGTATGTGTAGTTTTTGTGTACACATGTAAAATGTAGTTGCCCCTGTACAACCACCAACTAAATTTCTAAACTTTCAGCTAATTTGGTTGTCCACAAAACTTGGTGCCATTGTTTTCTTGAATTTTATTTTTATTATTCCCCCGAGACAGCAAATTTTTGCTACCTCAAACTGGCTACACATACCTACAGTGCATACATAATGGAGTGTTTTGGGTTTTTTTATGAAATTTTTTGTTCATTAATTAACAATCATCAGTTCAATAGTTTGACTAGGTTGCCCGGGGTAACCGATCATTTCACACACTGAAAGGTGATGAAATGAGCTGCAGTTTGGTATACGTGTTCCAAAAATTTAACAGAGATCATGAATGATGAATGGTAAAAGTGCTGCATGTATACATGTTCAGTGTATGGGTCATGTACAAACTTTTTCATTTGCATTTAACGCATCATAATGTACATGTACATATGTAACCTTTTCTCGGAGCCGGTCTCATACGTGTACGTACCATGGATTTAAAACCTGATGATCTAAAGTTGCCTGAATGCATCCATGGAGCAAATCCCACATCAAAAAAACCATGCCTTCATCTATTTTAAATACCGGTACATAATTTAAAGGCTGATGAGCTGCATAATGGTCAGGGGACAGGCAGCGGACAATTTAAAAAAAAAATAGCCTGAAAAAATTTTCACCAGGAAATATTTTGATTGAGGTCACAGAGAACAAACCCCCACCAGTTTGCCTGCATGGAGGGTGCAGTTACAACATCAGATGAAAGTCCATTCCATACATTGATGGTTTGAGGATGTAATGAATATTTGAAGCAGTCGAGATATGTGGCACAGCAATCAGCATACTTTGGGCGATGATTGTGTCTTGACTGGAAAGATGCTGGCTGGATGGTTAATTGGAATGTTTACTAGACCATATTTGAATTTTGTCATAATTTGTGTATTTTTATTAGCATATCCCAGTTAAGATTTGTTATGGCTGATACACTAGATGAACTTTTGTAGTTGGCATCTAGCTTCCTGCTGCTGTACTTGATCAGTGCAATTTATGTCAGTGATAGTGGTGGGATTCCACATGCCTTGATTGCATCATCAAGTCGGGGTTTGACTAGAAACTTGAAGGCTTTTGCTTAAAAACCTCTGGTGTTCATTGCAAAAGTGTCCTGTATATAAGTTCAAGCATGTGATGAGATTTGTTAGTACTTTTGTGCATAGTGCTTACAGACCAGTAGAGATCATCAGAAATCATTAGATTCATGTTCGTAACTTAATATAGAGTGCTGGTACAGGCCTATTTGGTCTTGTGGGTGACGGAGAGCTGTGTGTTTATGTACAGTACATGTAGGATGGTACTTTCTGACCATCCAAATACCCAGGAAGAGGAGACCCTGTTGATTGAAACTGCTTGGAGGAGGATTAGAGTTGGGTCCCCTGATGCTGTACAGAACCTTGTCATGAATGCCTTGATAAAATCCAGAATGTTTGTGTTTGGTGAAGCTGCCTTGGGTTAAATGTCACAGCAGATACAGTAGGTTCCTCAATGAATACTGATTAGAAGTGGCTGATGTTACTTTAATGTGTTGGCTTTTTCTTGTGTCTTTTTTCCCCTTCCTTAGAGGTGGTACATGTACAGTAATTAAGTTTCTGCGTGTGCATGAGTTTCACATACATGTATGATGTATAGTTCCAGAATGTTTTTGGGTTCTCATTGAGGTTGTCTCCAACCACGATGTACTTAGAACGCTTTGTTTGGGGAATTCAGAATACTGTTTGTTTTGATTTGATTTACATACGTACAAGCACCGGCTTGTTGAGCTCTCTCATTCTCATATCTGGCATTTGATGGTGGCTGTTACCCAGCATGGTACACGTAATTGTCTTGTTCTTTTATAGTCTTGTTGGTCACACAATTTGCTTTTAAGTAAAATTATACAGTGATGTGTGGCATGCGCGACCATGTTAATTGCCAGGGTTGCTTAGGGTGAGAGCGCATGCAGCGCTGAACGGGGTCGTTAATTGCACTCCCCAGTGGTACCCAGTCAATCCTATGTACTCCCCACAGTGGTACCCAGTCAATCCTATGTATATAAGAGGAATTTTATGATTGCCTAGCTACCATTTGGGGGTGACACTGGGTGACAAGACCCCTACAGCAGTACTATGGCCAAATCTGGAATGGTTTTGTGGAGCAGAGCTTTAGTCTTTCAAATACCATCGGTTGGTATGTAACAGTCTGACAGAGATATGTGCCTGCAACTGACTGCAGTCTTGATCATGTATGGCCATACCCCTAAAACAGAGTGCAGGGTCTGCTGATATTCAACACATATGAAGGTTAAAGGTACATGATTCATGTGATTACTAATTTCCAGTGGGTTTGTGTGTGAGAAACTTTGCAACTGACTACATCAACACATTCTGTAATGTCACATACATGTATGTACGTGTACCACAGGCATAACCTTCCCTCACCTCTTAACATTAATCATGCATATTTATTATACATTAATATTTTATATCGTGATAGCTGCATGGAGAGAGTCTCCAGTTTTATCCATGAATAAATCGTGAAGTTTACCAATTGATGCTTTTATCATTTTACTGGAACTCTTTGGCAATTTCAGTTTCAATCTGATTTTTTCCCCTCTTGAATAAAAGGAACAAAATTCAATGAAAACGTAATTGACAAAAATATGGTTAACAATTATCACTGTGTAAATGTATGACATGGCCTGGTTGACTTTAATTCAGGAGTAAAGCCAGCCAATACGTGTATGTACTTATGTACACACGTACATGTACATTCTATCTAAAGGTAGGCCTACATGTACATGTATTGTACATGTGTGTATGTACTTGGGTTACAGATTTATTTACTCCCGAAGTTGGGTGGTAACAGAAAAAGAACAAAAGGGAAAAAAAAAATAAAATAAAAAATTTAAGGGCAACATTTTTTTGTTTTGGTATCGCATGAAAATTTACAAGTAAGGGGGCTGGGGAAACGAGTAACATGTGTACGGCGTGGTGAGGTAAATGCAATATGTACAATATGTACACAGTATAATGCCTCTTTTGTTAACTTCAGGAATTGTGATTATTGTGAATTGTAATCCAAATTACTATACCTCATACATATTCATGATCGAGAGCCGAATTCTCACTGGTCCATTCACCATCACGTGCCAGATGCTATTTTGGCTATTTACCAAGCGCCCACGAGTATTCACGCACGGGGTAAATACGCATGCGCAGTAGTGCGTAGAAGACTGTCGCATCGGTGAACAGTCCCGGCGGGGAACAGTCCCAGCGATCTGTTCCCCGCGCGCCGGCGGGGAACAGTCGCACGGGTGTAGTATGCACGCGCGAACATCGCCCTAGCTACATTATATACATCAGGGGTGCCGGAGCCGGGGGGGCCCGGGGCCCCCCACTTTTTGTGTTTTTTTATTATTTTATTTTTTATTTTAATTAATTTATTTTTAAAAAAAATTATGTTGGGAGGGGAAAAAAAGGGGGGGGGGGAAATTAATGGAACAAAGGGGATGAAGTAGGTGAAAAAAAATAGAGGGAAAATGGGCACACCAAAAATTTCATTTTTAAACCACCCCCCCCCCCCCCGCCTACCAAAACAACTGATTACCCAAACACCCAAGGTTGGAAATTGTTGGTGCCCCCCCCATTTTTAAATACCTTCCGGCGGGCCTGTATACATGGAAGGATGGCGGCACACGTAAATGTCAATTCGCGTTTTCCCGAGCTCAATGATGCCGAACTAGAGAATATTGTGAATATGTATGAGGTATAGTAAAACAAATATAACATATGGTTTATTTCGGGTGGACAGTCGATATTAGCTCCCCTCGGTATTGGAAGTTGAGAAAGTAGTTCCCTCGGCTTCGCCTCGGGAACTAGTTTGTCAACTTCCAATACCTCGGGGAGCTAATATCAACTGTCCACCCTCAAACCATGTTATACTTGTATTAATAAGGGAATAACAGTTTGTTGCGCGGTTACCGCAGGTTAACAACCGGTTTTAGGCGTGGTCCCGGGCGATATGGACTAAGCTGAAGGTGTTCTTACGATCTGTTACACCCCCAGGTTTTTTCCAGTCAGATTGTCTAAACTGTCTTGGGCATTTATGAATTAAAAATAGCCTAGACAAATATTATTATTACAAGTTTTTACAAAAATCGTATTTGCTGTTTATGTTTAATTTGAAGTATTATTTAATTATATGTACATGTACATGTATGTTTTCAGTTCTCACCTTTTGTATCCTGAAAACTATATACATGGCTACATACAAAAACTAAAGGCATTATGCAAGTAACACACACCACTCTTAAGACCACCTAATAACACAACCAGCTTCACTGACACCCAAACTACTCCGCCACAGTTCCAATTTTTTACCGTTAGTCATAAATCTAACGACCAAATCCGCCAATCAGTCAACAGAACCAAACTGATGTCTGTAACCCTACGCTTCTATGTAAATTTGCTGGTCCGTCGTGTGAATAGCGACCAAGAAGAAGGCAAGGCAATCGTGTTTATTGTCTCCATCTAGTATAGTAGGATGAGGAGACGGGAAGGGGTAAGATGAGCCAATGTTGACAATTATTCAGCGAGAGGCGTATTGACTTAGTAGTTTAGCTGAGAATGAATACATACAATTGGAGCGTTCAAAGCTTAGAAAAGTTGTGTTAAAACGCCTGTGACATTTGTAGGTTGATTGTTAGCCCATAATTTGACCCAACTTATCAAATTCAGGAATACGTATATGTAAGTCACTGGTGCTGTTTGAATATACACCTCAAGGATGAAAAATCTTGATTTGATGGATTTTAAGGTTTTGGCATTTTTAATTTGGTCTCCTATAATACAAATTTTCTATGCATTCAACTCCTTGGAAAACTAACAATGACGGTGAATATAAAGAGAATTATTTATATAAATATTTAAAAAAGGGGTTACATGTCAGTTGGAGTTTGCCATGCTTAAAGTATTAAATATTATTGTTAAGGTTGTTTATCTCAGAAACTGATTTAAGAACTCATTCAGAATGCATCCCCGTTATAATCAAAACATAACTTTGTAACCAATTAAGCTACCCATATATCCACACGTGTGTACATACATGTACTGTATTTGTGTTTGTTGTCAATGGAAAGCTTTTAGTAAATTTATACTCTCCATTATGCAGTGATGAAAGTAAATATATCAAACTTCATGTAATTATTGTCACGTTTGATCGAAGATTCAAGTCCGTCGTCGAAGGCAATAGATACCTTTTTGTTCACAGAGTGACCATCTTGTTTTTTTTAATAAACAAGTCTACATGGAAAAATCATATCTGGTGCCTTTTAGACTAAGATTATCTCTTGTTATACTTTGATTGGTAGATCTGGAATCAGACACAAATGGATTGATTGTAAGCATGAGGTCTCTAATACTCTGAATTATTTAATGAATGTAACTGGGAAAATATATACTTTTAAAATAATATTTTGTTTAATTAAAAAAAGACAATTTATTTTACATCATTCCTTTTCTGTAAAGAATATTCACCTTTAAGTTTAACTACTTACCATGATGTGTTTTTCCAGTAGAGCAAGATGACTATTAAGCACCGGACAAATCACGTTAAACCAAAATCAATTGATTAAATGAAATTACAAGAATGATTTACGGTCCTTTTCCTCTCTGTCACATGAACACAATAAGCGTCTGTGAGTGAGTACTTTCCGGTATGAATGTGCATACAAAGTGCAATTTGCATTCAGCAAACTAATCAACAAAGATAATAGAGTAGGTTTGCGGTAACACCATGTAATAATCTCTCTTCAGATATGCAGCTGTATTTTGACAAGCTTGAGGTTTCGGACAGTGTGCACTGACTGTCTTCAGGAGAATGTCGGACTCTGGTGGGAGAAGTTGCTTAACCAGTTGACGTCGGGAATATTTTTGTTTTTCCGGTCCCCCGTGCGGGTTTATTTTCAGTGAAAAATCTGAAAAAATTTCTAGCCATTAATATTTTTTTTTGTCAATGAAACTAAGTTCGGACAGCCAAATAAATACCTTTACTCATTGACATTTTGAGAATTAAATGGCTAGTTTTTTAATTACGGTTGTGTTTGTTCAGCACAATTAGACCGTTGGCAAGCTCCGATGCAACGGCCTATTAGCGACCAGTGCCTGGTCGAAAAGACGGCATACCTGGAGAGAGATCGAATGCCTCGTAAACAATGGATATAAATCCGTCTTTACAAATGCTTGGCTGGTACGTCAAAGGAACAGGTCTTGGATAAAGGGATTAGGCAAAAATCAACAAAAAGAGTGAACTCGTTCAGTATTTGCAGTGCATTTTGTCCGAGGCCACCGAACCGTGACCCCATGGACTCCGAGAAACGATTGCGTGTATACACGTCAGCCGCCACGACGGCACGCCACGTGTGGCGTGTTGACAAGTCTCCCGGTGACACACACAAAAATAGGAATGCGTGTTTAGACGCTCTCCGATCCGCTGTACAAAAAAAAATTGCGTGTATACACGGCATCCGAAGCAAACTGGTTAAGAATCTAAAGCACACTGATCGCAAAACTCAAGTGAGATGTTACCGCAAACCTACTTTTTTGATCACATTTCCACCATGCAAACCCTGAAGTTTTATTTAATTACCAAAGACATCTCAAATCATTCTGAGATAACTGCTACAATGTCTCAAAGAATGATAACATCGGAACATTTTATAGTGTCAATTTGTACGCTGCCTGAAGCTATGTCCAAAAGATGATAACATCTAAAATTATTTCAGCGTAAATGCCTGCTCTGCAAAATAGATGTGCCTCGGCTCTACCTGGGTGTGCATGTACATGTTCATGTATATAATGGGAGAATTTTTTGAGATGCTGGTGGCGGCAGATTTACCATCCTTTTCTATTCTTCTCATATGTGTTTGCACATACTCAGTATTATGTAAACAATGGGAAAAAGTAAGTATGCTGCCACCACCATCTCAAAAGTGTGCCATTGATCTGTTATGATCGTAAGATTGAAAGATCTCAACAAAAAAGAAATATACAATAGTGTCAGAAGTCTCGTACCTACATGTACATGGCACAGCTACTCCAAGAACAACGGTTTTGGCCCATTCGTGACGTTTTGTGCCATAAACTGACGCGCAAGGTCTCAAGAAGAAGCAGTGCAGTTTGGGGGACTTCACCGTCGTGTGAGAGAACTGTATATCGCGTGTGCACCTTAGCGTTTATCAAGCGCACCCATTGTTTGCCCCACAGATGGTTTGCCTGCATCTCATTTAAGATTACGTCTACAATCCTGGCCAATCCCTGCGCGATTTGGCCGGGATTGTAGTTCTCTAGAAACTAGCTTCGCGTGGAAACACCTATCCCATGACCAAAACCCGTAACCAAGCTTGTTGTGCATGCACATTTACAATGCTGTGGTGTGGGTTACAGCAGGCTGGCACACTTCATGTAGGTAATAGACTTCTGGTAGTGTGTGTTTCACACTACTGTATATGTATCTATACCTGTATCATGCATCTTGACTTTTAAGTAAAAACAGTGATGGCTGCAAAGCTCCCAAATTGGAAGATATTTACAATATTTACAATGTTCATTCATAATTATGTACATATTTATATATATACTACTCAAAACAATTTAGGGAACACCGGAATAATCTCAGTTAAAGCAAGATCATTTATTTCAGATAAACACAATGTTTCACAGAATTGATGAGAAACAACTGCACAATGAAACAGATGATAAAGGATGCATGTAGTGATTACACATTTCATGACATGACTACTGAAAGAGAGAGGGGGTTGCAAATGAAAATCCCGGTTCATGGAACATTTCAAACCTATTTGATGTTAAAAATCCGGTGTTCCCTAAATTGTTTTGAGTAGTATATATACATGTACAGTGCATATGCACAGTAGTATGAAGTAGATATGAATTTGGGCTGAATTTGGCTGCGCCGTCTTGTTTGCTAAATATTAGTCATAAAAGTTGTACAAACAGGTTAGATTCGAACTGTCTACCCCTATCTGTGGTAATTATTGAGGGTACCCCAAACATTGCAACTAAAGGGATGCGAGTTCAGAATGATACTCTTTTAAATTGTCTTTATTTTAGAACGATACAGTTGTCTTGAATAAAGTTATTGTTAACGGAGATGTGAATTTAGAATGATATTCGTTGGACACTTTATTTTATGTTAGATGGTTTAAGTTGTCTTGAGTAAGGCAAAAAAAAAAGTCTCTGGTTTCTGGTCTCCGTGCGTGTCGCCTCAGACCCGCACATCGGCATTTTTAATTTTTAATTTTTTTTTCTTTTGCTATGAAACGATGTTCAATTGCAGCCAAAATAGTTGCAATTCTGCCATGCTGTGTTTTACATGACTTTTTCACATGTATGTTTGCCCGATTTGTGAGGCCTCTGTTATCCACCATACTTTGTATATGGGACATTTGGTCGCCGCGTATACCTGTATCATTAAAAAAAAAATTAAAAAAAGCATCACCGCACCGATTTTGAAGCCGATCAATGACCAGAAATTGGAGATTTCTTTGGCCTCAAGTAATGAAAGTTATTGTAAAACGGGATGCGAGTTCAGAATGATACTATCTTTATAACATTGTCTTTATTTTAGAAGGTTTAATTAACCCTCCTACTTCTGGTGCCTTTTTCAGACAAGTTGATGCACCATTTGAAACCATTCGTTTTGTGAAACACACCAAGGTGTCGTGTATCCACCATTTAAAACCATTTGAATGATTTATAGGCCACTGTGTAGTACATTCACCATTTGAAACCATTCAGCTACGGAAACACACCAAGGTGTAGTGTATCCACCATTCAAAAACCATTTGAATGGATTTGAATGGTAGTAAAGCTTGCCACCAACACTTTTCAAATGGTATCACCATGTGTGTACAAAACCAATGGGCATTTTGGTAAGTTGAAATTTTGAATGGTTTCAAATGGTCAAACAGTTGGAGGGTTAACTTGTGAATGTGAATTCATTTGACATTGTCTTTATTTTAGAATGATATAGTTGTCTTGAATAAAGGAATGCGAGTTAAGAATGATATCTGTGCAGCTTACCCCGCTACAACACTACTTATCTGAACAATACACTGTGTAAAATGAATGTTATTGTGTTATCTTTTCAAGGATTGATTTATTATTATTTAGGAGTCAATCATTTACAGCGATATAAAGCCACTGATCAGTGTAAAAAAATGTCACTCAAAATCACCACATACGAGCATATTTAAAAAAGATATGGATCCACAAACATCTGTTGCTGCTAAATACAGCAGATGAGAATCCGTAAAAAACTAATTTCAATGGCGCTCATTGTCAGTATTTTTCAGTATCAATATACAGCTTAGGTACAGACAACAGCTAGTCATTTATTAACGTGTTTTGTTGTTGATTTTACACCAAAACCAGTGCTTCTTTTACTCCATTTAAACACAATAATCTTTGTCAAAATTATCAGCCAGGATGCAAAACATTTTCGGCACACAAGAACTGCTACTGTACACTCATCACAGTGACCCATTAATAAAACATCTTCAGAAAGAATAGACCATCTTGTGTAATACCATCTGGTAATGTAAGAAAGAAAGAAAAGGAAACATTGTGTCATTCATGCACCAGCCTTTCCAACATTTAAATGTGTCAATTGCCTGATATAAAAATACAAAGATAAAGGCATTTCCAACTGATTATTTTTAAGTGATCATTCACACTAACACCAGTGACTCAACATGTAGGTTATTAATATATAAAAATTAATTACGATAGTGCTATGGCAATCAGACTTAAGGATCTTTAAACTTGACAACATCGAAATTAAGGGATGATGGATGGCTTCTGAGACTAATTGCTAACCCTACTTTAATCATGATGAGAGCGCTGCTTCTAGATGTAATTAATGATTTCCAAACATGCTGTATTAATAAATAAAAACACAAGAAAGATAAAATTCAAAAGTAAAGAAAATAATGTGTAAGGTTTTCTTTTTTCTTTTGATTGTTTTTAACTCGGACTCGGACTCAACCCATATGACTCCGGACTCAGACTCAGACTCGGACTCGACACTGGGGATTCAGACTCGGACTCAGACTCGGACTCGACACTGGGGACTCAGACTTGGACTCAGACTCGGACTCGACACCGGGGACTCGGACTCGGACTCAGACTCGGACTCAACACTGGGGACTCAGACTCGGACTCAGACTCGGACTCAACACTGGGGACTCGGACTCGGACTCAGACTCGGACTCGACACTGGGGACTTGAACTTGAACTCGGACTCGAAGTTTGAGGACTCGACTACAAGTCTGGCTGGTTGGTTGAACATATAATCGCAATGTATCAAAGGGAGACCACTTTACCCTGCAATCTCAGTGGTGTGAAAGTGCACAGGTAACCATATGAGGCCACTGGCAACAACTGCAACAGCGTGGAGTGGCCTGATGAATGGGTTGTTTCAAAAATTACACTGATTGTACATGTAGGAGGGTTAATTTTTAAGATTACTGGTACAAAGCTTAGTACCTAAATTAATGGGTAACGTTATCCTCCAACAGAGATAGTTGCTTGTACAGTAGGAGTGTAATACTGCCGATTTTTGTTGTTTTGTTTTGTTATGCCTTTTGATTCTCTCAATATTGATGATGTTTATTCCACTCAGCATTCTTGTTCTTACCTTGAAAGTAATGATTTTAACAATTGAAATTCAAAGTGAACACTCATGTAATCTCATTATCGGAAATGTTTACAGCTCGAGCTCCTTCGACATCTGTTTCTTTCATCCTTCAGCTTTATCTATAATAAGAACTTTCCTTTTGTAACCAAAGTCTCTGGTAAAGCTATTAAAAATCAACCATGGATTTCTCAAGCTATACTTAACTCTTGCAATCATAAAAATAAACAGTACAGGCGTTTCATACGAAACCCAACCATGGCTAATGAGCTCAAGTACAAAAACAGGCTCACAACAGTTATTCGTCATGCCAAAAAGAACTATTATGCCTACAAACTTGACTCCAACAGAAATGATCTTAAATCCACTTGGCGTGAAATTAAGAATATTCTTGGCATGAACAAGAAAACTGGCTTCCCTGAAGAGTTCACTGATGGACTGAACAAAATTTATAATCCAAAGGAAATTGCTGACTGTTTCAATACCTATTTTACTAACATTGGTAGCACTTTAGCCAGCAAAATCACTCCCTCCAAGAAGCACTTCACTGATTACCTACACGACTCTAACAGCTCTTCTTTTTTCCTAACCCCTACCAACTTTGTTGAGGTTACCGAAGTTGGGGCCCAATTAAAGAATGGTACTAGCTGCGGCTTTGATGACATTAGCTCATCAGTGGTTAAGTCTATCATTTCTTTCATCTCTAGACCACTTGCTCACATCTTTAATCTTTCCTTTGTTTCAGGTTCTGTCCCATCCCAATTGAAGATTGCCAAAGTCACTCCCATATATAAAAATAGTGACTCTCATGACATTCATAACTACAGACCCATTTCTGTTCTTCCTTATTTTTCTAAAATCTTGGAGCGTCTTATAAATAAATAAGCGGCTCTACAAATTTCTTTCTGATTTTCATATTCTTTTTTCCAATTTCCAATTTGGTTTTCGAAGTGAACATTCCATAGATTTAGCCCTCATTCATTTTGTCGACCGTCTCAACAGTTCTCTCACTCAGAAATTGTCTTCTGTCTGAGTTTTTATAGACTTGTTGAAGGCTTTCGACACTATTGATCATAGTGTTGATCATAGTGGTACTGGGAATGTTGAGTTAAATTCGAGGATTCAGAACGCCAAGGGTAAATTTGCTGAGTATAAGAGACTGCTAACCAATTATAATATCAGATTAGACATCAGAATGGCATATTTCAATGTGTTCATCAGGTTATGGCTGACGTATGCGTCTCAAACGTGGTACCTCACTCATGCCCAATTCAATCAAATTGATGCAGCTATGAGGAAAATGCTCAGAAAAATGGTAGTTGGAGGTGATAGGCGGCTTGAATTGGACCCAAGTGATGCTGATGATGACGGTGAATGCTACAAGATGAAAATCAGCACTGAACGGCTACTTGAAATATGTAAAGTAAAAAACATCTCAGACTTTATTAAGAAGCAGCAGACCAAATTTGCGGCGCACATAGTCAGGCAGCCTAACTCGAGTGAGGTTAAGCAACTTCTTTTCAATGATAATAACAACAAGAAAAGGGGGCACCAAGTTCCGAACCTTATTGATCAAGCCAGGAAGAATGTGGGGGCGTCAGATTTACATGTAGACCATTTTTGCAGAGAAGCAAAGCGTAGAAAATTCTAGAAGTACATGAGTTTCAGTCATCAATCGGAGATGACCGACGGAAATCAATCTTAACAAATGATATGTTGAAAAAAATCCATGTATGTATGCCAGTGGCGTAGCTATGGGCGGGCCAGGCAGGGCCTAGGCCCGCCCACTTCTTGTCTAGGCCCTGCCATTGCCAAATAAAGAAGCTTTTTGTATAACTTTTTTTTTTTTTTTAAACGATTTATGTTGTTTGCATTCCTCTTCTATGTATGTTTGTGTGATATAGGCTACAGTGCATTTTATTTTATACTGTATACTTTAAAAAGGACAGGGGCTATCATGCTTGTAGGCTACTGTTGCGTTCTTTATGAGCATGGCCTAAGGTGTCTCACAGCACATTTTGGCCTATGATTTAACGAATCAATTTAATGAAGTGAACCTTTTCACTAAATGATTTGTGGCATTATGACTTTCCATGCGTTTCATGGTGTGTATCGTGATCTCCAATCCTTGTAAATATTGTGTGTCAGTGTGTGCATGTGTGCGTCGGTCGCTGTTCCACCGGCACAAACATAAATCGGCGCCCGTGTATGGATGGATTTATGGATGAATTCTATGGCCCGTCCATTTTTATTCAGGCCCAGCCGAATCTTTATTTCTGGCTACGCCACTGATGTATGCATGTATGTATTCTTTCCAAATTGGACCATTACGGTATTCGAGGCATCTCCCTTGAATGGTTTGCAGACTACCTTCACAATAGAAAACAATTTACCTCTATTAATAAAACTTACTCTAATGTTCTAACTATCAATCACGGCGTAACTCAAGGCTCGATTCTGGGACCACTCTTGTTTCTTCTCTATGTGAATGATTTATATATCAATCGTCTTTCCTATTGTCTTTTACACTGTTTGCTGATGATACCACTATCTTATATTCTCATTCTGATCCTCTCATCTTAGTCAATACACTCAACTCTGAGCTTGACTATGTTTCCACTTGGTTCAGAGCAAATAAACTCTCTCTAAATTCCATCAAGACCATAATTATATGATTTTCAGCAGATCTAAGAAATTCACTAGCAGCTCTGAAATCATTATTTCGATGTATTATACATGTTATAAATGTGTCCATATTTATAATGTATCTAGAGAATGGAAATAAATGTAATATTTAATATTGAATATTGAATATTGAATATTCAGTTCCTAGTACTTAATATATACAGTAAATTACACTGAGAAAAAGCTATAAGAGAATGCTGGCAGTGTGACTCTATTGCTGCTGGTCCTTGTGAGGATGAGGCTGTCTTTCTGCATCCAAGCATTTTTATACAAGAATCAAAGGCCACTGCGCCCCGCCAGGGACGCACAAAAGAACCAAACACAATGTCCCCACAATTATATAACTGTTGACATTCTTTGTCACCTAATATAAAAGAAAACGGGAAACGGGCTACGGGCCCCCGATGAGGAGCACCGCCACGGCGAATACTTGTCTGGCAGCCACTCCTGGAATTTCACTACAGTAGCAAAAACAGACCACCTTATTACGTCCGTACCCAGTCGGAATCGGTGATGTGTAGTCAATCTGTGCTGACAACTTGTTCAAGTTTGGGTGAATATTGGGGTGTTTGAGTGTATGTGTTTTTCTTTTTAATTGTTTAATTATTTTAATGTCATTTTTTGATATGTGTGTTTTTAGTCACGCTCGCAGGTCAGCGGGTTTGGAGATCGATTCGCGGGCAAAACCAGTGACTTGCAGGTCAGTTGGGAGATATGTGATTATTCAGTTCATCTGGGCTCCTTCTACAGAGCTGATAAAAAAAAATCACCTTCTGAAATCAAATACACAGTACAATGTATTCCCATTAACTTTCCACCTGAGATCCTATGTAATCATATCTTGATGTATTCAACTATAATTGTGAAATTTATAAGCAATAACAACTTTATCACAAAGTCTTTCACCGCATATTTGTTTGTATGCAGATTACTGTACAAATAATGTTGGTTAAAGATACTCACAGACAAACACCATCACTTGACTACACTTGACTCATTGCATCTCCACTGCACCACATCCTTGATTTAATGCCCAGCGGCCGGCAAACATCCAACAATGCGGAACACTGATTCCCTTATGGAATTGGCGGCATCTGCAAGAAAATTTAAAACGGAGAAGCTCTGTCAGGATTAAGGCATATGATTGGATGTTCACCATCAACTGACTAACCGACACGGACCGTAAGACTGTCTACTCATGCAAGACTTATAAGATCATGTTATAAGCTCTGATGGTTACCTGCATAATGCATTTTAAGGTGGATAAGTCAGTTCAAATCAGTCATTACTTCAACGTCTGGCGTCTCCACCTTCTCCGCTTCAATGCACACAAAAGTTTGGTAAGGTTCAACTTTGCCGCTGGATAACTATTTTAACTCTTTCACTACCGAATTTTTGTGCATGCTGTGACCGAATTAAATTTCACACATACACACCGCATAGACAACATTTGAATAAAATAGTTGTAACTAGGTTTTTCATAGTCATATTATACCCATGTGTTATACATCAAAATGAAGCCGAGGACATTGTAAATGTGAATCAAGTCTCAGAATAATTGTTTATTCAAGTAATAAAAATATGGAAGCTGAGATATAGAGAGCCGATTTACATGATGTTTACATCGAGCCGCTGACAGCGGCTTGCGGGCAGCAGCAGACATTTTTCAAGCCGCTGTGAGCGGCTCGCGGTAGCGAAAGAGTTAAGCTACAGTAACTTAAATTTTCTAATTCAGTGATTTGTTTTCTTTTCATTTTGGTCATTCAAGCTCATAATCTTTTTGGCAAACCATAATCAACATGGCAATTGTATGGGTGCATGCAGCCAGCCACTACTGTAGTGAATGGTAGGCCTAGTTTTGCCCAATGTGCCTTATTTTTTTACATTTTGCACCTAACTGGCCAAACAACAGAGCTCTGTCAATCAAAATACCTTGTTGACAAACAGATATTATATTAAGTGGCCGAATGTATGTTGCGTGTTATTGCAACACCATTATCTCTGACAAACCTGATTATAGGTGTGTGTGCAACCATTGGCTCTGTCAAAGCATTCCCTAGGTGTACAATTAGTAATTCAAACACAAGAAAATGGTTGAATTTTAATGTAAAACTGTGTAATTTAGTTTTAAGCTGATGATAGTTATAAATAACTTTTTCTAGGTGCTGTCATTTTTAAGAATTTTAAGTGAAATAACTTCCAGTCTGAATGTAGGCAAGTGTACACTTTGTTAAATTCAACACTGAAATGAAATACAACAAGTTTGGATGCTTTTTGCTATTTCCTTGTGAATGACAAAACATGATATTAATAAGCTGACATTTTCAGTTTGGTTGTAGGTTGTACATTTATATAAAATCTTGACTCAAAGAGAATAAGTATGTACTCGGATAGAAACAGTTTTGCCAACATTACCAATGCTTTCCTCTATACTGGACAAACTGAAAGCAAAGAGTAAATAAATTTTCAGTCATCTATAAACTGAATTATCTGAAATCGATCCAGACTCATCAAGGCATTTGATGTTTTGTCCTTCATTCTCTGAGTATGTTTATTTGTTGTGTACATAATAGTTCTTTGTAAGTTGGTTTGGGTTCGGCTCATCTGCTGTTGTTTCCTGGGGTAAACATGTTTGCCTGTTGTCTGCTGTGCTGGTTGGTTAATTAGCTATTTCTACTGGTCCATGTATTGTGTTGAGAGGATTATATTTTTACTTTATTGATGTTGTGTAATTTTCTTATTGCTTAAAAAATGTCCTGTGCAATTCTGTATTGGTTTTAATGTAACTTTTTAACTTGTATGCTGGTACAGTACAATTATAAATTCCATGTATTTTTTGCATGACAATGAATAAAATCTAATGTAATCTAATCTACATGTACATTAAATTATACTAAAATTCACTAGTAACCAAAGTCTTCAATTTAATTCTATGTTAGCAGAATTCCTTCTTCATGTGGGCATTGAATATTCAAGGACTTCAGTCTAAGTAATTGACTTTTAAATTATCAATGCAAGTTTCATTTATGATGCACATAAATAGTGCAGTGATTTATCACTGAAATTCACTCCTGGCTAGTACGCACATATAATGTGTATCATATCACAGCCTTCGTTTCAGAATGTGCCCATCATAGAGATATTCAGCACTTGCCATGTTGGTTGGTTACTATATAGCATCAGGGTATATACTTTCTTTCAGGGGGGTCGATGTGAATGAAACTTTCAAGTTATCGAGATATTGGCGAATCATGATGAAAAACACATATCACGATTAAAAATTATATCACGATTAAAAAACAAAAATTGCCTTTGTGAGTCAAATCAGAAATTCCATGGAAACAAAATTAGGTCAGTCTTTTCAGCTTTCGGAAGTGAGAAAAAAACTACTTCTGTGAGATGTCGGATCACAAAGGAGCCGGATCACAAAGGAGCCGCCCCACAAATTTGCCAATGTCTATGGTGCACGCGTGAATTGGCGATCTTGTCCCTTTGCGTACATGTACATAAGTGGTGTAGCTGCATGTACACATGTACATGTATACTTATTATTTTCCTTAATTGTAGGCGGCTTTAAATAGCACTCATCACAATAGCTAATTTTAGATAACAAATTCAAATTTGAACAAAGCATTGGCACATGTTTACAAATTATTCAAACTGGATTTCATGAACCAATGTTAATGCTTATCAATATTCTCTGGCATTACACCACTGTCAGTATATGTACACATATTTTAAGATAAGAGATTTTCTAACATTATACAAATGCACTTTATTTTATTAACAAGACATGCCAAATTTTAATTGCTCATGAGCTTGGGTTACTATGTGCAGTGTGAAAGGCATCCGATAACTGCACAACGTGACCCCAACCTAGATATCCTTAACATGTACATGTACTGTGTACAGTATACAATACCCCAATGATAGGACTTGGAAGATGGGCCACATGCACTTAATACCCAGCAGGGTTCACTAGCGTCCGATTGCTGTTATTAATTGCTTTTCATAACGGTTTGCTGAAATAGAAATATTACTGTGTTAGATTGATAGATTGGGTGTTGAAAAAAACCTTCTTTGAGTTTGGATTCTCCAAAATGTATCTTGATAGAATTGGATAAATTTGTGTATTTAAAGGGACAGTGTTATCACGATCAGAGCAGACTTTCAATAGGGCATGGAATCGGTGTCCTAGTTTAAGATGAACATGGTGATTGTAAATTACTGGCTTATTTATGCTGCAGCAATGGTGACCACATCATGTTGGGTATTATTTTCAGTCACTGAGTTAATCTAAAACTACATGTAGCATTCCAATTCCATGCCCTGTTGATTGTGATGATATTGTTCCTTTAACTCATTAACACATTGTTATGCACTTCATCGACAGATTATAATCTTGTCATCAGTTCCTTTTCGGTTATACCCTGTGCCATGGTCGAGCGGTTTAGTGCATCGGATTTGTGTTCTGATGGCAGAGTCGTCAGAATGTGGGTTCGAATCCCAACCGCGACCATGGTGCTTGTGTCCTTGAGCAAGACACTTTACCATAATTGCTTCTCTCCACCCAGGGGTAAATGGGTACCTGTGAGGGCAGAGTTGGTTGTTGTGTTTGATTAGCCCTATATATGCGCTGTAATGGCAGCAATTGAGCTGTATGCTCCCCAGGGAGCTGAGATGGTTTCAGGAATGATTTATGAGCCTGATGAGCAGGGGTAATAATGTAATGCGCCTTGAGCACCAGGTTGGTGGATACGTGCGCTATATAAGTCTACATTATTATTATTATTATTATTATTATTATTATTATTATTATTATTATTATTATTATTATTATTATTATTATTATTATTATTATTATTATTATTATTATTATTATTATTATTATTATTATTATTATTATTATTATTATTATTATTATTATTATTATTATTATTATTATTATTATTATTATTATTATTATTATTATTATTATTATTATTATTATTATAATAATGCAGGATAGAGCTTAGAAGGATGAGTCTCTTGCACTTATTCATCAGCATGGGGTCCCAAGTGTGCAATATATGTTATTAATTTCACGATACATCCTTAACAACAAAAATGATCAAACTACTGATGCTTAGTGATGCACCAAGATTCCACTGTACTACATGTGTCTTGAGTCCTCAATGTACCCCCTGATGATGTACCCCCTGATTTCATTCCCTAGCAGTGAAGTGTCCGATATCTTGTTATTAATTGCTTTTACCTTTCGCGTATCCCCACGCAGTTATCGACAATACACTGCCTGGTAATTGTTGCTATTCATGAACTGGATGTTAATTTCCACATTGTAATCGAAATGCAATTGAATGTGATACACATACGTTGGCATGTGATCAATAATGCTTACAGCTGTACACAATATTGGTTAAATTTGTGCGCCAATTTTACAGCATATGCAAGGTTTAGCAATGATAACTAAAACAAAAATCAAAATTTCGAATTTATCTGTTTTGGTTCAAATAACAAAACTGCCTAATTGTTATGTAAAACTATTGTTATGTAAAAAATTTTCCCCAGAAATAGTTTTGCTTGAAGGTGCTGTCAACTGAAGCTGAGGTGATGTAAACAGTTTGCTTGTTAAATGATCTTGATTTATAGAGAGGTATACTCATAGAAATAGTTTTGCCAACAATGTATTTTGAAAGTCCATTTAATGGCAAAACACTGGTTGGGGGGGGGGGGGGAGGAGGGGGGCTTGGATGGAGACAAATGAATCAAATGATTATTACAGACTGTTGAAATTTCCAACTGCCTCTTCATAAAATAATATGGACAATTGGATATTAACCCTCCTACTATAGTTGCTCTTTAGTGACAAGTACATGTAGCTATAGAGGTCAAAATCAGTCAACATGTATTATGATGAAACAACTTAATTGTTAACCCTCCTACTCTAGCTGCACTTTAGTGGCAAGTTACTATGCAGGTCAAAATCAGTCAACTGACTGTTTTGACTGTTGACCCAAATGTGCACACATGGGCATTTTTGACTGGTTTTTACTGTCATTTTGACCACCCTGAACAACACAAGACAATGCTTTTACCAGTCAAAAACGGTCGACTCATTTTGACCTGTAAATGTACTTACTACACGAAGGTTTGACAGTGTTCAACTTTTAAGAAATATCAACATACTTTAGCAAGTATATCAACATTTTGACTGATTTTGACCTTTGCAGTCACAGGAGGGGTAATTAAAGGGAAAGAATTGGTAATTCAAAAATAATACAATGGTACAAATTTGTTGGAACAAAGGCACGGTGTATGGGAACTGTAAGTAAAGGTCTTTACAATTAAAAAAATAAATAAAAATCATATGTGATGCAATCTGGAAAAAACCCGTCGGATGTCGGCGAACTTGTTTTGAAGATAATGGCAAAATAGTCCCCCAATTTTTTGACAATTTGAGTTTTTGTTACCATTTTAATTGTTAATATCTAAATGATCATTCTTGAAAATATTAAATAAAAATTCCATCGTTTTATGTATAGTTTTATGATGACAGATAATTAAAAAGCCGTCTTTGTTTTTCGTTTCCGCCATTGTTTTTTAAGGACAGTGGCAGCTATAACTTCCTGAGAGCATAACTCAAGTTATAGACATCCTAGAATCATGAATAAAACAGTTTTGAAAATAACACAGTGTCCTCGTTAATTTGATGTATATAACACAAAAATGACAAATTTCACCATGTGAAGGGTTTTCCCAGATCACATCACATATTTGTTGGTTCAGATTTGTAAAACTGCTATGCAAGACTAACTTGATGTTAAACTGAAGATGGCATCAATATTTCCTAGAAATAAAATTTGCCCGAGGGTGCTGTCAAGTGTCAAATAAAATAAGTAAAATTTACGCTGATGAATGACTGCGGCTCAAACTGATGGATATTTACATGTATATGAAAAAAAGGCAATTTAAGCAATTGATTGATAGCTGAAAAAAAATGCTCTGACAGGCTGCATTCAAAACGATCAACGCAGGTGCACAGTATGAAATGTCAAGACAACAACAAAACGTCAAAATACAACAATAATTGCATTACAGGATGCTGTGTTTACCAGGACATTGTTCTGGCTTTCAAAGGGGATAGCCATAACAATGATTATTAATAATTATTGATTAATTACATCAAATGAAATTATTCTGTCTGAAGATGTACTTTCATCTTCTAGAAAGAAAGAAAAAAGAATTCTTACTGTAAGTCATATTTCGAATTAACAAAAACAAGTAACATGCAGTCTCCAAAATGCCACAAAAACAAAAGCTTGCATACTGTACAGAAGAGTGGTACATGGATACCCCAAAATGCCCCTGGGTCTGGGACAAAAACAAAGTGTTCTGACCTTCACACAGTATGTGTATATGTATACCCCAAGTTACTGCACTGGTTTATTTCAAGTTAGCCTTGCAATGAAACAAAGCAGGTGGCTGCTTCAGTTTACCTCATCTCTCTAAAGAGCCTTGGGGTATGCCATTAATCTTTAGATAAGAAAGTGTGTACTGCAATATGTCCCAGTTGTGACATTTTGAAGTATGGGTCCACTTTGTAAAGAACAACACTGATAATAGGAGGGTTAATAATATATTTATTGAATACTAGAGGGGTTGAAAATGATGATTTCCGAAAAACCAAAATGTATACCTTCCCAATAAGCCTAAAACATCAAAAGGTAAATAGCCAAAAAGTTAGAGTTGAATTTTCATGGAGTCAGTTCAAAGTCCATGGTGTCACATAATCCTGGTGTTAGTTTAATCATTCATTTTTAATAATTTAATTGGCAATTGGCCGAGGGTTTTATCTATGCTCACAAACTGATGGATATTTATATGAAAAAAATGCAATTTAAACAATTGATTCCAAAGCTGGAAATAACACTCTGACAAGCTGCATCCGAAAGAAATCAACGTGCACAGTATGAAATGTAAAGACACAACAAAACGTCAAAACAAGAAAATAATTGCATTACTGCACGCTGTTTCCCAGGACGGTTGTAATTGCTTCTTCAACCACAGAGCTACATATTTGTACTGCATTGATTAGGATCAAACTTCAACGCACACATCTTCCCTAGATATAATTTTGCCTGACGTGCTGTCACTTTTAAGAAAAGGGAACTATTTTCCAGTTTGAATTTAGGAAAGAATCTTTCCTCATCAGAATGATTATAATGACCAATCTGAATTCACTATTTTTGAGTTAAGGACACAACGTAATTCAGCTATAGCTGTCACAGGTTTGTGGTTAAATGCATCTTGATTCAAAGAGAGTACGCATGTAAAAGTGTGCTCGCTGTCTAAGTACATGTACTTCTGCCAAAATTACCTAAATGCACCCAGGTTATTAGAACCAAAAGAAACAGAAACCAACCTGTGAAAGTTTGAACTTATTTTGTCATGTACATGTAGTAGAAAGAGACAAAAGTGAACGTATTCAGATTGTTTGTATAATTCAATAAATGTGGAAATGAATCACTAGCCAGTGATCCATTTCACTGGCCAGTGATCCATTTCAGATTTGAATGTTTTATTCATGTTTTCTCCATTTGGGATTTGAATGTTTTATTCATGTTTTCTTGAAAATGAAAACATATCAGATGGAATACATCTCCGATGTAGTACCATCACTAGCTTAAAGATGTGTAGCCTGTATTTTACTGAATTTTTAAAAATATTTTATTAGGTGTTCGTGCAACAGCGCGAACACCTCTTTGAATTTTTTTCCCCCTTCTCCTTCTAGATGAGACTTATCGAACAAAATAAACATAGTTCCAAAGTTTACAGAGCCTTCAGACTTGACACATACTTAGACCATAACATGTAGCGCCAGTTGTGTTATAGCGCCCTCTCGTGAGTTGTTGTTGTTTACTCATGGGCGCTGCCATCTTGTTGGCCTCGTGTTTTATCGTTGCATTAAATCTGTTCATCTCGTTCACCTAGTCTCGTGTTTAGCCGTGGTTCATTCATTTGGAATCCCCCTCTATCCTTATAGTGGCGGTGCGGCCGGAAACATTTCCACGCACTTTGCTCATAACAAGACTGGTCGTCACAGAAAACCGTCAAGTTTGAGTGCCATTTTGGACCCAGATCCGCTTTGCATCTTTCACAAGCAGGTGAGCTGCCACACAGCTGATACTACAGCTGTGTAATAACACTGACTTTGTACTTTTCCCACGACGAGAGTGACTCCCACCCCTTTCAGAATGGTTTCACACATCGTGCTCCAAAATAGTGGTCTCTGAGTAAGACTGAAACAGTGACCTCCTTCGATAATTGGAAGCACAACATACAATATACCTTATCACTCGACCCAAACTTTGCCCCCTTTCTCGGGGAAAACTTCACATGGGACAAGAAGACAAAGACATCCCCCCTCCGTGGATTCACTGATGATAATGACCAAGTTCCAGCTGACAAACGCCGGACCGCTCAACAAAAGTGTCCATGTTGAACTCATGCTGGGACAAATTGCAAACCACTGTCCTATCATCTCCAGAAACACAATTGTGAAGAACTCAACTTCTGTCACGAGCATTTGGCAGTCAATCCGACTGCACTCGGCTTTCAACCACTGGTGGGCATATGCTTGATTTGGCATCACTTCACCTTAATGCCGGCGAACGCCCTGAAGACCTGTACCAACGCATAATGGCATTCGTTGAAGATAATCTCTCCGTCCGGGACAGTGGCATCTCCCACCAGCGGCTGTTGTCATTGAAGATGAAGAACCGCCTCACTTGAAAACTCCATTGTGCTGACATGGCTTCCGCCATCATCCACAGTGGCCTCCCCGCCTTTGTCAAACAACGCTATGGCGGTACCGATCTTCGCCGCACCCTTGCTTCAATTAAGCCGGAAATATCCCAAGCGCTTGATTCACTGTTAGACGAGCTCCACACCTCTGACAGTGCACGGTCCATGCGCACCTCAACGCCCAAACCACAGTTCCATCGCCGACGACACCCTCAACCTCATTTCGCCCAAGCCTTCCCGGCCGCAAAGTCTTGCCCCTCTGCAAACAAGGGGCGTGGCGACTTCGCCATTTCCTCAGTGAATGTCCCCACTTACCCGAGCCAGACCGCAAGTACATCGCAAGGGCCCGCTGTCACAAATATACTCGATGAATCCGACGACTAACTCACGACCTAAGTTGCGCGCTGACGAGAGGGCCGACAACCCACCCACTCCAGAAACACCGACAACCCCACGTGTACAAGTCCGACAACCCCATACATCGACACATTCCATGACCACCACACTGTTCGTGTTACCATCGAGAAGCGAGCAACAGGCAACATGATCCGTGAGACAACAGCAAAGAGATTAGGAGCCACAAGGACGAAGCTCACAATCCGCCCATCAGGCTGATGGGTCCGCCTGGTCGTTGTCGGTGAAACTAACATCACATTAACACGTGATGGGGAGTGAATTTCGATTCGAGGGATTGGTCGCTGAAACCTCGACGCCGATATTCTCGGAGGGACCCCTTCATGGAAGCAAATGATATTGCAATCCGCCCGCCCAGACGCCAGATCATGCTGGGCAATGGCACTACATACACATATGGATCAACCAAGGATCCCCAAGACCGCCACACAGTGCGCCCGAGCCCATGTCTTACGAGCCCCTCCCAAACCACAACCGTGTAGGCCAGGGGAATTGCTGAGCTTGAGCTCCCACCTGGCAGTCCTACTGATGACGTCATGTTTGCACTGGAACCTCGACTGATGCTCACACCAAAGTACCCATCATACCAACTCAGGCCCCTCCTGCTCTCATCCAAAGCGTGGCAGGAAGAGTTCAGATCCCAAACCTCACAGACGAGCCCCTGGTCCTCGCGCCAAGGAGCAATTCCTGCCAGGTGAGCCCAGTGTTTCTACCTCACCCAGACAATTCCCTACATGGATGACCCTGAACAAGACATAAAGAGTGCACCACAGACCCCACACCTGTGGTCCCACACCCAACGACTCAGCCACAGTTTCACTTGATCCCAACAACACATTGAACCCTGACATGCAAGCTAAGTTCCGCGCCTTCATGACGAATACGACGAGGTATTCAACCCAGCATTCCCAGGCTACAATGGCGCTGTTGGTCCCTTTGAGGCTTGTGGTTAACATGGGCCCAGTCCAACCCCCACAACGCAAAGGCCGCCGCCACAATATGCTCAAGACAAGCTTCGAACTTCAACACAAATTTGACGACCTCGAGAAGCTCGGAGTCTTTGCCCGCCCAGAAGACATGGGTATTACTGTCAGTACCTAAATCCCTCGCTCCTGATCAAAAACAAAGTGGTGGCTTCCGCCTTGTCACTGCCTTTGCAGATGTAGGCAGATACAGCAAGCCCCAGCCCTCTCTCATGCCAGATGTCGACCCATTGCGCAAAATCGCCCAGTGGAAATACCCACTGCCACTGACCTCACTAGTGCTTTCACCAGATTCCCTGTCCCGCCAGTCGATGAAATACTGTGGAGTCGCGACACCATTTCTGGTTCGTGTGTATACCAGATCCGCAATGGGTATGCTCTGGCTCTGAAACGGCATTAGAAGAGCTCATGTGCCGCATCCTGGGAGACCTCTGGAAAAAAGGTGTTGTAGCAAACTTGTTGATGACCTCTACTGGCGTGGCAACACCTCGAAGAGCTGCTCAACAACCGGAGATTGGTTCTACATGCTCTATACAAAAGCCACCTACGACTATCTGCACCAAAAACAGTCGCTCGTCCGAAGAGCACACCATGTCTTAGGCTGGATCTGGTCCAATGGTACTATCCAAGCCAGCCCTCATCGGATTGCCACCCTCTCAACTTGCTCCACCCCAGACAAAATTGGTGGATTGAAGTCATTCATCGGCGCTTTCAAAGTCTTGTCACGAAGTGATTCCGGATTGCTCCAGCCTGATGTCCCCATTGATGGTGCAGTGGCTGACGACAAACTAAAGACAAACTTATGTGGTCCGGCGACCTTCGCTGCCTTCAAAGGGCACAAAAGTGCACTGACCTCCACGAAACGATCACCCTCCCTCGCCCAGATGACCAGCTATGGATCGTGACTGATGGCTCGGTCAAAAGCACAGCATCGGCTCAACCTCTACATCACCAGAACGCTTAAACCGACGGCAGGATTCTTCAGTGCCAAATTGCAGGTCGCCAGCCCACGTGGTTACCATGCGAAGTCGAAGTCTCTATCTCTGCATCGACCAAGCATTTCAGTCCTTCATCATTCAGTCGAAACATCATGCGTGCATCCTCACCGACAGCAAACCCTGTGTGCAAGCCTTTGAGAACTATGCCGCGGGTGAATTTTCGGCAAGCCCCGCTTTCTACATTCCTCTCCACGGTAAGCCGCTATCAAGCATCAGTCCGCACCTTGCCGGTCAGCCAATGTCCTCTGATTTTGCCAGCCGTCAGAACGCCCCACGCACAGACCCGACCTGCAAAATCTGTGCCTTCGTGAAGCGTGAAGAAGAGTCCACAGTACTACGCATATCAGCCGAGGATGTGATTTCTGGTAACACAAAGCTTCCGCTCACCAGTAGAGCAGTTGGTCAGAGGTCCAGTCTGAATGCCCGACTCACGACGCACTCCATGCTCACCTTGTTCAGGGAACTCGCCCATCAAAGAAGCTTACAAACATCAAAGATGTCTGCGCTACCTCCACGTAGCATCTGTTGCCAAAGATGGCTTGTTGATTGTTCGCCGTGACCAGCCCCTTTCTCCGGACGCTGCGAATGCATCATTATCCCACGCCAAGTGCTCAATGGCCTCTCACCGCCTCCACATCCAACTACACCATCCAACACGCCACCAACTTCACACTGTGACCAACCGCTACTTTTTATGCCCTCGACATGGACAAAGCCATCGACCAAGTGTCAGCCACTTGTCACAATGCGCGCCACGCACCACACCGCACGGTGATCGAACAGTCCAGCGGGACCCACCTGATGCAGTTGGTGTTCCTTTCGCCGATGTCATCAAACGCAACCGCCAACTTATCCTCGTTGAGAGAGAAACAACTACTATTCACCACCTCCTGTCTTATTGACAATGAGCGTCATGACACACTCCGAGACGCATTGATTCGCTTTGCATTGAACTCCGCCGTCAGACGGTCCTCCTGCAGTAACTGTACCGACCCTGCCCCGGTTCTCACGCCTGGTCCATGACCATCTTCTCAAACAAAACCACATGTGCATCGAGATTGGCCGCATCAAAACCCCAATAAGAATCCAGTAGCAGAGAAGGCAGTTCGTGAATTAGAAGAAGAAATTCTTCGCCTTGACCCCATGGGAGGTTCCACTACACCCTTAGCCCTCTCGCCGCAACTGCCAACTTGAACACCGCATCCGCTCACGTGGTCTCTGCCCGAGAAATGTGGCATCAGCGTGATCAGTTTACCAATCAACAGATCCCTTTCTCCGACCTGCAAATGATCCAGACCCAGTATCAGCTTCTGCTCCACCAACCACCCCCATAGTGAATGCTCGAGCACCCCACGGCCTGCCGCACAAACACCACAGGTAGAAGTTGGTGATTTAGTCTACCCACTCGGACCGCGAAAAACTCGCGTGCAAGAGACCGATACCGATATCATCTGTAGAAGGCGGATGGTGCAACACTGCAAAGTTCATTGCTCACAGCTAAGATCAGCGTCATCGGTAAAGAAGTCTGAATGTTACAAGGTCTATTCCCACTGGGAACACACTCACCGACAAAAATGCTCGTGACCTGATGACACCGTTGATGAAGACGCCTATCATCAACCAGCACCACGACCCCCAGACCCACCCAAAATCCCACAGAAATATCGACACCAGCAGACGACCCTCCAGAAATTGCTCCAGTCTCTGATGGGGTGATACACCAGACAGCCACTCTGATCTGAGCCACCAGCCTGACAACCACCCTTAACAGTAAGGGTGCAAGCGAGACTTCCACCAACTCCACGGAAGCGGCCTCTACATCAACCCAACCATGCTCAATCACACTTGCTCCCAGGCGCCCGTCGCCAACGCAGCCTACCCAAACACTTTAAAGACTTTGTTCTTGACTGTTAGTTTCTCATGCTTTACGGTTTATTGCATATTTGTTTTACGGGCAGAATAATCCCCAAGGCTGGAGGGTAGTCCACCCCTATGAAGGCCTTTTTGTTTTTACCAATCATAATTATTTGGTATAATTGGATATTCATTTGTTCATCGCCAGATCATATTGTCCACTTTGAGATCGTTTCATGGTTCATGTTCTGTATTTGACTAGAACTTTCAAACATTGACTTTGGCTTTTTAATAATTACATTTGCTTCATAGATATACATATATGCACATGCTTTTCACCTATTTTTGGTTGTTTTGTAGCCTATGCCCGCTGCTCGTTAGTTTTTTTTTCCTTATTGTAGATTCAAGTTGATGGAAGAAAAAGAAGCAGTCACGCCAGTTGTGTTATAGCGCGCTCTCGTGAGTTGTTGTTGTTTACTCATGGGCGCTGCCATCTTGTTGGCCTCGTGTTTTATCGTTGCATTAAATCTGTTCATCTCGTTCACCTAGTCTCGTGTTTAGCCGTGGTTCATTCATTTGGAATCCCCCTCTATCCTTATAGTGGCGTAGTTGTCAATAACATTATGACATATAGCTTCAGGTAAAGTTGTGATGTCACCAGATATCGATATACACTAAAATCCAATTTTAATATTTCAAAAAATCATATCTCATGAACCACAAAAGATATTTACACAATCTTTGCATCATCTTTCAGATCTTGAATTATGTGACATTTCGTACAAAGACATGACCCAATCTGACCTCCCCTTCCGGTCGAAACCAGAAGTTTAAGGAAAGTTTATTCTGAAGCACTTATATAGAGTCCATGATATGATTTGGGCGTGCCTTCCGTGGACGAAATTACTATTGACACGTGACTTTTTCAAAAATGTGACTGATGACGTCATCACCTTTCACAGCGCCTTCTGGTGGCGGGTTTAGAAAAATAATAATTTTCTATCTCAAAAACCATAGGAAATTTTAATATGACTTCTGTGAATAAAGTGATTAGTGACATCTTATCTTTAAAAAAATATGTTTGATGACGTCATCAATGTTCAGTGTGCCCTCTATCTCAGATATTGAACCAAAGCAGGTACTGATGTTATTTTTTCATGATCACGAGGAAGTTTTATTGTGTCATATATAATGACCTTTAAATCACCTGACATGACCTTTACTTCCGGTCTAAACAGGAAGTTCAAATTCAACACATTCTAACACAAAATTGATAGGTCTTTTGAATATGAAATTGATATTGTTATAATAAAAGATGATACACCTTTGCAAAATATGATTGACATCATCGATGATAATTTGATTGAACCGGAAGTTGACACGAACACCGGTGTTTGTTCTAACAAACACTTGAGCTCTAGTTTTCATTGAAACATTGATAAGTTCCTTTTTGAAAAGAAAACAAATACTTAAAATTTGTAGGTATTTTAAGTAAAATAGCAATGTTCCATTGAACATTTTTTCAGAAGTTGCTATCAGAATAGCGAAAAACATGGGTGATACGCATGCATGTCCATCTTTAAAGCTTTTACAGTGCAGATAATAATTATCTCAGTTTCTTTTCAGTTATATCCAGCACATCCATTTAAACTAGTGCTGGAAACTGGGTTAATATATGACCAAGAATTTTGTTGTGCTAGACTTTCTTTTTTACCGCATTGGTTATTAAACAATCATTGCGGGAAGTTTATTGATCAATGTTTTTTTATTGAAAATTTATACATTGTGGCATCTGCCAACGATCTAGTTTGTGTGGCCATCAGGTGCCGACTTTTCGTGAAAGATTTGGTTAACGGTTGGCGAACTAACAGACCACATGTGTAACTCTCAGCATTACATGTTCACTTTGAACATCATACCAGTTAACACATTGTTTGAAATGCATTATGAATTTTCTACAACACTGGCATGGACAGCTAGATAATAATTTAGGTCAAGGTTGAAACTGTAAGGCCAAACACAGGCAGAGACAACCAAATGATTCTGTGATATACTGAGGAAACTGTGCTCTCTGTACAACACAATGGACCTTCAGCAAATTAATAACAGCATGGTTTGATGTGAACAACATAACATTATTGTGCTAAATACATATCATGCGAGAAGATGTACAAATGTAAGTGGAAATGTGATCATCATCTCACAGTACTGTATGGCCGTGTCCGTATTAAGCGTTTTTGGCTATTGGCTGCAGCGGCAATGCTGAAATATAGGAAGAAACAGTGATCTAGCCATAGCCATTATTTTGGCTTCAGCATAAGACAGGCCTCTCTGGATGCAAGCTGGTAATTTGACCAAAGATCTTTTTGATCAATGACCTTCTTATTAGCCAACTGAAGTTTTGCACTTTGAACATAAGTTTTCTCCCACAAATACACTTACATAACTGTTCCTACGAAGCATTTTTGTCCATCGCTAAGATAGAGCCTGACATTTGATAAAAATCCAATTGGGCAGTCATGCAGTAAGTTGTCTAATTATGCCCATTTTACAAGTTTCACGCATGCAGGTTTCACAAACTGATCCAGAAACATTTGAGAACATTTGAGTGGTTGGGCAATGCAATAATGAACAATCTAATACTAGTTTTAAATCACTAGTCATGCTGTTAATTGTGAAATCCTTACTGGGAAATTGGGAATGCAGTGTGCAGTTGCAGTGTCAACCATACAGTTTAACACTGGAAAAAGTTACATGTACTAATATTATACAAAAGTTTTTAAATCCCTCCAAATCTGAAATACCATGGCCCACTATCATTGCTTGGCTTACCATAAGTGAAAATTGCTGCTTACTAAAACAGAAACCTAGCCTGTGCTTACAATTTTTTTAAACAGTTTATACATGTGTAAATCAAGGAATTTCTGCTCAAGTACACATGCATGTAAAGTGTAACTTACACGCCAAACATTATGCACTAAACCTGTACGCAGAAAATTGTGATTTTAAGGGCTTATAAGTTAAGCAGTGATATGAAATTGGGCTCAGATATCGCCAGATTTTAACCCAACTATACATGTATTCACTTACTATTAGTTTTCCCCAGGCCCTCTGCCCATTAGTCTTTAAGACCAAGGAATGACATGTAATAGTGAGTGTATTGTATATGGATACAGCTGTTTATGAAGCCTAAATAATTTCAGGCCTTTTCAGATGAAACCAAGGTCCCGCACACCCACACTTTCAGGAACACTTAACAGCTTGATCTGCAAAGCCATTATGATTCACTAATTTGGCCTATCTTGCAGGTGTCTCAATTCACCGGCAGCCTATTTACAGATGCGTTGTCATGGCTACAGTTATAAAAAAGACAGGAGGAAGAGGGCACGAAAACACCTGGTTCCTGTCTGTGTCATTCTCCCATCATCATCCTGATGTATGCTGTTGTACACCTTTGCGATTTAATGCTTCCAGGGATGTACAAGTATGATTCCCAGGGACCTCCCAGGCCAGGCACCTCCCAGGCCAGGTACTCACAAAGGAGTGAGGCAGTACATTAATACATCCGTTACCCTAATTTGAAATCGCTATACATACGTACTAATATGAATCATTCAAACACCTGCAAAATTACTTGTCTCAGGACTCGGAGGAAACTATATTGGGGAATACAGCAACAGACATATAGTGGGAATTGCGCTATATAAAGTCCCTACATCATACACTTTATAATCTTGTAGTGCTGGGAATTACCAGTTAGTTCGCTAACCATTTAACTGAATCTTTCACGGTCGGATAACCAGTTAACCAAAAGTCAGCACCTAACGTCCACACAAAACTAAATCATCAGCAAATGTCCCAATATACACTTTCAATCAAAAAGCATCAATTAACTTCCCGCATTGATTGTTTAATAACAAATGCGGCAAAATAGAAAGTCTGTAAATTTTTTATTTATTTTGTTTTTATTATTTTTTGTTTTAATATTGGTTTCCGTTAGCTGGTTAGCAAATTTGTAAATGGTTAGTGCAGTTTCAGTCAGTTAACCATCCTAACACTATAACCTTGTTATGTACTTATTCAGTCTGTAAAACATAAATTTGAGTTTGGAAAACGCATAATAATTTGGAAGTACATGTAGGCAAAACAATTTCACAAAAAAATTGAATCCTTTTTCAAGTTAAGTTTCAGAACTGTCATAAAAATCCATGTGAAGTTTTTCCAAAATTTAAAACTAGCAATAGAAGACTATTTTGTCTTTATTCATCTAAACATTTTGTGGCATATCCCTGGGATTAAAAACGGATTAATTTGAAGGCAAGATGAATTATTCACAAATTGCATGTACATACATAAGTACATGTAATTGTGGGCAGGAATTGTGGTAAATGGTCATTAATGTTGTTGGAAACTCTCAGTTAGCAGAATTCAAATGAAAATGCAACCAATAATACCCCTTTTTGAATTTGCAAGAACTGAAAAATATTTTTCAACCATATAATTATTCCGTTAGTAAAATGAATTCAACCCCCCCCCCCCCCCCCCGAATTGACCAATGAATCTGTTTGATCTTGGCTCCCATTTTATACAAAGATTAGTTGTCTAGCATAAAATGACTGGGTCATGAAAAGGTAATCATTCCGTTTCCAAAGAATTGCCCATTTTGCAAAAACACAACACTTAGATCGATTATTCAACTCTTGAATACAGACGCTTGTCATAACAAGTTTTTAATTAATTGCACATCCGTGGGATACAATCATTTGCACATTATTGCACCTGCCAATTAAAGTAAGCATTCTCACGCAAACGTTTCAATCACATGACTTCAGGCTCTCAAGTCAGAGAAAAAATGACCATCCATTTTAAATCTATGGATTTTTCCCCGTCAGACAATTGCCGTGAAAAAAGCTGCAAAAATACTCAGAACCAATATAAATATTTTAATACTGCGGAAAATAGCCTAGGACAAGCCACTGAAAAAACAGTTTTCTTTGGCCTGGGGGGAAATGTTCTGACAATAAAAGTGTACTGATGTGAATGACAGAAGATTTTACCCAAGGCATTTATAGCATATATTGCGATTCACCGCCCATGTTTTTTATATTTAACCTACAATTATCTTTTTTTACAACAGAACACTGCTAAATATAATATAAATTGAGAAAAGGAAAACAAAACACTCAATGCACAGCTGTACAGTAAATATGTCCCAAAATTAATTCATTTGGGAACTTGCATGTAACTATAGTTTAACAAAGTTTCTGACAAAAATTTTGTGAAATATCGTATTATAAGGTAATTTGTTTTTTCTTCATAATAAAGAAAATTAGCAATCATTTATTGATTAAAACAACAACTGCCGGAAATACCAATAGAATAATGGGAAAACCTTCTTTAACCCTAACCCTCCCAAATCCTCCAAAATATTCTTTGCCAAAGTGAAGGATTTTGAAGGATTGAGGTTATGTAGAAATTGCAGCGGTGAAGGATTTTGAAGGATTGAGGGCAGATGTGATTATTTGCTTGGTGGATTATGGAGGATTGAGGTTATCAGGCTATATTCGACACTGGATGAAAATGGAGGATTGAGGTTACATGGTACATGTTGGTCTGTCCTGGGCCATGTACATGTATCACAGATAAGCAACACATGTGTGCATACGTGTCATCTGTATACAATGGTAGTGGTCATTATGCTTGCTTTACTACTGAAGTATTTTTGAGGATTCAGGTTATGTGTTACAAGCAAGTGGGTCTAGCGAGTTAGGGTTAAAGACTTCAGAATCAGAATGGCAGAGTGTCAATTATTTGTGGATTCTAAAAACCTGTGAACAATTCAACATTCTGTCAATTCTTACTTGTACAGTAAGGGATTTACACTGTAAGCACAATTAATTGGTGATCACTCGTGTGGAGTGTCGTGGCCGAGCGGTCTAGCTTACCGGACTCTTGTGTCCTTGAGCAAGACACTTAACCATAATTGCTTCTCTCCACCCAGGGGTTAAATGGGTACCTGTGAGGGCAGAGTTGGTTGATTAGCCCTATAATGGCAGCAATTGAGCTGTATACTCCCCAGGGAGCTGAGATGGTTTCAGGAATGATTTATGAGCCTTATGAGCAGGTGTAATAATATAATGCGCCTTGAGCACCACTCATTTGGTGGATACGTGCGCTATATAAGTCCACACATTATTATTATTATTATTATTATTATTATTATTATTATTATTATTATTATTACACATAGTGTTAGCCAACAATACCTTGGGGGTGTCTTACCCTGTTTTATTTGCAATACACATGAATTAAGTATTGTTAAACATTTGAACACACTGTTTTTCAAAGAATAACACATTTGGATGCCCTATTTTCAAATCCAGGCTTTATACTCTGCGGACACAGGCATAGCCAGAAGTAACCAGAAATGTTGAACAGAAAAGGTGTGGATTGGGGGATTGGGGGATAAGGGTGGGATTAGAGGTGCAAACTATACTGCAGCAGGTAGCCCGGTATATCAATCTGTCTCGGTGGTGGCATCAGGACGTGCCCCCAATGAAGATTACTCAATGTCAACAAAATGTCCTACATGTACCTGTATTTATTTAATCAAACAGTTACCAAACACAATACAAAAAAATTATTAATATTAATATATAAGTCCAGGAATCCAATATTTGGTATTCTTTCTATAGTTTTTATTTTGAACACTCAAGACTTGACCCTCGACCTTTAATTTGCAATGAACATTAAATATTGAATTTACAATTAAGGCTGCACTGATATATAATGCAAACTGCTTTTCAACACGAACACACATTAAACTTTGATGTGATACATATATTCTGTGTGTGTGTGTGTGTGTGTGTGTGGAGTGGAGGGGGGGGGGGAGGGGAGTTGAAACGTTTGTTTTCTTCTTTTCCTTTTCGTGTCAAGCATTTTAAAAAGGGTATAAGTGATGTATTATTTGTGACCTGTTACAACGAAATGAGCGTAAAGTCGCACTATACCATTTCACAGTACAGCGGGAAAAGTGAAAAATGAGAGGGGAGGTCTAATTTTGTTTGGTTATTATATTTGCAGTTTGTATATCTCCTTATACCGAATTCCAAATTTTCAGTTCGATCAGACAATTAAAAACCTAAATTTCAGGCCAATTTCATTGGTAGCTTTTATTGTGTTCTGACAAACAACTTGAAACAAAGACATCAAAAAAGCCGCAAATCCCCCTTTGGTGGTCTGGGGGATCGCTGTAACCCCAAGTGTTATATATCATTGGAAAGCTCTTGTTTTACTTAATTCAGAAATACCAATAACTCAATTGTTTAAATTTCCAACTTTAAGCTCATTTTGTGGTGACAGGTCACATTTGCAGGATACGCCTAAAAAATAAGCAAGGCATTTTGGAAAATGAAATGACTATTGGAAAAAACAAATAAGAAAAGAAAATTAATTTCAAGAAATATATTCAGCACAAACACACAAATACCTGTATACATGTAAGGCAGAATCACCGTAGTATTATTTACATGTATCAATAATCACTTTGTAATAAATTATCAAATTATTTCATTAATTTATAAATGTTATTTTAGCGAATAATTTCCAGAAATGTCTACGTCTTTCTGCATACATGCAGATTTGGATTAACGTTAGATGAACAATTCTTTGCAAATTTTTTGCATATTCCACCAATTCATTTTCAGAACCTTGGTAATAAGTAATGAAGACATGTGCCTCATTGTATTTATGATGGGACCTGCCATTAATTCATTTCAGGACATTATTAAACTTAAAACTATGCTTCTCTTGAATGTTGAGAAATATGCTATAAATAAAGTTACATTGGAAAGAATGTTGTATCCATCTGCCACTTTTTAAGTGGTTTTGGGGAATTTTTTTGCAACCACTAACCAGTTAAAAAGTAATTTTATCGATTTTTGAGGGTACAGAAAGCGAAAGCTATCTTTAAAATCCACTTTTATGATGCTTTCGGACTTTATTTCCCTTCTAAAAAAATCCTCCCCTTCGGTAAACAGAAGAATCCTATTATATAGTTGCCACTGCACATGTATGATGACCGTGTTGGTCACTAATTCAGTAATTGGGGAGTTGACAAGATCAGACTGACATGACTGAGGAAGTCATCGTATACCAAAAATGCCTGATTTTTCATTAAACAAATTTTCTGGAATAATTTGAAGTATATGTCCATCATCATTTATATGTTCTCCACCTTACTGAGCAGGTAAGATTACATTATTAGTTATAATGAACATGAAAAAGTGGCGGTTGGATACGACATTCTTCCCATTATATTAAAGCACTTATTTTCCTTACTCAAGAAAATAGGAATCAAAACAGATATTTAAATAAATAGGCCTAACTGTTAGTATACATGGATGAAACATATTTAAAATGTTAATTCCGATTACAAACTTTTAATAATTTCATTAAATGGGCACATGAACTACTCTATAATCTGAGTGAATAATGATGTACATACAAATTAAGTAAGTTCCAAAAATGTCTCGATTTTCTGCTGAAGATTCTCTCAGCTCACGTACTACGACTAGGCCTTTCTCGGGCAAGGCACTGTCACTGATATTGGACAAGACGTCATACATCAAGTGTGCACACAATATTTTGACATCTGATGCCTACACACATTTTGACATCTTAACGTAACTTGTTATTTAATTAAATACGATGTGTTTATTAAGCCGATTAATCAACAAATAAGAACAATGAGGAATCACTTACCGACAGCATATCAAAGCCCACGAAAATCACGATGTGTGCAGCATGCCACAACTGTGTTATTTTGATCTGTGGCGACTCGCGGGAGATCTATCTAGCTCGTGCATGCTCTAGTTTGTTTACAGATGAGCGCCCTCATGTGCTCATACGTAACCATGCGAGCTAGGCGCAAGGCAAGGTAATGTACGCAATGCCCCCGTCACACTTATTCTGAATCAGCAGGAATCAAGCAGAACCAGCCTGAATGAAGAATTTTCAAAATTCGTGCCACATTCGGGAGGGAATTTCAAATTGACCAAGCTTTGTAAGAATGCCGTTCGAATACTTAGAATGCGCTTCGAACCCGCCTCGAATGATTCTTGCACATTCCGGGTGTATTAGCTCTCGAATGCAGCTCGAATGTAGTTGGAACACAGTAGGAATTATTTAGAATGCTGTTAGAATGCAGTCAGAATATTTAGAATGCACTTCGAATGCCGTACGAGTGCGGTTCGATTGCTGCCCGAATACCGCCCGAAGTCTGGTTGGAAGGTGCCTCGAATGCTGTACGAATTCACTTCGAATGCAGTCAGAACACTCCCGGAATGGCCGCCGAATATGGTTCGAACGTCCAAGAATTCAAACAGAATGCAGCTCGAATACTTACAATGTACTTCGAATGTACTTAGAATGTAACACGAATGTCCCGAGTGTATCAAGAATGCCGCCGGAATGGTCCCCGAATCTAGCATTTTCATCAGTCTCAGCCCAACCACCATAGAGTATGGACCCCCTGGACCATGTTGCTTTGCTCCAGATTGCTGTCCTCCAGCAAGACCTGCTTGAAAGAGATGTGGAGGAGGCCAGGAGAAGAAACAGTAGGAGAAGACCCAGAAGATATCAGACCCGACTATGCAACTCGTCTTGCTGCTGCTGCTGAGTCTGCATGGGAGGCTGCTGGTGAAGCTCAAACTGGTACTTCTGCAACAGGCTGTTGACTCCACTCTGGAACCTCAGCCACATGGGGGGAGGGAATGTGTAGGTGACCTCCTTCATGAAGTCAGCAAAGGTGTCCTTCTGGCGTTGCAGGGGTGACTTCTCAGCCTTGGAGAGCTTGTTCAGCAGCTGTCTTTGCAGTTCAGCAATGTTGCTCCTGGTAGCCTCAGTGTGATCAGTAGCCCTGGACCTGGACCCCAAGGAAGTGTCTGCATCAGACTGAGCGGCTGCAGGGGGATGATGATCAGCGGCATCACACTCAGACTCAGACTGGGGAGCTCCTGCTGCTGCAGCCGGAGCTGCCCTGGCTTGGACCTTGGCCTTCATCTGGAGAAGAAACAATCATAAGTAATGTGAAAACATGTGGACAATGGTTGCAATTTCATCAGGAGCATCAAAATGAAAACATGAAAATAATGAAATAAAACTACTTACACTGACAGTGACCCTTTTTTTGCCCTGGACGATGAGGTGGGGCCTGAGAAATTCGAAGTGGCGCAGGATCCAGCGGTCCCTTGCAGTCAGTTCAGTGTTGCCAGAACCTGAGGGAGTCTGCTTCAGCTTGCCAAACCTTGATCTCATGTTGGCGTACCACTTCTTCAGATGGTCACTGGTCTTGCCCATCTCCCTGGCCTTCTGCTCCCACAGTGCGTCCTTCAGGCCCTTCTTGATGTAGTTGGGGTGCTTCTTGTTGAGGAGGCAATCTTGCTCGGGGGCCTGGAGCCAGTCAACCATCTCCTGCTCCTGCTCCTCGGTGAAGTCAGCCGTCACCAGCTCCCTCTTGCGCTTCTTCTGGGACTTGGCAGCCTCACTGGGAGGAAGCTCATCATCACTGTCAGAGGAGGACTGTGCTGCTGGCTGATGGACCTCGGCCACTATGTCCATCTGGGAAGCAGGGGCAGGGGCTGTGGACTCAGCGTCAGACTCTGAAGGTGCTGGAGCATCTTCAACAACAGGAGCTGGCTCTTCATGGGCTTCTTGGGCTGCAGCACCTCTGCCCCGTCCAGTGGTGGACTTCTTGACCTTGGCTCCCTTCTTCCTTGGCGGCATGACGTGATGTTGACCAGGCGACTCCTCAATGCAGACTGACGTTCCAGCGGCAGCTGGCCGCGTTTTTATGCGATTCGGCGGTGTTCTGAATTACGTCCGGACTCATTCGAGGGCCAATCGGGACGTTCCGACTGCATTCGAGCCGCATTCGAGCGGCAATCGAAAGATTCTGACGGCATTCGAAGTGCATTCCAGCTGAATTCTTTTAATATCGAAATAGATTCCGGCAGCAATCAAGATGCATTCGAGGTGCATTCCGGCTTATTCGAGACATTCTGGCAGGATTTGAAGTGGCTTGGCGTTTCGATTCTCCCTCGAATGCGATCAGAATGTTTCGAATGCTGTTGGAATGCCGTAAGAATATTTAGAATGCAGTCAGAGTGCAGTTAGAATACACTTCGAATGCCGTTCGATATTTCTCCACTTCGAATGCACCTCGAAAGTTTTGAGCATGAGCAAAACATTCGGGCCGGCCACAAGAATGGGCCCGAATATTTGGAATGCACTCAGAATGCAGTCAGAAGTTTTAGAATGCACTTCGAATATCCAGGAATATACAAAGAATTTTCATTCCGACGGCATTCCGGCTCATGTGACTAGGCATAACTCAACTGCTCCTTCCAGCACTTCAAGATTGTTAAATTTACCTCAGTGGGTTGGCAGGGATGAGTGTGTAATCATGGATGTAGAAATAAGCTATACTTCGAGATCAACAAAATATAGGCTCATCACATTAGGCCAACAAAAAAAAATTGTTGAGTTGCCCTCCAGTGAAAATATTTGAAGGGGTCGGTCGGTCGGGATTTTATTTATTTTTTTAAATTTTTTCCTTGACTGTCATTTTAAGATTGAAATGCATTGGAACTGAAACCACATACCATGTTTTTCATTTGTATACCTATCAGCAAGGAATTTTGCTTCAGAATAAAAGTATCCCAAGCATTTTTGTTGTACTTTTCGCTGTGATTGACACAGCAAATTCATCCATATTGCGTGCAATGCTCAATATGCAACATGTGAGTGGCCATTCGATTTGAAAACGTGTAGATTGAGTCGCAATCGTTGACACACGTACAGTGCGGGGAGCCAGTGCACAACGTGTGAGGGCCATTTGATTTGAAAACGTGTAGATTGAGTCGCAATCGTTGACATACAAAATAGTGCGCGAATTGGAAAACATATGAGGGGGCCATTCGATTGGAAAACGTGTAGATTTGAGTCGCAATCGTTGGCACACAGTGTGTGCGAAGGCAGTGCACCATGTGAGGGCCGGGGCCATTCGATTTGAAAACATGTAGATTGAGTCTTGGGTACCGGTAAATTTACCGGTAAAAAAAGTGGAAAATTTCACAAATCAAACGTATTATGTTTTATACAAAGAAAATTGGTAAGTTTCATTAAAAATAAATAGGCCTATGAATGACGGGGGAAAAAAAAGAAGAAAAAAAACCCGACCCGAGATTTCAGCACTTTTGGGTCGGTCGGTGGAGGGCAACTCAACATCTTTTTTTTTTTGGCCTTATGAGAAAATGGGAGAAATGATCAGTTTACAGGGG